>JAPZVO010001060.1:0-21898 GCA_029962745.1 Echinometra lucunter
GTACTTTTTGTTATTTTGTGTTTATTTTGATACAGTATCCCTGTACACGAATATTTTGTTTGCACAAATCATAATTCAAATGAGTATCTTTCTTGCTGTATAATATTCTCACAGACGAACAAGAGAATGATGAATATATAAGATTTAATGTGTGTCGGAAGCAAGGAAAATTGTTGAAAAGAAGCAATAGTTTATTGTACCAACTGGTCTTGTCAGCAAGTTTTTGACACAGTCCATCTGAAAGTATGAAACGAATTGACGGCTTTGACGACATGGTCATTTCAGTCTGTCTGATATGGTTTAAGAATACAGAGAAGGCTCTCCATAATAAAAGAGTAACCGTCAGAATGACTTTCTTGAGTGATGCATGATATTTATACTGTGTATTGCGCCATATACCTGATATATCGCATCAAAAACATTCCAAGGCGCGATGATGAAACCAACAAAAGAGAGAGAAAGGATGGACCGTTTTCAAGTTATATTTCTAACCATCCAACGTAATCTACAGAACCGATATTAAGAGGAATATGTTCCGGGAAAAAACCGGAAGCAGGCAATGCAATGGATCATATCATTGCAAAAGATAAGCTATTTCTTTCATTCTGTTCATCTCGATGCAAAAACGTATTACGTATGTACAATAAACCATTCAAAAAATCAAGCAATAGCTGATTAAAATCATCATCATTTAGTTATTGTTGTTGCTGCTGCTGTTTACAAGCAAAATATTCAACACTGGTGAAATTGTATATTATTTTCATTTCGAGTTCACGATATTATTCTTTCACACAATTGTTCAGACTTGTGTCAGGATTGTGATCATATCAAGTCTAAATGTTAATCATTGTGTTATCATCAGTGAGCTGTCACTTTTTTGCAAAATTATACGAACGAATCGCTGTAACCCCAATCAAAGTATGTGATAAATGGATATCATCAGTGGGGTAAACGTTATAACATAAAACTACATTCTGCCACGCTAGGCAGTAGCAGTGTATTTGTAGCACCAATAATAAGACAAACTTAACTTGCTTGGAAAACAGTCATGCATAATTGGCTGGAGCAAGTCTCTCTGTGATAAAATGAAACGAAAGACGTCAAAACATGCCTAAAGAGGGTCAAGTACCTTGCATTAAAATGAGGGTACACAAATTCAAGTATTCTCCATTTGTTTGATAATGCATTGGAGACATGGCGAAATTACAAGCCATGAGCTCTGGATAACTGACTTGAGTACCATGACACAGGTCGCACACAGAGCAATCATTCAACATGTTTGAGATTCTTTTTAAAATGATGCAAGTGTTCGAAAGTTTTTTTTTTTTTTTCGCTCATGAATAGAACATGACAAAGGGTTTCTAAACCTACTGAAGGGAAAACAGTGTGCATAAAAGCATTCTTACGATTCTCGAAATTTCAGTGTTTGGTTCAGTGAAATTAGAATAGTATTTTACAGTGCATGGTTGCACTTTCCAAACCACATTATGACAGAATGCAATGTCATTGTGTTGATTTGTAGTGAGTTAACAACGAGGGTTGTTTTTTGTTGGTGTTGTTGTTGTTGCTTAGGATATTCGTCAATCCTTTTTCGAGGCACACAGTGCAGGTGATAACATATTCAAGATGTTATGTCGGATGAATTATTGATGGGAATATCCAAAGGTATGCCCTTTCTCATGGATGTTGTTTAAAAATGGACACCATATCACCGTAGTGTCGAAGAGAATAAAGCGTTGAACGTCGTAGAAAATTGGCAACTGAAGAAGGCCTTATTTATCTATTCACTTTCTGAGAATCACGGCATGAAAAGCGTACATCTCAAGGCTTCATACACTCTAAATTACAAAGACTTATATTTAAGTCTATAGACTTAATTTTAAGACTTTCACACAGACTGTAGGTAGGGACAATCAATAGACTTAAAATAAGTCTTTACAAAGTTTTAAATAATTTAAGTCCATCAAGGACTTAAATTAAATCTTTACAAAGACTTAAATTTAAGTCTATTAGACTTAATTTAAGACTTTCACAGACTGTAGGTAGGGACCAATCCAATAGACTTAAAATAAAGTCTTTACAAAGTTTAATTAATTTTAGTCCATCAAGGACTCTAAATATAAATCTTTACAAAGACTTAAATTTAAGTCTATTAGACTTAATTTAAGGACTTTCACAGACTGTAGTGTAGGGACCAATCTTGAAACAAAAATGACACAATTTAAACATGAAATAATCATCTGAACCACAGATATTGGTATTGTATTGTTCTCCATTTATTGTAAGGAAAATTCAGTAAAAAACGCAAGAATCTATACTATACAGAGGTCCACATTGGAACGCTAAGCTTTCGATACAAGTGTAATCATCTTTCAGAGCAGTTAGATTTGACAATTGCTCCTATACTGTTCTGATGAAACTCTATAGTTTCGCTAAAACGTTCCAACATGAACCTCTCTGGGGAAGGAAAGAATAATTCTGCTCAATAAAAATCAATTACATAGATCAACAACTTCTTAAATACAGATACAGTAATGATTGAACTCTTCTGAATGACAATTATGTGAATAGTTATAAAAGTTTCAAATTTCAAAGTATTTTTATACACCTTTTGATAAAGTCATAAAAACAAATGTTTATATAATGCTGATTAAAATAATAAATAATGGTTGTCCATTGAGTGTCTTTTATTTAAAGAGGTGGTGAGGTCAATAGGTCAATTTTCAACACAAATTATGTGGAAAATTAGACTTACGGAACGTAAAACGATCACTGGTCAAAGAACCTTATGCATGGTACATGTTGCAACGAAACTTTTTTTGCAATTAAAAAAGAAGTGGCAAAAAAACGGAAAACTCCAATACTGCCATTGTACTTTAAACACAAGGGAAAAGAGTATTTTATGGCAAAAGTTTGATGTCATGGTACACAGGTCCCATTTAAAATACCAGTGGATGAAAATTATGGTGATTTTCTTTTAATATGAATGAAAAAAAAAATCATAGGGTATAGGTCAGCAGGATGGCATCCAAACATATTTTCCTTGGCCTTATCACAAGTACAATATAAAGGTGCAATGCAACATAACATGGATTCAATTATGAAAATTCCCTAAAATATTGGTCAATTATATTGAAATACCATTACAAGGATATAATCAACTTAATGATGCAAAATACCTGCACCATTGTATCAATGATACATGCACGTTTCCTTATTCGAGTGTAGCTGAACTGCAAGTACATGTTAATAGTACAAGGTTTCAGCATTGACACCACTACCAGTCTTGGAGCACAACAACATTTCTACTTAAATGCAACATTAAATAGTAAATTTAGACTGCATTTCCTAAAACTCCTTAATTATCATTCTATATTATAGTACAACTGAAATGAAATTATTATACAATATAGGATATTTCATTTATGATGCCGGTACCCAGCACCATTGTTTGCACTAACTATGCGTGCTTGTTTGCAATTGTTTTGCGATACTGACGCCATCCTGTCCTGGAATAAGTTACAACATGAGGAGATAAAGGCACAACCCAAAATGACAATAAATAAATAGTAAAATGTATGTACCCGTTATGTAACTTTCTAAAAATTTGTACTAAAAATCAAAGAATGTACAAAAATTACACATAGATTGTAATTGCAAAGATAATAGACTAATATTTTACTTTGGTTAAATATAAAAATCAGAAACAGATTCGATTGAGATGAATGTGAGCACAGAAAAAATGGATATTGAAATTTTCAATAATTGGAAGAAAATTTTAAAAAGCATGTGATAAATATATTATTGCACATAAAATAATTCCATACATACTTAATCTTTGTAAAAAAAAAAAAAAAAAAAATTAGAGCCAGAGAGAATGTTATTTCAAAAAGGCAAAATAGCATTAAAGATAACAGAAAGATTGAAACTAAGAAGATGGAAGAAAGAAAAAGGGGTAGATAAGAAGAAATTACACTGCGTTCGGTTATAAAATCCATTGACCATTCACCAATAACCATAAAGAAAAATGTGATCAGAGGAAAATTTGTATTTAAAGAACCAACTAAAATTTCAAATTGTAAGTACCGCTTACATTGTAATCGCTTTAAAAAATTTACACCGGTACTATACTAGCGATGAGACGACAGTGACGTGAGGAAGGAAAAGCTGAAAGAAATAATAGAAAGGGAGTAAATAGAGGGTAAACAGAAAAAGAGTAATGCCCACTACACACCTTAAGATCAGACAAACCTTTGCAAGTAGATTGCAATTGAGTAAGCCGAGTTGTAACTCCTGTGAGAATGTCATTCGCACACAGTTTGAAGCAAATCACAAAATTACTCGTGAGGATTTGACATGTTGAATCGTAAGCTCACATCCAATGAGACAAGCGCTTTGATCATGTTGATTGTGATGTCAAACTGATGATAAAATGCGAGTGTCAAGCCTCTCATTGGAATTTTCATGCTTACTTTATTTTTGCGCAGCGAAAAAGTGACCAGTCAAAACTAACAATCTTAACACAGGCGTAGGTTTGGATCACAAGGTGCGCGGTGTGGTGGCAATGCGTACTACTGGTTACACTTCAGTGTAGTCACCGAATCGCAAACCAGTCGTATGGCGGTCAGATCGTAAGGTGTGCAGTGGGACTATGGGATTTCCAGCATTTTAACATAAATGTAGTTGTGAAGTTATTTTCCCCCTCAACATAGTGGTCTAGATTAATTCCCCGAGTCCACATGAGTTCAGCTCTTTAAAAGTATTCTAACATAACCAATGTACCTTTTCTTGCACATCTTCTATGACAATGTCATTTGTTTCCATAGTGCCTTCTTGGTCTGTTGTTCCTCACTTGTTTTGCATTTCGATGTCTTCCTCAATTTCTCACCAGTTGCCTGACGAACATTCTTTAGTCGACTCTGTATGAATCCTGTTCCGGTTTTGGCAGAATAGAAATGTTCCTGTAATGAGCAGTAACAAAAAGAGATCTTCACTCAATGCATTACATGTTACAAATGTCTGATTAGACCTTACCAAACAAGCAAAAAACTTTATTTGAATACCTGATTGAAAGAGAGGCCCCAAGTTCATTTTAAATGATATTCATTTACTAACTCTGTGACTTCCATCTTCCAGATTAACGCTATGCCCCCCTCAACATTTTTCATGATGAGTCTAAAACGTGAAAAGCTTCCGCCATGATATTGGTCATTTTGAGACAAACTTTGGACAACCTGGTATGCGGTTCTGAAAAAATTTGCCGAGCCCAAATGGCACAAAAACATGACTTCATGTACAAAATCAATGAAAATTATGTTTTAGTTGAAATTCATAAATCTTCATCTATTTTTAATTCGACTAGCTGAAATAAAAAAAAGTTTCTTTTTAAATTCTAATAACGTCTCGACCAATAAGGAGATTGGAAAACAAAGAAATACATAAGAAATCAATAAAAACGATAAAATACATAAGACATTAATTTTGATACCAATTTTTCTTGTAAATATATTTGAAACATTACTAAGAGTATATACACAAAAGATTGGGGTGTTTGGAACTTTATTTGAATGATTTATGATTTATATCTATCTTTTTCATTGCCTTTTTACGGATATATTATATATATTATATAATTTTAATTATATTCTCGACTACGCAGAATGTGCCCCACCCCCCATGGACCAAAGTGATCGAAAAAGCCCAATGGGAGTAGTGTTAAATGCAGGATAATTAGTAGGGCCATTGCTACTCTTACTATTGTACTCATCCTGCCTGTATGAGTATGATATGCCAGCTGTTATTGCAAACAAATAACTTACATACCCTGCCATCAATCGGTGTGGTATCCTTTGTCACGGCCACGTATCGACAATATTCTTCGCCAACATCGTTTTTTGCTCAGAGGATGGCCACCTGCATGAAATTTCAGAATTATAAGATGTGAATTGTGGACATTGGGGAAAATATATATATTTTTTATCAAAAACACTTTTAGCCCCAAAACCCATTTTTTGTCTGATTCATTTTTGCACAATGGTATCATCAACATTTTAACTATCAGTTCTGTGATTTTCATCCTATAGTGTTGCCAACACCATATCGACAAAACAATTTTCTGCAAATACCTTCTCGTCTACTAAATCTTTAGTCTTTTGTGTAATAAACTGTTGGCCAATCTACACTATAGAGTCTGCCTGAACTCCCCCGTTTAGCATGATGAAGGTACTACCCTAAACTTTGGCCAACAATCGCATTAAAGTCAAAAGTTCCTTTTTCTTTAGAATAGATATCAGACACTGGTTTAAAAACTTGAACGTGTCAGCTTGAAAGTGAGAAAGGGAGGACAGGTCAAGACTTGAGACCCTGATTTGAGACCCGTGGCTTCCCTAAAAAGCATCCTAACAGCCTTCTGCACAAGAATGGTGGGTCATTTAGTGAAAGTATTAAACCGTGGGTCATTCAGTGAGAGCAGGGGGGGGGGGTGGGGTCATTGGGTGAAAAATGATGTTGAAAAAAATGGGGGGCGGTCTGAGACCCAATACTCATCACCTCCAGAACACGAGTAATCTCCCCCATGTTTAGACATAACTATTTGCATTCTAGGTAAACTTTATCATGAATCCATGCCCACTCACCAGATAATGCTAGGAAACATAGGATTTTGGTAACAAAAATATAACAATTAAAATGACAAACTCATCTCTCTAATTTACAGAACTATAGCCTTTTAGAGGAAAAAAAAAAGCCTTGCAGATACTTACAGTCCGTGCTTGTCCACAAGGCATGCTACAGCCTTCTGCACAAGAAAGATGCGCTGTTTTGACGACATCGGTTTCCCCTGGGAGAGGTGTTGGCAGAGCTCCTGTCCGTCTCCCGTTTTCCCAAGTGCTTCTTTAAGATCCTATAATAAGCAGTTTATGCTGATTATTAAACAATTCTATCATTCAATACCATTCCTGCCATGCTAACTGAACTGGATGACCACCAAATTAAATTGTTGCACATGGTCAGGGTTAGTCAATGGTCAGGTCCATAAAAAGTGTGTTCTTGACCTGATGAAAAGGTGCTCCATATGTTTACAGAAACTAGAATCTTTCAACTTTTATATGTTTAAAATTACTTTGGCTAAAAAGGTTTTGCATTGATTAATAGTATCCACAGGTCAAATATAATGTTTCTGAGTCATTTATTTTCTCTTAAAATTCATTCATTACCCATGCCAATTAATATTTGGCCGTATTGATCAAACCCATCTCCTTGATGGGATGGCGGCATACATTCATATACCAAAAAGATACGATTTATAGCAAGGAGATTGTCTGATTATGCTATAGACTTCAATAACACATGAATCGAAGAGGGCAAACATCAGAGGTCCAATGAGGAAAATAGGAATCCTATCTCCTTGGTTAGAAATACTTGGTGGATGAGTGGTGTTATGGGCATGCTAAGCAGGACGTCTTGGTTCAACAACTTCAACAACTCTGTCAGCATTTCTTTTTAACCCAAACCTATGAAAATTTGGCAGAATAACTACTTACAGGGCTCTGTATATACATATGTATTTGTGTACAAGATAACTAGAGAACGGATCATTAACAATGACTAGAGGACTTGAATGAAATGTGCCATTAAACAACACAAACAACACTTACTAGATCACATTTCCTCCTTTTCAAGACACCTGGTATGGCATCCTCAGGATCCGCTGACAATGGAACCTGTACAAAGAGAACCAGATCAGAGCTCAAAGTCAAAGTGAAATAAATAAATAATACAAGCAAAACACATCCTCAAAAAAATGACAGCAGGTACTGTTAATAAAATAACTGGGAATAATTTTCTATTCAAAATATGATGTTGAACCCTTAACTGGACCTTAGGCTGAGCTGATGCATTTCTAATTATCAAATTAATGCAAAAGGGCTTAGCCTCAGGTGTATGAATCATGGCAGGCTTAGATCTATGGGAGGATGTGCATGTCCAAACTTCCTATCTTCGAGATAATTATGTCTCTCTTTTCCCTTCTCGGAACAAACCCCAAATTGTCCCCCCAAATGCAGTCTACAATTTCATCATCTTTGGTTCGCTTCATCAAAAGCACCAATGCCAACTTCTAACACCAGTCTTCTAAAGAATAAGTACCTTGCAGCTCATCAACCTTGTGTCAAACCAACCGAGAGTTTACCTAGGAGATTATTTGGGTGTGAAAACGACTCACAACGAACAACAACAACAACTTGTGCAGGTCCAAATTAGGATCGGAGAAAAACGCTCGTTACTTAGTCTAGATCTACTGTAGATCTATGCATACGCAATTCTCTAGACCTAGATCTAGATCTAGATGAGGAACAATATCAAATTGTTTGAATCACTCGGCACAATCATAAAACTTTAAAAGTGACAAAATCTGACAAAAATGTGAAGTTTTCTTACACTACAGTTAGATCTAGGTCCTAGACTGTTACTAGTGTAGTGTTAGTGAGTGTTACACAGCAATCTGATAATGAGAGCTGAAAAGTGTCCGAAGTTCGGGCACCCCATATTTTGAAGGTGATTAGTTTCTAATTTCAGAAAAAAATTGAACATCTGTCATCAATGATCATGAAGCAAAATCATGTTTTTTTCTTCAGACACCCTAATGCTACTTTCACAGTATCACACAGACCGTCACCGGTGCGGCGCCCGCGCCGGTGCCCGTGTTGCATGCCTCCAACTTTTGGACTCCGGCAAGATGGCATGGCTAACGTTTAGTGCGCGTTTTACGAAAACATTGCCTCGGCCTAACTGTTAGTTCGATTTGAAGTAGAAATCCACACATTTAAACAAATATATTTCAGCCAACAAACTACCTCTTATGTCAAGTTGTTTGCTTAGCCTACTGAGTGGAAGAAACTTATTGGAAACGAAAATGACTTTGGCCCCAAAAGGGGTACAATTTAGAACTCTACCACAGCTATTTTGGCAAATCTAAAATATCGCCGCCCCCGCTGCCATTTATGCATGAGGCCGGGTCTGCTTTTTTCGGAGGCGGGCTCATCAGAACATACAGCAGAATTTCAAGTAAAAATCTACTCTAAATCACCGACAAAATAAGTTAAAATAGTCCTAGATATAAACTTAAATGTAAAATACCTTTCAATGTCTCCAATACAGTTTCATCCAGCCCATTTTCCTTTAAAAAATTCTCCATCATGTCCCTCGGCGACAACTCCAAGTCAGAGACAGGAACGAAAAACAAAATGGCTGCGGGATCGGTCGACGCGAGCGCGGCGGCTATATAGCGCTAGGTTCTGTCACGTGTACGCGCATCCTCATAACCTGATTGGTTGAAAGTTTAAGTCTTTCGAAAGGTTTAACATTTTAGCGGTTTGTCAAAATATACAAATCGTAGCTAGCGTAATAAGTCTTCAAAGACTTAAATTTCCTAAGTCTGTCCTAGGACTTACCGTAGCTCGTGTTAAAATAAGTCCATAAGACTTAAATAATTTTAAGTCCCTCCTAAGACTTATAATTTAAGTCTTTTAAATTTAGAGTGTAATGTTAAGCAATACATCTCTTGAAGTAACTTTATAAATCTGAAAGGTTTAATAGATATGAGTTCACTTTTTCTTCTAAGTTTTTTCTTTTTAATTTGGAGTGGCTCCATGAACAGTAATGGTCTGCCTCTGCTGTACGTCATAATATGTCTTGAATGATTTAATATTCATTACAGTAGATTCAATTAAGGTTATTAAGCCATAGCTCATAATTATGCCTATTTCTCCACAGGAGAATATAATTGCAGATCACAAAGTCTCCCTTTAGAAATTTTAGACTTATGTGAGCAAATCCAAAGGTTGTGTTGGTGGTCCATCTAAAAGAATCTTCCTCAGTCATTACACCATGTGCGAAAACAAGGTCTATCATGACAAAGAAGCAAGAATATAACTTTTGGTAGCATGGAGATCCGTGCGTTTGAATATTATACATCGAATATCTACATTGACTATTTTGGTTTACTATTTGACGATGTATGTTCTTTATTATGAATAGTGAATCTTTGTCACATACACAAATCTTAATTGTACGAGTCATGCATGTACATATATGATTATTTTATTTCGCTGGTTAGGATTTTCACGGTCTTTGACATGGCTGCAATCCCGTATTGAGGATTCAAATTGGACTTTGGAAAGGTCCAATCATTTCTCTGGTATGATTCCCCCATACTGCAGAATTGCTTGATGTGCAAAACATAAATGCAAGCACCGAGAAGTCCACGCAGAGTACGTGGCCTTCATTTCATTGAAGCTTAATTCAATTCTCGTATAAATTTCCCTGAAAGGAAAGGAGTGGAAAACTGGAACATTTTAATGAGGTGTTGCCCATATTCATTACACCTTTTCAGTTAGGGTGTTTGCTTAGTTCGTTTGTTGTTGTTGTTAAATGTTTGTTTGTTTGGTTTGTAATTTTGGGCCATGCATGCGAGCATGCATTGTTGGATGTTGCGTGGATATCCAGGCCAGTTCACACTTTCCTTTGAGTAGAAAGCATCTATTCGCCTTAACCGTACTTTCTGTCAATTATACCAGTAAGTTTGACGAACTGCCATTTTGTTTTTCACCATTTTGCAGTGTACAGTCATGTATACTGTAGTTGTCTATTTCATTTATGATGAAAAAGAAGGGCTTCTGAAAAACAAATCAAACGAGATGAATCGGATACCGATCCCTAAACTCAGTCGCCAGGTTGACATAAGGTCCACATAGAAAGGTTGTGGAAGGAGTTCAGTGAAGGGAATGTCAATTTGCTTGCATGTAAATCCAGCCTTTTACACAAGTCTGGAAGAAATAGAACGGGGTTCGCCCACGTTCATGCTGAGCCATGTCGCCAAGACATGCAAGGAAATACCAGCAAACATTTTCTGAAGTACGTCAAGCATCAGGCCTGCCCATGGAGGTGCGAGTGTTGCAAGTCTATATCCCCGTAAGAAAATACCCGTTAGTAGGCACTTTCTCAAAATTACGAGTACTTTCTCCAAGGTCGCGGGGATTTTTGTAATGTGAAAGCAAATTACGAGAGCTTCTATTCCATCAAGCACTGCACTGACGCACGAACCGTATTTTTTTTTTTTTTTATAAACCAAATCTGGTCTTCTTTATTGAAATAAAATACATAATACAAACGTGTATTTCACAAGTTGTTCAACATAATGTTCCATTTCGTCAGTTTCATAAATACATTTTCTTTCCTTTTATATCTTTCAACATCATATCGGTTTTTCAAAACATATGCAAACACTTTCGTTTTCATTTCAGTACATCTTATCTTTTTCGTAGAAGCTAGTTCAATCTTGATACACTTGAAAATCGAAAATAATGCGTAGTTCAGTATCAAATTAATTTCTTCTTTCTTTGTCTCTTGCAAACCATAAACAACGTACTGGATGTTCAAATTAAAATTTTGATCTGAGCACCTTCTTATATATGCTTCTATATACTTCCAAAACTTTTTAACTTCCGAGCAAAACCAAAACATATGTAATAAGTCTCCTGTCTGGTCACATTCATCACAAATATCACTACTTCTCATATTCCATTTCTTTAAATTAGAAAGAGTTGGCAATAAGTTGTACATAAATCTAAAATCAAAATGGGCAATGGTATTATCTTGAATTTTTTTAAGTTTTAGTGTCCACGTATATGTCCAAGAGTGTTTTTCCTCTTCTACAACCATTTCTCTCCAAAATAATTGTGCCCTTGATGTTTCAGTATTTAATTGCAACATTTCGTGATAAATTTGTTTCACACTAGAACTTCTAGTAAGTGATGTAATCACAGATGGCAAACAGGATTCATTCTTCGAACAGTTGTTCTTAAATCTTCTAAATAAAAACAAATTGTTTTCTTTTAAATTTTCTCTCCAATTTTTTGGCAATGCCGCAATACAAACTGCATACTCTGACAACCATTGTCCATCAAGATTTACCAACTTTACTGTAATGAAGGTATTCTTAGATACCAAATCACCTACGAATAAATATTTGACCGTATCCAATTCCTGAATAACAACATCCTTCCATTGTGTCTGATGCTATCATTAAACCATAACAACTCTTTGCAAATTTCTGCACTTGAGATAATCTTTGTGTTATCCTTGAGCAGTTTTTCTTTTTTCAAAGTAAAGTAGATATATAATATTTCACGATAAAACTTGGGAATTGTTTAAAGACAAAACATGTTTTGGATCACATTTGCAATTTCTTATAATGAAACTTCCACCTAGTTTATCAAACCAGTAATCAAACATCCATTTCCATTTTGATTTTGTATCATCGAAATATCTGAATAGCCATTTTAGCTTAAAACTGTTGAACTGTAAGCCTATGTCTAACATATTTAATCCACCTTTTGATAGATCACTGATAACGTTAGCCCTCTTTACTTTATGAACGTTAGATCCCCAAAGAAAGTTCATCATCAACTTATCGATTCTCTTAACCAAATCATTAGGACAAAAGATAATTTGAGCAGTGTATACAAATTTTGGTAATATTAATGTTTTTAAAATAGTTATCTTGCCTTTATATGTAAGATTTCGCTGTTTACAAATGTTCAGTAATCTTTCTATTTTATCTATTTTGTCTTTAGACCAATTCAGCTCGCAGCTTAAGGATTCATTTCTTGAAAAGAATATGCAAAGAGCTTTAACATAATTCTCAGCCCATGGAATACCACTTATCATTTTAAAAGGTTTTTCTTCCCCTAACCACATTGCCTGTGTTTTATCCTTATTTAATACAACACCTGAAAAATTTCCAAAATCTGTGATATACTGTACAGCTTTATTCCCTGAGCAAACATTTTGAATGAATAGTGTCATATCGTCAGCTAACTGACATATCTTTATTTCTTTAGATTTTTCTCCAACACAAATTCCTTTTATACCATCATCACTTCTTATCTTATTACTAACTACTTCAATGGCCAAAATAAAAAGTAAAGCAGATAATGGACAGCCTTGTCTTATCCCTCTAGAGGGAAAAAATGTTTCTGTGAAATGTCCACTCAAAAGAACACAATTTGAAATTTGTGTATATAAAACTGAAACCCATTTCCTGAACATTGTGTTAAATCCATATTTTTCTAAACATTCATTTATGAAATTCCATTCTAAAGTGTCGAATGCTTTGTAGAAATCTACAAATAAAAGACAACCATCAACTCGCTTGAATTTTGTATAATCAATAACATCCTGAATTATTTTTGCATTGTAACATCCGTTTCTACCCTTTATGTAACCAACTTGGTCTTCATCTATCAGTGACGATAATACCTTTTGCAACCTATTAGCTAAGACCATTGCGCCAATTTATAGTCGACGTTCAGTAACGTAATTGGCCTCCAATTTCTAATATCCTCTTTATCTCCTTTCTTATATAGTAATGTTATAATACCATGACGCTGAGTATGCGATAAACGTCCTTTCTCAAAACCCGCATTTAAGCTTCCCATCACTAAGTCCTGTATGTCTTCCCAGAATTCCTTGTAAAATTCTACGGTTAGTCCGTCTCCGCCAGGGGTCTTATTTGGTTTCATATTTTTCAATGCCTGTGTTATTTCTAATTTTGATATTGTACCTTCACATACATCAGCTTCTTCTTTTTTCAATCGTGGTCCTTTTGTATCCTGAACGTAATTTCTAATCTCCCATTTGTTCTTATTTAATGAAGTATATAATTTTGAGTAGAATTTGTTAACAAATTGCAAAATTTTACTCATATTATGTTCACTGTTCCTTCCTATCTTCAAAGAAGTTATTGATTTTTTAACTGCATTCTGCTTCTCTAACTCTACAAAGTATTTCACATTTGTTTCCCCTTCCTCATAATACTGCACTCGGGACCTGACTTGAGCACCAGCACATCGATTGTGGTAAAATTGTTCTATTTTTCTCCGTAACTCTACTATATCTTTATCATTGCAACTCTTTACAGAATCATTAATTAACTCTTCATATTTTCTTTCTAAAATTTTAATATTAGCATTTTCTTCTTTTTTCAATCGTTTGGCATAATGTATGGAGTATTCTCTTATCTTTATTTTGCACATTTTGTACGAGTCATGCATGTACATATATGATTATTTTATTTCGCTGGTTAGGATTTTCACGGTCTTTGACATGGCTTCAAATCCCGTATTGAGGATTCAAATTGGACTTTGGAAAGGTCCAATCATTTCTCTGGTATGATTCCCCCATACTGCAGAATTGCTTGATGTGCAAAACATAAATGCAAGCACCGAGAAGTCCACGCAGAGTACGTGGTCTTCATTTGATTGAAGCTTAATTCAATTCTCGTATAAATTTCCCTGAAAGGAAAGGAGTGGAAAACTGGAACATTTTAATGAGATGTTGCCCATATTCATTACCCCTTTTCAGTTAGGGTGTTTGCTTGGTTCGTTTGTTGCTGTTGTTTATTTGTTTGTTTGGTTTGTAATTTTTGGGCCATGCATACGAGCATGTATTGTTGGATATGGCTTACTTCGAACCATCGGGTCTTCGCGTCGGGCCGTGTGATCGCGTAACGCGAACTTTCGTGAAAAAAAACCCCTTTATTTACGAAAGGTCGGGTTCACCGTTTGAGAAATATGCCAGTTAAATCTACGAAAAGTCGGGTCCATTAACCCGACACTTCGTAGAAATTAGCTAACAAATATACGAAGAGTCGCGTCCTTAACGCACATTTCTACAACAAATAAATTGACGAAAAACGGCTTGAATAAAAGCTAGTATTTGACTCGCACAAAGTCAGCCTTTGCCTTGGAAAGTTTAGAGGTGAGTACAGTTTAAATTTCACTAATTTGTCAAAAAAATGGAATCTATTCATAATGAGTTCTACATTGTGCCAAATCTGCGTTAATTTCTTTATATTTTCAAAGAACTGTCCTGAGCTGTATGTCATGAAATTATGTGCTATAATGTGCTATAAACTCACGAACTTTTCATCGTCGGCAGCTCATGTTACTGCTGCATTGCGCTTAGCACCATATCACGACGCAACATCTTGCCCAGACTTTCGGGCGGATTGCCTGTGATTGTAAATGCAATGCAAAAACGGTTGACCGTGAGATTCAACGTTTATTTTATCCCACCTACATGCATAGTGTGTTGGCGAGTTGACGAATCGGTTATCCTAAATTGTTGCATGATGTATAGCTGTGTAAAGCAACGGGGAGGGCGAGGCGGGGGTCTATGACTGTGTGTATAGTTTAAGCTCAGATTTCAAAGACAGCATAAGGAAGCATAATGAGACTAGGTATGAAGATTTAATCCAGCGGTGTAACAGGGCTGCGTTTCGTTTCACAGCACCGTCAAAAGTCTTAGTTTATGGACATCCCATAGAAACGCGTGTTAATTCTACAACACGCGTTTCAATGGGATGTCCAAGACTTATGACGGTTTTGTGAAATGCAGCCCTGGTTCCTGTTATCGGGGGGGGGGGGGGGGCGGGGGGGAGCCCAAAATTTCTAGTAACTCAGGCAAGAATCAGTGACATAGTTATGATTTCATTTGAGGGGGCGGTAGTACACAAAGCATTCAAAACACTGAGCGCGCAAAGCGCACTCCATAGGGGGGAGGGTGCAGGGAGGTAGAGTACCTACATAAAGAGAGTAGCGACATAGACGTCCTACTTCTCGGGAAACAAAATGGCGTTCAAATTCTTTCTATTTCGAACATCGGTTTGCTTATCGGAATTGAATAGAAATGTTGTGTAACAGGGAAACAAAATGGCGTTCAAATCTTGGGTTGTCGCTACTCTCTTTATGTAGGTACTCTACAGGGAGGGAGAGACTACTGCCCCCTTAAGTGAAATCCTAGCTATGCCACTGATTCTAAATTTACTTACCAGGAAATATTTGGCTCTGCCCCCCCCCCCCCTTTCTTCTTTTTTCGATATTCTTCTTTCTCCCTTTTCTTCTTTCTTTCCCTTTCTCCCTTCCTTTCACTTTCTTTCATTTTTCTTTTTTTTTGGGGGGGGGGGGTGGTTTGGTGGATTTTCCTGCTGAAATCCTTCAGGGGGCACTCTTTCCCTCCCTCCCCTGCCCCTGGTTGTTACACCACTGATTTAATCTTGCTTCTACTTCTTCACGGATCGTTGATATATCTATAGACTCCAACAGTGTACGATGAAAAATTATTTTCTTTTTTGAGAGGTAGATCAGAGCATCCCATTCATTTATTTGTTTTGACTTTGTTCATCAGATTGAACATGCCTAGGTTGAAACTGCATTTATGTCTGCATCCACATCATGTTGGAGATGTAGGTGATGATTGCTTGTTGACTGAGACTAAAGAAAGTTTCTGCAAGAAATGAGTTAGTCTACCACTCCAGTTATGGAAGGTAAGTGAATTCTGCATGAATTTAATAAGGTTGCTACATGTACAGGTATGTAAATATTCAGCCGGGGTTTAGCATCATTTACAAGGCCATTGGCCTTGGTTGCAAATACACCCATTCCGTAATTCATTTGTAACATTTTTTTAATTATTATTATTGTCTCCTTTTGAAAATTTCATCAGTCTGGCATGATGAATATTTTTCTTCCTTGAGTTTCATGGGCACCAGGATCAAAATATCTCACCAACATTTCTTGCTTACACTTCATTAAGAAATGTATTGCTTAGTTAAAGCTAAATAATTGTTCAGCTTTACTTGTTCATTTTTGCTATACAAGCAGAAACTATATTTTGTTTTCTGATTTCCTCTCATTTCATTTGCAAGTTTGTTTTTTATTATTAAATTTCAAGTTGCAATATTTATTGTTCAATGTGTGTATTGTTCTAAATTTCTGTTGTATAAATTTCAATTGTATTTTGAGTTCTGTGAAATAAACTAAAATGATTTATAAACCTTGGTCTGCAAAGGTAAGTATTTAGTGCTCCTACTGTCCATACTTTGTACATGTACATTGCATTTATCCCAATTCAAGTTAATTTTCAATCTCATCTTGTTTTCTTTAACAGAAAGGATTCAGCTTCTACTCTTCATTGCACTGGACCCCTGCTTTGGAGATCTGTCTCTCAATGAGTGAGGAGTCATGGCCCTGTACGCAGCAGGGGGGGGGGGGAGGGGGTAGGGGGGACGGGCCCGGGGGGGGGGGGTCACTTCCATAGAAGAGTGGACAGCATCCACGAGAATCGTCCTTAAAAAGGCACCCTAAACGAGGATCCAAGGACAGGCCCCTAGGACACCCTAAACACGGATTTTGTGCAGATGTCCCAGATTTGCACACCCTATACCCTAAACGAGGATATTCCTATTTTCATACCTTGAGAGTGATAGTGGGGTCCATTGAAAGTTTGGAGCCGTTTTTATCTCGAGATGATTCACTGTCTCATTATGTTTTACACGGGCGTTATAGGATTTTCCGTGGCACGGGTCTTGTTACAGTCGGTCCCGCAGTCGCTGCAAATTACATACCCTTTTTGTGCTTTAGATTATCGTGATTTAGGGGGCTTTTTTTCAATTTTTGGCGTTTTCGACATTCTATTCGCGTTCCGCGCGTTCCGCGCCTACCCCTGAAAAAATACCCTTTTTCTGCGTTTTTTTTCTCGCGGATGCTGTCCACTCTTCAAAGGAAGTGACCCCCCCCCCCCCCCCCCCGGGAGGACGGGATATTGATATGCAATCAACAATTTTGGATTATTATTGACATACAAAATATTTTTTACAATGTCATTAAACAAAGTTACAAAACAAATAATTGCAATATTTTTTTTTACCTAAACCCCTCCCCATAGGTGTGTGCGAATTATTTGAAACTCTTACAGCAGATTATTGTTTCATTTGAGGATTTGAAAATTCATAAATTCAGTACAGTGTACTAGTAATTTGAATTGAATGATGAGTATGTAAGTTTCAAAATTACTGTTTTCAGTTGCATTTTAATTAATTTTATTAATTTCTTCTAAAGGGATGTGGAATAGCTCATTCTTCCTGAGTTGTACACAACATCTGACTATGAGCTCTGTTAATGATTTATTTACAAGTATTATTTATAGTAGAAAAGGATTCCATTGGGCCTTGCTAAAGGTTGGCAATTTGAATTACTAACATTTGAATGGTAGTGATGTAAAACTCTATAGTCTATTCTATTTTGTTGCAAGTTGTGAACAGAGTATATGATTTTTAAAAATTGTTAGAAGTAATATGAAAAAAATATATTATACTTTTAAGTGATGAATGAAGGCTGATTTAGTTCCCTTTTTTATCGGAATGAACCTATTTTAACGTACATTACTGTAATCACCATGCAGAAAAATAATCATTACATAGCAAATCCATTTTTTTTACTACAAGTGTACTTTGATATTGATTGTGTAATCCTCAGCAATTTTTAAAAGAATGTGATAATTGTAATACATGTATACATGCACAAATAAGAAAAAAATGAAGCCCCCTCTTATGAAATGAATATGGGGGTTGGTGAAAAATGAAGCAGCCAAGAGGGTGTGTTCAAGAGAGATGGAAAGGGTTGGAAAGAGAGACAGAGATAGATACAGGAAGAAAGAGATGAAAAATCAATTGGGGCCAGATTATTTGATGAAAATTTGAGGGTGTCCGAGAGAGAGATAGAGAGAGAGGGGGGGGGGGCAGAGAATGGGACAGGATGGAGCAGTGGAGAGTTTGTGGAGGAGATAATTGCAATGTATACGTGTTTTGTGTTGATTAAATTTATCAGATTTTCAAAGTGCATTATCTTTTGAAGATCAAGGTCTACAAGCCATATACATTTATAGATACTGATTTTAAAAATTCTTTGGTATAGGCAGTGGCGTAGACAGGTTCTTACACCTGGGGGGAATAATTTGCCATTCACGAGAAATCGAGGATCAATTTCGTACACAGATAACACACACACACAGGGCTGTACGCAGAAATTTTTCCTGGGGGGGGGGGCAAGATGCGAAAAAATTTTTGAAGAAACTCGAAAGTGAGGGAGCGAAGCGACCATGCTTGTCACGGAGGCGCTTTTGCATTTTTGAAAATGAAATTGAAGGATTTGTTGAACACTTTTGTTGAATTTTGTGAACATTTTCAGTAAAAAATGTAAGTTTTCAAACTGTCCCCCCCCCCTGTCCCCCCTCCCCGCTGCGTACGGCCATGCACCCACACATCCCAATGATTGATATAATTATGATAGTAATCGTCATTTCAGTCACATTAACGATGATGATGATAACTATCGTTATTATCATAAGCATAGTAATGATAATGCATTACTAATTATTATTATTATAATTATTATTATTGTTGTTGTTATGATAATTGTTATTCTTATTATTGCTGTTCCTATCATTTCTAAACATGTTAATTCAGATTAATTGTAAGCAAACAACCTTCCCTAAAACCTGGGGGGATGATACATACCCCTCATCCCCCCCCCCCTCGCTGTCTACGCCCCTGGGTATAGGTCTTCCCACGCATTCACCCAAATTTTATCATCGCACGTGATTAGCCACCCTCCCCCCCCCCCCCCCCCCCCCCCCCCCGCCATGATCAGTGATTGTAAAGAAAAGATATATATTTGGCATTTCCATGGAAGTCTGTTAATACGTAAAAATTCGACAGATTGGAACCTAATTATAATGAAACTGAAGTACTTGCATATCATAAATGGGTTAATATCAAAATTTATTTTTTTACCCGATACTTCGTCATTTGAAGGTAGTTTTCTCACGAATATTCGCGTAAAAGATTAGTCTTATGTCAATGACCACAATTGCTAAAAATCAAATTTTTACCACACGATTTACCCGACCTTTCGTACATCAGGGGGCTGTTTTCACGAAAGGTCGGGTTACGCGATTACACGGCCCGACGCGATCACCCGATGGTTCGAAGTAAGCCGTTGGATATTGCGTGGATATCCAGGCCAGTTCACACTTTCCTTTGAGTAGAAAGCATCTATTCGCCTTAACCGTACTTTCTGTCAATTATACCAATAAGTTTGACGAACTGCCATTTTGTTTTCACCATTTTGCAGTGTACAGTCATGTATACTGTAGTTGTCTATTTCATTTATGATGAAAAAGAAGGGCTTCTGAAAAACAAATCAAACGAGATGAATCGGATACCGATCCCTAAACTCAGTTGCCAGGTTGACATAAGGTCCACATAGAAAGGTTGTGGAAGGAGTTCAGTGAAGGGAATGTCAATTTGCTTGCATGTAAATCCAGCCTTTTACACAAGTCTGGAAGAAATAGAACGGGGTTCGCCCACGTTCATGCTGAGCCATGTCGCCAAGACATGCAAGGAAATACCAGCAAACATTTTCTGAAGTACGTCAAGCATCAGGCCTGCCCATGGAGGTGCGAGTGTTGCAAGTCTATATCCCCGTAAGAAAATACCCGTTAGTAGGCACTTTCTCAAAATTACGAGTACTTTCTCCAAGGTCGCGGGGATTTTTGTAATGTGAAAGCAAATTACGAGAACTTCTATTCCATCAAGCACTGACGCACGAACCGTATATGTACTGTGTGTACGTATTGGACGTCGTTATCGGTTGTGTACCCGCACATTCTGGATTTGAGTGTCTATTTCAAGTTATGTCGTTGTTTTAGTAAAGTTCTGTTCCCCTTCCGTGTTTTTTTATTTATGATTTATTCTGATATATCGATACGGTAGTATGTCATCCTATGATCATCGCTGATAGCGATGTGGAGAGAGGAAGAGGTGTACACGGCAGTGCTCTCCTTCAGCCAAAGAAATAGGACTATCTACGATATGCTCGCTGCAAGACTTGTCAGCCTCGGGTTAGAGGATACCTCTCGAAATAAAAGATAAACTGAAAGTTCTAAAGATATATTATCAGACTGCAAGTGTACATCAATGCTCCAGCTCTTTGAATTGTAGAAGATACATCAGGGGAGCGTTTCATCAACATTTGTTGTCTGAAAGTTGTCAGATCTGACATCTTTCCTTGATTTTGATTGGCTGAGAAGCATTGTTACTGTGGCAACTGTCGGATAAAACAGACTTTGTCGGATAAAACATCCGACAAGTCCTTTCATGAAACGCTCTCCTGGTCTGGTCTGTCCGTCACTGCCTGCACACAAGGAAAATATGAATACCACTCGAGACACCGGCATTTTATAGGGGCTCGGCCAATACCTCAGTTGAATTTTAAATTACTTTGAATTTCTTTGTGTGATTCCACTGCCTGAACACCTGGAATATGCTAACCTCTGAAGACTTGTACGAGTGTTATGTAATAGAATATATGTTCGCCGAGGTAAGAGTTAAGGTTAAAAAGTATAAAGGAATTTCGCGGTCGCATTGTTATAGAATATGCTGCATTATGTCGCGTCCAGCCAGAAGCGGAACAAACCAGCTGAAAACATCATTCTGATTTCTGTTCGCTTCTGTCAACGTAGTACAAACCATATTCTCTCCTTGGCCGGAAAATATGACATAAGATTCGTAAGTTATACATGGAAACCTTTTTGTGATTCATTGCCTGACATAGCACTGTTATTCACCACAGTAAGGACGTAAAGGCTAATCGCTTGTCCATAAACAAAAGAGGGACACTCAAACGCACATTTACATAGTATAAGGCCGAACTAAGAACCATCTAATTATTTGATCAGTATTTGGACCATTTAGCAGTTTGGCCAGGATTTCTTAAGTTTACTGCTCGACTATTCATAAGGACATCATATTCACAGAGCTAAAAGTAAAACAATTGGATTATTATTGCCTTGGATAAGAGTGTAGGAAGAGGTCTGAGACTGGACACCTCTTATTTAAACAGTTAAAGGCAAGTTCTTTTTTTATGTTCTTCCTATTTCTGCTATTCATAATAATGTCTGCAACCGTTGACCTATTGGTAAGTCCATGCTATAACTAATT
>JAPZVO010001061.1:4399-21032 GCA_029962745.1 Echinometra lucunter
GGGGGGGGGGCATTTGCCCCCCCACTCAGAAGCTTTGCCCCCCCCAGTTGCCCCCCCCCAGAAATTTTGAGGACTGAAAAGAAAAATTATACAGTAATTTGTAAATGAGTAAATGTTGTCATAAGCATCATTTTCAAGCAGTGAAGCTTTTCCGCCCTTCAAAACTTCGATTGAAAACCAAAAAGGTGGTTATTTTTGGCTCGCTCGCTTCACTAGCTCGTCATATCTTTAAAGTTCTTTTCTAAAATGCGATTAAAAAGAAGAAAAGTAACCATTTTTGGCTCGCTCGCTCGTCATATTTCAGAATATTTATTCGAAGATGCAATTAAAAACCAAAAAAAAGTGGTTATTTTTGGCTCGCTCGCTTCGCTCGCTCGTCATATCTTTAAAGTTCTTTTCTAAAATGCGATTAAAAAGAAGAAAAGTAGCCATTTTGGGCTTGCTCGCTCGTCAGATTTCAGGATATTTATTCGAAAATGCGATTAAAAATAAAATAAAACAGTTATTTTTTGTTTGCTTGCTTTGCTCGCTCGCAAAATTAATATTAAAATGTGTGTAAGAGGAAAAATAACGCTTGATTTCTCCATACACGCAAAAAAAAAAATTGACTGCCCCTGCCCCCCCAACATTTTCTTTTGCCCTCCATTTGCCCCCCCCCCCCCACTTTAACAATCCTGGTGCCGCCACTGGACATCCTGTATGATTGTGTTACAAACTTGGTTGAGCGAGAAAGATCAGGGGAGCGTTTCATCAACATTTGTTGTCTGACAAGTTGTCAGATCTTTCCTTGATTTTGATTGGCTGAGAAATATTGTACTGTGGCAACTGTCGGGTAAAACAGACTTTGTCGGATAAAACATCCGACAAGTCGTTTCATGAAACGCTCCCCAGAGGTTTCTGCAATGACGAGCTGATCGCTCTCAGAGCAAAGTCACCTCAGGGTGAATGTGAACGTTTTCGCCATGACTGACGACGTTGAGTTCTTGCGACCACGCCCGTGAGCGTGTGATCACTGCAAAGGTTCACGACTACCAGTGCAGTATATTGTTCTGGGGACGAAGTCCACACATACACGTATATCCCTGATACACAGCATTTGACGGAGGGAGGGAACATCGTCGTTATGGTTGATTGACAATGATGTCCTGGTTTGCCTACAGGCACGATCACTGAAATTCGACCTCTGATTTGCTCTCGATAACGTCATGAGAAGGTGTACGTGGTTATCATCATGCGATCACGTGATGGATGCATGTCGTTGTCCTTGGTGTCTTATGATTTTCTGAACCAACCCTTCCCAGACCCAAAACTATTGAAGTTGAAACAGGGGGGGGGGGGGGTTGCACATACCGTCCCTTGCCGTTGAGAACATCGTGTATGATTGTGTTACAGACTTGGTTGAGAGAGAAAGATCGGAGGTTTCTGCAATCTGCAATGACGAGCTGATCGCTCTCAGAGCAAAGTCACCTCAGTGTGAATGTGAACGTATTCGCCAAGGCTGACGACCAGGGGAGCGTTTCATGAAAGGACTTGTCGGATGTTTTATCCGACAAAGTCTGTTTTATCCGCCAGTTGCCATAGTAACGATGCTTCTCAGCCAATCAAAATCAAGGAAAGATGTCAGATCTGACAACTTGTCAGACAACAAATGTTGATGAAACACTCCCCAGGATTCTTGCGACCTGCTTGCGACAACGCGCGCGAGCGAGTGAATCACCTCAAAGGTTCACGACTACCAGCACATTGTTCTGGGGGCAAAGTCCACACACACAAGTATTTTCCTGATACAGCATTTGACGGAGGGAGGGAACATCGTCGTTATTGTTGACGAGAATCATGTCCTAGCTTGCCTACCTGCAGGATCAATGAATTTCGACCTCTGATCTGCTCTCGATATCGAGGTGAATAGTAGGTGTGGTCATCATTACGTGATCACGTGATGGCTGCATGTTGTTGACCTAGGCGTTTTCTTGCGTTGTCATTTCCCTACACAACCACGATACTGATAAGTTGCCGATGAAGAACAGTATTTATTATATTGCACAAAATTCTGAGTATTCTATTTGTTCGAAGACCTAAGAGCGCATAATTATTCTCGACAACTGCTCACAAAATCTTCACATCTTTTTCAAGTCGTGAAAAGGTTCAATGTTAGACTCTGTACTCAAGCAAGTCAGGAGAAATGGGGGGGGGGGGGGGTCCTCTTCATGCTTTTCTGAACCAACCCTTCCCACACCCGAAACTATTAAAGTTGAAAGGAAGGGGGAGGGGGAGGGGGGGGGGGGGGGGAAGGGTGCACATACTGTCCCTTGCCGTGGACGAGGACATCGTGTATGATTGTGTTACAACCTTGGTTGACAGAGAAAGATCTGGGAAAGATCAGAGGTTTCTGCAATGACGAGTTGATTGCTCTCAGCACAAAGTCACCTTGCGACCACGCCCGCGAGCGTGTGATCACTGCACTGGTTTGCGACTACCAGTATATTGTTCGAAGGGGGGAGGGTGGGCAAAGTCCACAGATACATGTATATCTTTGATATACAGTATTTGACAGAGAAAGGGAACACTGTCGTTATGGTTGATGACGATAATGTCCTAGTTTGCCCCCAGGCACGATCAATGAAATCCGGCCTCCGATTGGCTCTCGATATCGGGGTCAATAGTAGGCGGTTATCATCACGCGATCACGAAGTGATGGCTGCATGTTGTTGTCCTTGGCGTTTTCTAGCGTTGTCCTTTCCTGCACACCCACGAGAGTGATTATATGGCGATGAAGAACTATATGTCGCACTGTATCCTAATACTCTAGCTACTCTATGTGTTCGAAGACCTGAGAGAGCATAGTGGCGTACTCTCGATAACTGCTCACAGAAACTTCACATCTTTTTCCAAGTCGTGAAATGACTCATTAATATACTCTCTACTCAAGCAAGTGCGGAGAAATGGGGGAGACTTCTTTATGATTTTCTGAACCAACCATTCCCAGACTATTATATTTGAAAGGGAGGAGGAGGGGGGGGGGGGGTGCACATACCGCCCCTCGCCGTAGACGAGGACATCGTGTATAATTGTGTTACAAACTTAGCTAAGAGAGAAAGATAAGAGGTTTCTGCAATGACGAGCTGATCGCTCTCAGAGCAAAGTCACCTCAGTGTTAATGTGAACGTTTTCGCTATGGCTGACGACCTGGGCAGCGTTTCATGAAAGGACTTGTCGGATGTTTTATCCGACAAAGTCTGTTTTATCCGACAGTTGCCATAGTAACGATGCTTCTCAGCCAATCAAAATCAAGGAAAGATGTCAGATCTGACAACTTGTCAGACAACAAATGTTGATGAAACACTCCCAAGGAGTCTTGCGACCTGCTTGCGACAACGCGCGCGAGCGAGTGATCACCTCAAAGGTTCACGACTACCAGCACATTGTTCTGGGGGCAAAGTCCACACACACAAGTATTTTCCTGATACAGCATTTGACGGAGGGAGGGAACATCGTCGTTATTGTTGACGAGAATCATGTCCTAGCTTGCCTACCTGCAGGATCAATAAAATTCGACCTCTGATTTGCTCTCAATATCGAGGTGAATAGTAGGTGTGGTCATCATTACGTGATCACGTGATGGCTTGAGAGAGAAAGATCGGAGGTTTCTGCAATCTGCAATGACGAGCTGATCGCTCTCAGAGCAAAGTCACCTCAGTGTGAATGTGAACGTATTCGCCAAGGCTGACGACCAGGGGAGCGTTTCATGAAAGGACTTGTCGGATGTTTTATCCGACAAAGTCTGTTTTATCCGCCAGTTGCCATAGTAACGATGCTTCTCAGCCAATCAAAATCAAGGAAAGATGTCAGATCTGACAACTTGTCAGACAACAAATGTTGATGAAACACTCCCCAGGATTCTTGCGACCTGCTTGCGACAACGCGCGCGAGCGAGTGAATCACCTCAAAGGTTCACGACTACCAGCACATTGTTCTGGGGGCAAAGTCCACACACACAAGTATTTTCCTGATACAGCATTTGACGGAGGGAGGGAACATCGTCGTTATTGTTGACGAGAATCATGTCCTAGCTTGCCTACCTGCAGGATCAATGAATTTCGACCTCTGATCTGCTCTCGATATCGAGGTGAATAGTAGGTGTGGTCATCATTACGTGATCACGTGATGGCTGCCACGGGCGTCGCTAAAGGGGGGGTGTGGGGGGGTGTGACACCCCCCCACTCAAAATTCTTGTCGGCAAATTCACGATCGCTGTCGGCAAAAAAAAAAAAAAGGAGATAGAGAGAAAGAGAGAGAGAGAGATAGGAGAGGGAAGAGGAAGGAGGAAAAAAAAAGGAAAAAAGAGGAGTAAGGTGCCCAAATAGAGTCATATTCGGCTTATTTACTTGTGCATTTTGACGACGAAATAATACTGGTACCACGAAAGAGAGTGTATATTTTTCCTTGCTCGCTGCGCTCGCTTGTATTATATTTAGATACAGGATGTTTTCGGAAAGCAAACACATTCGGCTAGTGAGATGAACATTATATAATCTAGATATCTTTAGACCCATAATGTATTTTGATGAAGAAGTATTACTTCTACCATAAAATGAGTATGTATATTTTTCCTAGCTCGCTGCGCTCGCTCGTATTATATTCAGATACAGGATGTTTTCGGAAAGCAAACATATTCGGCAAATGAGATGAACACAAATATATAATTTAGATAAATTATCTTTAGGCCCATCATGTATTTTGATGAAGAATTATCACTTCTACCATAAAAAGAGTATGTATATTTTTTTTCCTCGCTCGCTGCGCTCGCTTGTGTAATATTTAGATATAGGATGGTCTTAAAAGCAAATACATTAGGCAGGAGATGTGACCAAATATATAAAATAGGTACCTTAAAGGCCAATCGTGTATTTTGATGAAGAACTTTCACTTCTACCATGAAAAGGATTATGAATTTTTCCTCGCTCGCTGCGCTCGCTAGTATAATATTCAGATACAAGATGGATTGGGGAAAGCAAACAAATTTTGCAAGCTATAGGCCCATCGTGTATATTGATGAAGAATTATCACCTACCATAAAATAGAGTATATATATTTTTCCTTGCTCGCTGCGCTCGCTCGTATTATATTCAGATACAGGATGTTTTCGGAAAGCAAACATATTCGGCAAATGAGATGAACACAAATATATAATTTAGATAAATTATCTTTAGGCCCATCATGTATTTTGATGAAGAATTATCACTTCTACCATAAAAAGAGTATGTATATTTTTTTCCTCGCTCGCTGCGCTCGCTTGTGTAATATTTAGATATAGGATGGTCTTAAAAGCAAATACATTAGGCAGGAGATGTGACCAAATATATAAAAATAGGTACCTTAAAGGCCAATCGTGTATTTTGATGAAGAACTTTCACTTCTACCATGAAAAGGATTATGAATTTTTCCTCGCTCGCTGCGCTCGCTAGTATAATATTCAGATACAAGATGGATTGGGGAAAGCAAACAAATTTTGCAAGCTATAGGCCCATCGTGTATATTGATGAAGAATTATCACCTACCATAAAATAGAGTATATATATTTTTCCTTGCTCGCTGCGCTCGCTCGTATTATATTCAGATACAGGATGTTTTCGGAAAGCAAACATATTCGGCAAATGAGATGAACACAAATATATAATTTAGATAAATTATCTTTAGGCCCATCATGTATTTTGATGAAGAATTATCACTTCTACCATAAAAAGAGTATGTATATTTTTTTCCTCGCTCGCTGCGCTCGCTTGTGTAATATTTAGATATAGGATGGTCTTAAAAGCAAATACATTAGGTAGGAGATGTGACCAAATATATAAAAATAGGTACCTTAAAGGCCAATCGTGTATTTTGATGAAGAACTTTCACTTCTACCATGAAAAGGATTATGAATTTTTCCTCGCTCGCTGCGCTCGCTAGTATAATATTCAGATACAAGATGGATTGGGGAAAGCAAACAAATTTTGCAAGCTATAGGCCCATCGTGTATATTGATGAAGAATTATCACCTACCATAAAATAGAGCATATATATTTTTCCTCGCTCGCTGCGCTCGCTCGTATAATATTTAGATACAGGATAGTCTTTGAAAGCAAATGAATTAGATAAGAGAGGTGACCAAAATCAAGATATCCAAAAGGCCCATCATGCATTCTTTTTATGAAGAACTTTCACTTCTATCATGCAAAGGAGTAAATATGTATTTTTCCTCGCTCGCTTCGCTCGCTCGTACAATATTCAGGTACAAGATGGATTTGGGAAAGCAAACGAATTCGACAAGTGAGGTGACCAAATGTACCTGTATAAGTTAGATATCTCATAGTTAATACCATCGTGTATTTTGATAAAGAATTGTCACTTCTACCATGAAAAATAGATTTTTTTCCTCGCTCGCTGCGCTAGCTCGTATAATATTAAGATTTAGGATGGTCTTTGAAACCGAATGAATCAGGCCAGAGAGGTGACCAAATATAATTAATTCAGATATCTTTAAGCCCACCATGTAGTTTGATGAAGAACTATCACTTAAGTACGTAAGAGAGTGTATATTTTTCCTCGCTCGCTGCGCTCACTTGTATTTTATTTAGATACAGGATGTTTTCGGAAAACAAACACATTCGGCAAGTGAGGTGAACAAAATATAGTTCAAAAGGAAAATATGATAGAGGTGCACAATTGAACATGCCTCAATGGGCTTTATACGGTTGAATTTATCGACGTTGGTCGTCGGCAATCGGTGGCATTATTTGTCGGCAATCTCGCCTCTACACCCCCCCATTCAAAATAGTCTAGCGACGCCCCTGATGGCTGCATGTTGTTGACCTAGGCGTTTTCTTGCGTTGTCATTTCCCTACACAACCACGATACTGATAAGTTGCCGATGAAGAACAGTATTTATTATATTGCACAAAATTCTGAGTACTCTATTTGTTCGAAGACCTAAGAGCGCATAATTATTCTCGACAACTGCTCACAAAATCTTCACATCTTTTTCAAGTCGTGAAAAGGTTCAATGTTAGACTCTGTACTCAAGCAAGTCAGGAGAAATGGGGGGGGGGGGGGGGTCCTCTTCATGCTTTTCTGAACCAACCCTTCCCACACCCGAAACTATTAAAGTTGAAAGGAAGGGGGAGGGGGAGGGGGGGGGGGAAGGGTGCACATACTGTCCCTTGCCGTGGACGAGGACATCGTGTATGATTGTGTTACAACCTTGGTTGACAGAGAAAGATCTGGGAAAGATCAGAGGTTTCTGCAATGACGAGTTGATTGCTCTCAGCACAAAGTCACCTTGCGACCACGCCCGCGAGCGTGTGATCACTGCACTGGTTTGCGACTACCAGTATATTGTTCGAAGGGGGGAGGGTGGGCAAAGTCCACAGATACATGTATATCTTTGATATACAGTATTTGACAGAGAAAGGGAACACTGTCGTTATGGTTGATGACGATATGTCCTAGTTTGCCCCCAGGCACGATCAATGAAATCCGGCCTCCGATTGGCTCTCGATATCGGGGTCAATAGTAGGCGGTTATCATCACGCGATCACGAAGTGATGGCTGCATGTTGTTGTCCTTGGCGTTTTCTAGCGTTGTCCTTTCCTGCACACCCACGAGAGTGATTATATGGCGATGAAGAACTATATGTCGCACTGTATCCTAATACTCTAGCTACTCTATGTGTTCGAAGACCTGAGAGAGCATAGTGGCGTACTCTCGATAACTGCTCACAGAAACTTCACATCTTTTTCCAAGTCGTGAAATGACTCATTAATATACTCTCTACTCAAGCAAGTGCGGAGAAATGGGGGAGACTTCTTTATGATTTTCTGAACCAACCATTCCCAGACTATTATATTTGAAAGGGAGGAGGAGGGGGGGGGGGGTGCACATACCGCCCCTCGCCGTAGACGAGGACATCGTGTATAATTGTGTTACAAACTTAGCTAAGAGAGAAAGATAAGAGGTTTCTGCAATGACGAGCTGATCGCTCTCAGAGCAAAGTCACCTCAGTGTTAATGTGAACGTTTTCGCTATGGCTGACGACCTGGGCAGCGTTTCATGAAAGGACTTGTCGGATGTTTTATCCGACAAAGTCTGTTTTATCCGACAGTTGCCATAGTAACGATGCTTCTCAGCCAATCAAAATCAAGGAAAGATGTCAGATCTGACAACTTGTCAGACAACAAATGTTGATGAAACACTCCCAAGGAGTCTTGCGACCTGCTTGCGACAACGCGCGCGAGCGAGTGATCACCTCAAAGGTTCACGACTACCAGCACATTGTTCTGGGGGCAAAGTCCACACACACAAGTATTTTCCTGATACAGCATTTGACGGAGGGAGGGAACATCGTCGTTATTGTTGACGAGAATCATGTCCTAGCTTGCCTACCTGCAGGATCAATAAAATTCGACCTCTGATTTGCTCTCAATATCGAGGTGAATAGTAGGTGTGGTCATCATTACGTGATCACGTGATGGCTGCATGTTGTTGACCTAGGCGTTTTCTTGCGTTGTCATTTCCCTGCACAACCACGATACTGATAAGTTGGCGATGAAGAACAGTATTTATTATATTGCACAAAATTCTGAGTATTCTATTTGTTCGAAGACCTAAGAGCGCATAATTATTCTCGACAACTGCTCACAAAATCTTCACATCTTTTTCAAGTCGTGAAAAGGCTCAATGTTAGACTCTGTACTCAAGCAAGTCAGGAGAAATGGGGGGGGGGGGGGGGGGTCCTCTTCATGCTTTTTTGAACCAACCCTTCCCACACCCGAAACTATTAAAGTTGAAAGGAAGGGGGAGGGGGAGGGGGGGGGGGGAGGGTGCACATACTGTCCCTTGCCATGGACGAGGACATCGTGTATGATTGTGTTACAACCTTGGTTGATAGAGAAAGATCTGGGAAAGATCAAAGGTTTCTGCAATGACGAGTTGATTGCTCTCAGCACAAAGTCACCTTGCGACCACGCCCATGAGCGTGTGATCACTGCACTGGTTCTCAGCCAATCAAAATCAAGGAAAGATGTCAGATCTGATGAAACACTCCCAAGGAGTCTTGCGACCTGCTTGCGACAACGCGCGCGAGCGAGTGATCACCTCAAAGGTTCACGACTACCAGCACATTGTTCTGGGGGCAAAGTCCACACACACAAGTATTTTCCTGATACAGCATTTGACGGAGGGAGGGAACATCGTCGTTATTGTTGACGAGAATCATGTCCTAGCTTGCCTACCTGCAGGATCAATGAAATTCAACCTCTGATTTGCTCTCGATATCGAGGTGAATACTAGGTGTTGTCTTACGTGATCATGTGATGGCTGCATGTTGTTGACCCAAGCGTTTTCTTGCGTTGTCATTTCCCTGCACAACCACGATACTGATAATTTGGTGATGAAGAACAGTATTTATTATATTGCACAAAATTCTGAGTATTTTATTTGTTCGAAGACCTAAGAGCTCATAATTATTCTCGACAACTGCTCACAAAATCTTCACATCTTTTTCAAGTCGTGAAAAGGCTCAATGTTAGACTCTGTACTCAAGCAAGTCAGGAGAAATGGGGGGGGGGGGGTCCTCTTCATGATTTTCTGAACCAACCCTTCCCACACCCGAAACTATTAAATTAAAGTTGAAAGGAAGGGGGAGGGGGAGGGGGGAGGGTGCACATACTGTCCCTTGCCATGGACGAGGACATCGTGTATGATTGTGTTACAACCTTGGTTGACAGAGAAAGATATGGGAAAGATCAGAGGTTTCTGCAATGACGAGTTGATTGCTCTCAGCACAAAGTCACCTTGCGACCACGCCCATGAGCGTGTGATCACTGCACTGGTTTGCGACTACCAGTATATTGTTCGAAGGGGGGAGGGTGGGCAAAGTCCACAGATACATGTATATCTTTGATATACAGTATTTGACAGAGAAAGGGAACACTGTCGTTATGGTTGATGACGATAATGTCCTAGTTTGCCCCCAGGCACGATCAATGAAATCCGGCCTCCGATTGGCTCTCGATATCGGGGTCAATAGTAGGCGGTTATCATCACGCGATCACGTGATGGCTGCATGTTGTTGTCCTTGGCGTTTTCTAGCGTTGTCCTTTCCTGCACACCCACGAGAGTGATTATATGGCGATGAAGAACTATATGTCGCACAGTATCCTAATACTCTACTCTATGTGTTCGAAGACATGAGAGAGCATATTGGCGTACTCTCGATAACTGCTCACAGAAACTTCACATCTTTTTCCAAGTCGTGAAATGACTCATTAATATACTCTCTACTCAAGCAAGTGTGGAGAAATGGGGGAGACTTCTTTATGATTTTCTGAACCAACCATTCCCAGACTATTATATTTGAAAGGGAGGAGGGGGGGGGGGGGGTGCACATACCGTCCCTCGCCGTAGACGAGGACATCGTGTATAATTGTGTTACAAACTTAGCTGAGAGAGAAAGATAAGAGGTTTCTGCAATGACGAGCTGATCGCTCTCAGAGCAAAGTCACCTCAGTGTTAATATGAACGTTTTCGCTATGGCTGACGACCTGGGCAGCGTTTCATGAAAGGACTTGTCGGATGTTTTATCCGACAAAGTCTGTTTTATCCGACAGTTGCCATAGTAACGATGCTTCTCAGCCAATCGAAATCAAGGAAAGATGTCAGATCTGACAACTTGTCAGACAACAAATGTTGATGAAACACTCCCCAGGATTCTTGCGACCTGCTTGCGACAACGCGCGCGAGCGAGTGAATCACCTCAAAGGTTCACGACTACCAGCACATTGTTCTGGGGGCAAAGTCCACACACACAAGTATTTTCCTGATACAGCATTTGACGGAGGGAGGGAACATCGTCGTTATTGTTGACGAGAATCATGTCCTAGCTTGCCTACCTGCAGGATCAATGAATTTCGACCTCTGATCTGCTCTCGATATCGAGGTGAATAGTAGGTGTGGTCATCATTACGTGATCACGTGATGGCTGCATGTTGTTGACCTAGGCGTTTTCTTGCGTTGTCATTTCCCTACACAACCACGATACTGATAAGTTGCCGATGAAGAACAGTATTTATTATATTGCACAAAATTCTGAGTATTCTATTTGTTCGAAGACCTAAGAGCGCATAATTATTCTCGACAACTGCTCACAAAATCTTCACATCTTTTTCAAGTCGTGAAAAGGTTCAATGTTAGACTCTGTACTCAAGCAAGTCAGGAGAAATGGGGGGGGGGGGGGTCCTCTTCATGCTTTTCTGAACCAACCCTTCCCACACCCGAAACTATTAAAGTTGAAAGGAAGGGGGAGGGGGAGGGGGGGGGGGGGGGGAAGGGTGCACATACTGTCCCTTGCCGTGGACGAGGACATCGTGTATGATTGTGTTACAACCTTGGTTGACAGAGAAAGATCTGGGAAAGATCAGAGGTTTCTGCAATGACGAGTTGATTGCTCTCAGCACAAAGTCACCTTGCGACCACGCCCGCGAGCGTGTGATCACTGCACTGGTTTGCGACTACCAGTATATTGTTCGAAGGGGGGAGGGTGGGCAAAGTCCACAGATACATGTATATCTTTGATATACAGTATTTGACAGAGAAAGGGAACACTGTCGTTATGGTTGATGACGATAATGTCCTAGTTTGCCCCCAGGCACGATCAATGAAATCCGGCCTCCGATTGGCTCTCGATATCGGGGTCAATAGTAGGCGGTTATCATCACGCGATCACGAAGTGATGGCTGCATGTTGTTGTCCTTGGCGTTTTCTAGCGTTGTCCTTTCCTGCACACCCACGAGAGTGATTATATGGCGATGAAGAACTATATGTCGCACTGTATCCTAATACTCTAGCTACTCTATGTGTTCGAAGACCTGAGAGAGCATAGTGGCGTACTCTCGATAACTGCTCACAGAAACTTCACATCTTTTTCCAAGTCGTGAAATGACTCATTAATATACTCTCTACTCAAGCAAGTGCGGAGAAATGGGGGAGACTTCTTTATGATTTTCTGAACCAACCATTCCCAGACTATTATATTTGAAAGGGAGGAGGAGGGGGGGGGGGTGCACATACCGCCCCTCGCCGTAGACGAGGACATCGTGTATAATTGTGTTACAAACTTAGCTAAGAGAGAAAGATAAGAGGTTTCTGCAATGACGAGCTGATCGCTCTCAGAGCAAAGTCACCTCAGTGTTAATGTGAACGTTTTCGCTATGGCTGACGACCTGGGCAGCGTTTCATGAAAGGACTTGTCGGATGTTTTATCCGACAAAGTCTGTTTTATCCGACAGTTGCCATAGTAACGATGCTTCTCAGCCAATCAAAATCAAGGAAAGATGTCAGATCTGACAACTTGTCAGACAACAAATGTTGATGAAACACTCCCAAGGAGTCTTGCGACCTGCTTGCGACAACGCGCGCGAGCGAGTGATCACCTCAAAGGTTCACGACTACCAGCACATTGTTCTGGGGGCAAAGTCCACACACACAAGTATTTTCCTGATACAGCATTTGACGGAGGGAGGGAACATCGTCGTTATTGTTGACGAGAATCATGTCCTAGCTTGCCTACCTGCAGGATCAATAAAATTCGACCTCTGATTTGCTCTCAATATCGAGGTGAATAGTAGGTGTGGTCATCATTACGTGATCACGTGATGGCTGCATGTTGTTGACCTAGGCGTTTTCTTGCGTTGTCATTTCCCTGCACAACCACGATACTGATAAGTTGGCGATGAAGAACAGTATTTATTATATTGCACAAAATTCTGAGTATTCTATTTGTTCGAAGACCTAAGAGCGCATAATTATTCTCGACAACTGCTCACAAAATCTTCACATCTTTTTCAAGTCGTGAAAAGGCTCAATGTTAGACTCTGTACTCAAGCAAGTCAGGAGAAATGGGGGGGGGGGGGGGGTCCTCTTCATGCTTTTTTGAACCAACCCTTCCCACACCCGAAACTATTAAAGTTGAAAGGAAGGGGGAGGGGGAGGGGGGGGGGAGGGTGCACATACTGTCCCTTGCCATGGACGAGGACATCGTGTATGATTGTGTTACAACCTTGGTTGATAGAGAAAGATCTGGGAAAGATCAAAGGTTTCTGCAATGACGAGTTGATTGCTCTCAGCACAAAGTCACCTTGCGACCACGCCCATGAGCGTGTGATCACTGCACTGGTTCTCAGCCAATCAAAATCAAGGAAAGATGTCAGATCTGATGAAACACTCCCAAGGAGTCTTGCGACCTGCTTGCGACAACGCGCGCGAGCGAGTGATCACCTCAAAGGTTCACGACTACCAGCACATTGTTCTGGGGGCAAAGTCCACACACACAAGTATTTTCCTGATACAGCATTTGACGGAGGGAGGGAACATCGTCGTTATTGTTGACGAGAATCATGTCCTAGCTTGCCTACCTGCAGGATCAATGAAATTCGACCTCTGATTTGCTCTCGATATCGAGGTGAATACTAGGTGTTGTCTTACGTGATCATGTGATGGCTGCATGTTGTTGACCCAAGCGTTTTCTTGCGTTGTCATTTCCCTGCACAACCACGATACTGATAATTTGGTGATGAAGAACAGTATTTATTATATTGCACAAAATTCTGAGTATTTTATTTGTTCGAAGACCTAAGAGCTCATAATTATTCTCGACAACTGCTCACAAAATCTTCACATCTTTTTCAAGTCGTGAAAAGGCTCAATGTTAGACTCTGTACTCAAGCAAGTCAGGAGAAATGGGGGGGGGGGGGGGGGGGGTCCTCTTCATGATTTTCTGAACCAACCCTTCCCACACCCGAAACTATTAAATTAAAGTTGAAAGGAAGGGGGAGGGGGAGGGGGGAGGGTGCACATACTGTCCCTTGCCATGGACGAGGACATCGTGTATGATTGTGTTACAACCTTGGTTGACAGAGAAAGATATGGGAAAGATCAGAGGTTTCTGCAATGACGAGTTGATTGCTCTCAGCACAAAGTCACCTTGCGACCACGCCCATGAGCGTGTGATCACTGCACTGGTTTGCGACTACCAGTATATTGTTCGAAGGGGGGAGGGTGGGCAAAGTCCACAGATACATGTATATCTTTGATATACAGTATTTGACAGAGAAAGGGAACACTGTCGTTATGGTTGATGACGATAATGTCCTAGTTTGCCCCCAGGCACGATCAATGAAATCCGGCCTCCGATTGGCTCTCGATATCGGGGTCAATAGTAGGCGGTTATCATCACGCGATCACGTGATGGCTGCATGTTGTTGTCCTTGGCGTTTTCTAGCGTTGTCCTTTCCTGCACACCCACGAGAGTGATTATATGGCGATGAAGAACTATATGTCGCACAGTATCCTAATACTCTACTCTATGTGTTCGAAGACATGAGAGAGCATATTGGCGTACTCTCGATAACTGCTCACAGAAACTTCACATCTTTTTCCAAGTCGTGAAATGACTCATTAATATACTCTCTACTCAAGCAAGTGTGGAGAAATGGGGGAGACTTCTTTATGATTTTCTGAACCAACCATTCCCAGACTATTATATTTGAAAGGGAGGAGGGGGGGGGGGGGGGTGCACATACCGTCCCTCGCCGTAGACGAGGACATCGTGTATAATTGTGTTACAAACTTAGCTGAGAGAGAAAGATAAGAGGTTTCTGCAATGACGAGCTGATCGCTCTCAGAGCAAAGTCACCTCAGTGTTAATATGAACGTTTTCGCTATGGCTGACGACCTGGGCAGCGTTTCATGAAAGGACTTGTCGGATGTTTTATCCGACAAAGTCTGTTTTATCCGACAGTTGCCATAGTAACGATGCTTCTCAGCCAATCGAAATCAAGGAAAGATGTCAGATCTGACAACTTGTCAGACAACAAATGTTGATGAAACGCTCCCCTGGAGACTTGCGACCACGCCTGCAGCGAGTGATCACTGCACTGGTTCACGACTACCAGTATATGGTCCTGGGGGCAAATTCCACACGCACACATGTATATCCCTGATACACAGCATTTGACGGAGGGAGGGAACATCGCCGTTATGGTTGATGAGAATCATGTCCCAGCTTGCCTACATGCGCGATCAATGAAATTCGATTTCTGATTTGCTCTCGATATCGAGGTGAATAGTAGGTGTGGTTATCATCACGCGGTCACGTGATGGCTGCTTGTCGTCACGCGATGGCTGCATGTCATTGTCCAAAGCGTTCTAGCGTTGTCCTTTCCTGCGCACCCACGATAGACCAGACTCCAGACTTCTTGTCCGCTACTCTAGGATGACTCATGAGCTAAATTTATGCGTGTCGACTCGATCAAGCACGTGACTAGAAACTGCAAGAGTGACGATCGACCTCTGGTGGTGTCCTTGCTCGAGCACAAGAAAACAATGCTACCCGACATCTGATTCGCTCAAGGGACGAAGACGTCAGTAGTGCATCAGTGCACCCTTCATGCAATAGAAAACTCCCCTTCGCTCTCAGAAATGACTCTCTTGTCTTTATCCTGCCTTTATCACTGTTTCTCATCACCACTGGAAGGCGTGTTCATTTATCACGCCATGGGATCCGAATTGCAAGTTCTCATACAAGGACGCATCTAACGGTGTTGCTACCAATTAAGGCATGAGTGATCTTAGATTCTACACGCGGAGCGAATCAGTGGTCCGGAAGTGAAGGTGACTTTCCTTCTTCTTTTCCGTCTTTTACGCGGTGTCGTCATTTCAGTCAACGACGTAGGCAACACCACTGACCTGGTCTAACAATACGCGTGTCCACTATACACACAGCACATAGACCTGCGTGGGCGTATGACGGAAGATCCAAGAAAGAGGAATAAAGATAACAAATCACCTCGGCACAAGGACTGCTCCTGAGCTAAAGAGAAGGCTAACACACTCTAAACATGCTTTCGTGGCCGTGAATGTCGAAAGGCCTGAGAAAGACGAAGAGGGAGAAAGAAAGATCACTAGAATGGAATCTAATCCTGACCTCACTGGGTGACTGGTAGGCTTGGGAGACTGTCAGTGTGTGACTGAAGACCTAAGAGAGAGAGATGCAAGCGCCAATGCTCGGATTGTAAGTACTCTCAGCTACTCAGCTAATTGGAAGGCCAGTGGACACGGAACACGCGTTGTAGGCCTATGTCCAGGCCCCCTGGAAGCCGGGGGTGCTGGGGGTGCTGCAGCACCCCCCCCCCGAAGGCTTAAAAATCAGGGGGTGCTGCAGCACCCTCTGATTTTTATGAGGGGTAACACAACACCCATCAGAATAAGTTATTTTCCCATCCCATCTTCATCTTCTTCATATTACTATTTTCTTCATGCAGCAGTAGATTGAAATCTGAAACATTGACGATTATACTCGGCGCACACAGGCCACTGGGAGCCGGGGTACTGGGGATGCTTCAGTACCCCTGATTTTTATGAGGGGTATCAGTATACAGAATTCCAATCTTTTTCTCGCTCAAAAATCGAGAAATAAACAAAATGTTTTAGGGCAGCAAGCACTCCTTTTCTAGCAGCGAGATGCCCGAATATCATAATATTTGGGCAGCGAGACGTGCACTATCCTGGAGGATTCTGCAGGAAGATGTACATTATA
>JAPZVO010001062.1:0-22821 GCA_029962745.1 Echinometra lucunter
TACCATGCCATATGTGTAAATTTTCCTTCGATGTCGAACATTGTTTCCACGATTGTATAAAAATCCTGGTGAGAAGCCTGGCCTAGGGTAAGTGTGTAACGATCACATTCTTTCTTAAATATTCCTTACCCATGATCAGAGGGTACCCAGTTGAATCGACTGTGACTCACAAAGGTTGTGATACGCTGTTTGCAATACTTTTATTTTTACACCACCCACACTACATGACACTAGCTGACAGCATGGCTGACAGTGACAATGCCAGCGTGGCAAAGGCAGGGATGTGCACTAGTTCATCCACTACGAATGATTGCATCTAAGCCGCATTATACCACACATAACATTTTCTGTACTGCAACGACTTTTATAGCATTCATCTCACTACTACGTACTAGCTAGGCCTAGTCCTTTTCAGTTCAATACATGTCCATGATGTCCACCATCACAAGCATAGCAACACCTACCTACTGCACTGGCTACTGCTGCACTCATACATCATGTACATGTAGGTATGCTCATACTCATAGCATAATCATATCAGTATCACTGTTCACATCAAATTCATAAACAATATCACTCATACTCATAGTATGACACTTCAATTAATAATCATAATGTATTACCTCTTCATTCTTGCCTTGTTCTGAATTCAGTCAAGCCTCAAGGACTGGATATCAAAATCACAGGTACAGCTGCATAGTGGCCATTAACAATAACAGCAATATTTACAGTGCAGCTATGCAGCATGCGCATATTGGTTAATTGTGTATGGTCTGTAGCCTTGCCTGCTTACCTTGTGTATTTTTTTCCAGTTTTTTTTTAAGGGGGAGGTTGGGGGATGCATGCTCTCTGCTCAGTTGGGCATTTGTCTGAGAGGATTAAACAACTGTTAGGCTTATGTTAGAATAAAATGTTTTGTGTGCAGTTTTTTAGGACTTCTTCCCTGGAGAAGGGGGAATCTCATTCACGATGGGGGGGGGGGGGGCAAGTTTGAGGGGTGTTAGCTGGTGTTTTCCAACCAGCTATGGTGTTAGCTTTTATATTTTTGTAATGTACGCCTATACTGCTATCTTGTGGCAAATTTTGGTCCATGGGCTCAGTGGGGTAAATTTTCCCGCATTAGGGGCGTTTTCGAGGGGGGTCAGCTGCCCCTTTCCGACCGCCTGGGCTGTCAGCTTTTATATTTTTATAATGTGCCCCTTGGCCACTTCCACTTTGACCAAGTTTCATCCATGGGCTCAGTGGGTTGAATTTTCCCGCATTTGGGGCATTTTCGAGGGGGCCTGGGGGTCGCCCCCAACCTATTGGTACCAGCTGACACCCATTTCCTGACTCACAGTCATGGGCTAAATACATTTCAGGGGTCAAACCTTCTGGGCTCGATGGGGTAAGTCAAGATGTCGCAGGCTCCCAGATGCAGACTAAGTGCAATTGCAAAGCATCAGCGCCTATCATGAGTACGCCCCCTCTTGTCCTATCGTTGTCAGTTCGTTTTTTTTTTTTTGAAGTCGTTTCTGAGTTTGACTTTGTTTCTGTGTTTGACGATAATTTTAAGAGCGATCTCTTTTTTATGGTAGACTTGATTTGAGTCGCCATCTTCATTTATGTGGTTGTATAATTTTGTGTTTATATATGTTTTTAGGGTTTTCATTATTTCTTCAGTTAACTTGAATTCTGAAGTTTTATGTTTAATTCTGAAGTTGTTTATATTTCTGCAGTTTTATCTTAAATTCTGAAGTTGTCTATATTTCTGCAGTTAACTTTAATTCTGTAGTTCAATTTATGAGTACGCCCCCTCTTGTCCTTTCGTTGTTAGTTCGTTTTTGTATAAGTCGTTTCTGAGTTTGACTTCGTTTCTGTGTTTGACGATAATTTTAAGAGCAATCTATTTTTTATGGTAGACTTGATTTGAGTCGTTATTTACATTTCTGTGGTTGTATAATTTTGTGTTTATATACGTTTCCAAGTTTTTCCAGGGTTGTTTTTATTTCTTCAGTTAATTTTAATTCTGTAGTTGTCTGTGTTTCTGCAGTTTTATCTTTAATTCTGAAGTTGTTTATATTTCTGCAGTTAACTTTGAATTCTGAAGTTGACTTTATTTCTGCAGTTTTATCTTTAAATCTGTAGTTGTCTATATTTCTGCTTTTATCCTTAATTCTGTAGCTGTCTAGCTATTTCTGCAGTTAACTTTAATTCTGAAGTTGATTTATTTCTGCAGTTTTATCTATAATTCTGTAGTTGTTTATTTTTCTGCAGTTATATTTAATTATGTAGTTGTCTTTATTTCAGAAGTTTTATTTAATTTTGTGTAAGTCTTTATTTCTGCGTTATTTGATGTTAATTTCTGACTCTTTAGTTTAATTTCATACTTGTTTGTTTATTTTCACAATCATTGATTTTGGCCCTTATGGCGCACTATAAGTTCCCCCCCCCCCCCGTAAACACACAAACACATGCACTCTCTCTCTCTCTCTCTCTCTCTCTCTCTCTCTCTCCCCTCTCTCTCTCCTCTCTCTCTCTCCTCTCTCTCTCTCTCTCTCTCTCTCTCTCTCTCTCTCTTTCTCTCTCCTAAATTACTATCTCAGCAATAATATATTGCATATATACCCACGGCCACTAGCACTGAGAGTATAGTAGAGAACAGTGCATGGTACCACCACCAAGCCCAAGGAGGTCCTTGTCAAACCGTTATTTCCTTAGGTCGCACGCCTGTAAATATTTCCCCATGGGCCCCTGTGTTAAAAATGGAATTTGATAAATTCATGAAAAAAGTGTTTATAATGACACCATTGAAACTTTTGTCTTTAAGAGTTCATACATTATTCTTTAATTGCTGAAAATATGAAGGGGTGTTTTTCAGCATTTTTTCTCGGTAGAGGGGCTGAATCTCAGACTAGACTAACAAAAACTTGAAAGCTCCAATCTATGGCTCCAATAGTTGCATGGCTTTTTGCCACACTAATAAAGTCCCTTAAAATCCACCTGGGACCAAGTGCTGCTCTCCCATGGGACTCATCTAAATTAGTAATTATCCCTCTCTATGCCCATATGAAACACAGTGTTCAACTATGTATTTCTGATTTTATATGAATATTTTTTCAACTATGTACGGGTTGGAGGAATCTCTGAAAATGGCCGGATCTATTTACAGGCGTGCGGCCTTGCGTACGTGCACAAAGCTAGGCCTACAGCCTAAATATTACATCGTATCTCTCAGTATGACCTCCGGATATGGACCAATCGTACGCGTACATGCGTGGATATCGTGCGCGGTTTATTCAAAGCTACAAAGCTATATAGTCGATCGATCGTGCGTACGCGGTACGCGTGCATGTTATTTTGTGCGTTGCGTTGATCAGCATTGCAACTTGATTGCGAACGTACGAATAAAATAAGTTCATTTTTCCTCCTTATTCATCCAACTTTGTATACTACAAAGTCTACCATCAAATTCGGATACCATGCTAGAGAGCCATTGGCCATAGACAGAAATAACCGTCTGTAATGGGGATATTCTTATTCTGAGACTGAACGGTTTCCTCCGCTCCCGGTTCCGCCTCCGCTGTTCGGAGACGATCAAGCTAGACGGCGATCAATCTGAATCTGAATCTGTTCCAACTTCCAGTCGTCGTCCTGATCGTGGAGGTGAGATATACTAGACTGTAGATGACCAGTATTGCCAGTAAGAACATTATCGCTCCAGAGAGTGTGTTCATTGTACTTAGTACATTTTGGAGTTGAGTCCCATTATTTTGCTTGTGCAGGGAGGGACTTAGACCGAAGTGTTCTGTCTCTAACAGTCGTCGTTAACCTCGTATTTTGGTAGGGTCGGCACTCCTCCTTTTTACTTTTTTAGTAGTGCCCCAGTGCGTTGTGCATGCAATCTCATTGTCGTGGGCACGACAATGAAAAACTACCTCAAATCAGCGATTTTCCCCCTTTATTCATGAATATAAAAATATCATTATACACTACAGAGTAGACCTAGATCTAGGCTAGATCTATACAATGTAGCTTACCGATTTATGTTTGATTCCTTTTAACTCTCCATTTTCAGGTAAATCCAGGGTCCTAACGTAAGGTCCTCTCGGTTGAAAATCTTGCAGCAGCCAACCTCTATCTCTGTTTGCCTCAGCGCTTTTCGCAGGAAGATCAGCGAATTCGCTACTCCTTGCATTTCAACCGGCCGTATTCAAACGATCGACCACGTACGTTTGGCCATAGACCCTATACGTAGTCCGTACGAACGATGTTTGTTGTTGTTGTTTCGTATTGGTCGCTCGTTAATACGGTTGAAATGCGAGTCGCAAATTTCCTGATCTCCCTGCGAAAAGCGCGGAGGTGAACAGAGATAGAGGTTGGCTGCTGCAAGGTTTTCAACCGAGAGGATCTAACGTTAGGACCCTGGATTTACCTGAAAATGGAGCATTAAAAGGAATCAAACATAAAATCGGTAAGCTACATTGTATAGATCTAGGTCTACTCTGTAGTGTATAATGATATTTTTATATTCATGAATAAGGGGGAAAATCACTGATTTGAGGTAGTTTTTCATTGTCGTGCCCACAACAATGAGATTGCATGCACAACGCACTGGGGCGCTTCTGTATCTAAAAAGGAGGAGTGCCGACCCTACCAAAATACGAGGCTAACGACGACTGTTAGAGACAGAACACTTCAGTCTAAGTCACACTCAGCCACACTCACAGTTTCAAAATTTGGTGTAAACTGTAAGATTTTATTTGTTTAATTATTACAAGAGAGTAAGGACAAAGGCACTCATCCTGTGTAACGTTAGGTCTAACTGTTACTCGGTCAATGAATTGACCTCATCCCACAAAAGTGACAATTCTGTACTGAAACTACATTAGCATGCTTTTCTATTGGTTACTCGACGGCATGCTGTCGACCTACGACTACGAGTCTGACAAGCGTCAGTTTTCTTCTTAAAATAAAATTCACCATTTTCAGTTCATCAGATTCAGATATGAAGCAGAAAGGGGAAAATTGAGAGCCTCAGGAACATTGCTGGTAAGTAAAATCTTAACTTTTCTTCTCTATTTTAGAAGATCTAACTGTTAGAGTCTAGATCTAAGTCATTGTATTTCGCATTCGCGTCAGCAATTAGTTTTGGTATTCAAAATGCCGTTTTGAACTACGGGTGGACAAAGGTAGAACTAGATTCTAGTCTAAGTTTTACTTTTAGTTTTACTTTTAGAGCTAGTGAGGGATAGAAGAGGGATACCAGTTTTCAGGCAACCGTTTGAGCATTTTTGTGTAGATCTATTTCTAGGTGATTGTCAGGCCCTCTGCTCTGCTCTGCCTCTGGCTCTGACTCTGATCAAATTACAACTGGCATCCCTGAGAGAAAGAGAGAGGTGCATTATGTGCAAGAATTTGAAAATAAGGTTCAGGCACTCACATGACTCACACAAATGCGAGGTTATGATGTAGAGGAAACTAAACTAACATTTAACTTAAAGACATTGGTTAACATTGTTATGATTTTAAAAAATCTTGTTTTGTTACTTGAAAATGTGATAAACATAAGGGTTATAGTGTAAAAATACCAGTCTGAAAGTTTAAAAGTATAATATCCACAGGAAGTATTTTTAAATATCAAAAATGTGAACCAATGTTTGAAAACTATTCGAGGGTCGGTTGCACAGAGTAGACATAAGGAGTGCGCATGCGCGTATGGCTCACCTTACCGTACTGTGTGCATTGGCGTATCACTCGGCGGGAGGCACATAACGGCATTTTCGAATTCAAGCAAAGTGGTCCTCTTAGTGATTGTCTCGTGAGACAAAGGATAATAAAATCGCCGTTTGCGTCTAACTTACACTTTTTCATTCCAAATTATGGTTGGTATTTTGAGTACAAATACAAGTACTCATACACATGTTTCATCTTAGTTTGAGAATTTTTTAAATCAGCTACTCACAAAGTTAGCCAATGCCTTTAAACTTACAGCTTACCCAAAACAGTTAACTTACAGGTACACATTGAGTACACACCCAGTTAGCCCAACCAGACACCGTGCTTCGTCTGACAAGTTTGACAACCCAGCCATTACTAGCGTTGAGAACTCTTGACAAAAAGATCTACATCAAGTAAGCGATATAGCCCATAACTAAAATTTACAATAAAGTAATACTTAATTAATATGTTGTACCAGTACGCCTATATCTATAGTCTATCTAGAGTATGTGCTCCTATGGGCGGCTGGTCCCCTGTGAGTAAAAACCATCATGGATCTTATCCATGTAAAAACTAAAAATAAAAAAATATTTTTGATATCCCTTCAAAAATTACCTTGGACAGTCTCAGGTCGGTTCTATTGCACCAAAAAACATACTCTACCAAAGCAGTAAGCATAGGAGTATGTGCTCCTGTGGGTAGCCGTCCCCTGTGAGCGGCCGGTGATGAATAAAAACTAAAAATTGAAAAAGTATTTTTGATATCCCTTCAAAAATTAACTTGGACAGTCTCAGGTAGGTTCTAGCACCAAAAAACATACTCAGCGAAAGCAGTAAGCATAAATGAATCTCACTCAACATCATTAGTCAAGGACGGAAAAATGGCAGTTTCTTAACATTTAAGTTAATAAACTTTGACATACTTAAGTCAATACATAAGCTTTATTTGTTAATTTTCATAACTGATTTGATTTTTATTTAAGAGAATGAAGTCAATGGTCCATATTTTGGTGCAGAGAAAAAGTTGCATGGGGGTGGCCGCTCACCAGAGCCATTTTTCTAGATGGGTCTGGTGAGCGGCCACCCTATGTAAAACGTGTACAAAATGCAGGTTTTTGTAGGAGATTGTACTCTGCCTTCATTTTTTTGACATGGCATTTGATAAGATCATCACTTTTGACAGATTTTATGGGTTTCTACAGGATTACTTTTCATAAAGTATTGGTGTGTAAAGTATGAAATTTAATATTGATTTTGTTTACTTAGTCACAAATATGGCGCTAAATGCTCGCCAAATGATAGGCGGCCGCACACAGGACCCCTAACACAGTTTTGAAAAATGGACACTACTGACCACATACGGTGTAATTGGTTCAATAATTTTAAGTTTGCCTTCTATTTAATTAGCAAATATTTGGACTCTGCATTGATGGTATTGAACTATGTGTGAGTCTGTGATTGATGAATATAATGAGCAAATTCCTTTTAAAAGGGGTACCCAATGCTGAAACAATCTTAGTTCATTTAAAAGAGCATGATTTTATTAGCAGAAAATCATCTGCCTAAATTTTTTTTAAAAGTCGTGTTGCCAAGGAAGCCCCCAAATGTAAGATTTCAGGATATTTTTGACCCCTCAGCTGTGACCCAGTTTCAACTGGGTACCCACTTTGATGTCAAAATGACGTCAAAGTGGGTACCATGTCGCACAATTCTAGCAAAATGCGCGCAAGGTATAATACATATTGTACAGTCTAGCGCGCAGCACAACTGCAATGCGTGAAGCTGAGTACCCACTTTTACGTCATTCCTCATACTCAAATTTTATGGTCAACTCTTGACTTTTTAAGAGAAAAAAATAGCCAAAATGCATGGATTTCAAATGAAAATCATCAAATTTTTAATGTTATTCTTCTTAGAATTCTATTCTCGATCATATATCCAAAAAAATTTACCATTGTGTAATCACTTTATGTGGCCACACACCAGAGCCTGTACTCTAGGCCTAATAAATCTCACTCAACATCATGAGAAATCTACACCACCAGTCCCGGCGAAAAAATGGCAGTTTCTTAACTTACATTGTATAAGTTAAGTGACTATGACATACTTAAACCAATACTTAATTAAAAGGCTAACATTGTGAGAATTTAAAAAAATCTCATATTGCTACTTGACAATGGTATAAACACAAGAGCTATAGTTTTAAAATACCTGTCTGAAAGTTTCAAAGTATAATGTCGACGGAAAGTATTTTTGAATATTAAAAATGTAAACCAATGTTTGAAGAAAATATAGTGGTCGGTTGCACAGACAGGACATGTGCAGAGTTCATCTGCACAGTGTATGTGTATGCATATCATGTACATGTATAGTACGGTGGTGTGTGTAAGTGTGTGTATGCATATCATGAAGAGTACAGGGAGAGAGGTGCAGCCAATGGTTTTTCTTTTGAATTGGTTGAAAATGCTCCTCTAGCTATAGTGTCTTGTGAGACCAACACTAATAAAATCAGCATTTACATCTTATTGACTGTTTTTCATTTCAAATTATGGTTGGTTTCAGGGTTTCTGAGTAGTGGATTCAGTAAGTGTAAAAGTATTGAAAAAAGTTATTTCATTGATATGCATTCCTCTATGTAATATTTTGAATCTTAGCTTATCAACGGGTACTATACCTAATTATTTGAAGATTGCCAAGGTCACTCCCATACATAAAAGTGGAAGTAGAGACAATATGAATAATTATCGCCCTATATCTGTATTAAATATATTTGCTAAAATACTTGAAAAATGTGTATACAATAGATTGCAAATTTCATTGGAAAAAATAATATAACATTTAACAATCAATATGGATTTAGAAAAGAGCACTCCACATCCTCAGCTGTCTTGGAGCTTACACATAGGAAACATAACTCAATTGATAATAAACAACATACTCTTGCAATATTCATTGATCTCTCCAAAGCTTTTGATGTTATTAATCACTCTATTTTGCTAAAGAAAATTGATTATTATGGAATAATAATATGGTTTGCCACTAAAATGGGTTACAAATTATTTAACAGATCGTGAGCAAATTACTATGGTCAATAAATGTGAATCAAGCTCCAAGACAATGAGATATGGAGTGCCCCAGGGTTCAGACCTGGGCCCACTGTCACAATGTGACTGGAGTTCAGACCTGATGAGAACTATTTAAAACTACTTAAGCATAACAGGGATAGGAATTAACTTCACTTGGATAGGGTAACAATGACCAGCAAAGCTAGGGTGCACACTGTGAATAGGAGAACTATGTTAGTCAGGTCTAATAAGAAGAATGTGTAATAGTGTTGAGTGTGAGGGATGATTGAGTTTGGGTGGAGTCAGTTGCAATTAAGTACTGGTCAAGGCAAGGAGGAGTGGGAGAAAAAGGGGCTAGGATGCGCTGCAATTCTGGTGGCATCTTCCTGATTCCGGGCACTCAGGCCAGGAGAAGGCTCCTCTGCAACTCACCTTTCTTTTAGGTTATTTTGTAAGTAAATCATATATTTTTTTCCATTTAAATTCCTGATTTTTGTGTGACTTTTGAATGATAGGTTTATGCACAATGTACCCTGATTTTGTGAAGATTTGTAAAGATTAATGTCAGTAACAAGACAATTACATTTTCTTGTTTGGTAAAAAACTGGTACCCAAATAAGAAAGGTGTATATTCTAGTATGGTTTTATTTCATATTCAATAAAGAAGAAAGAAATATTGGAAATTGCTTATAGATTACATGAGGAAGCAGTATCAGATTTGGGAGCATTTCTTGTTAGTTTGTTTGGAAAGATAATTAAAAGAATTTTTCTGGTTGTTGAGAATTGATTATAAGAATAAGATTTTTCTTATTTCAGTAATTGTCAAGTAGGGATTTTGCTTGATAATGTGACGAGTTAGTGTACATTTAATAAGTTTGTAAGTTTGTAACATGTCGAGGACAACTTGAGAAGTTTGTTCAAGAGAGATGCCTCTTGATTTATTTCAAACTTTTCCAGGAAAAAATTACAGAAGTAATTTTCTTTTATAAACTTTCCATGACAATGCAGTTATAGATGTTTTAGTACGAAGATACATGTAGGATGATTGGATGAAGTTAATTATGTGATGCATTTTCGTGAAATATCAGAGAAGTAGAGTTATTGAGACAGTTGCCTTGACAGTGTTGGGTTTTATAATGTTTTCAACAGCTGTCGACATGGATGAGCTGGGCTCTTAGAGGCCGCCGATGACTCCAAGTCATAGTCTCTTATGGCATGTTAGGGGATTGGTAGTGACTTGCTAGGCCAACATTCTTCGTTTTCGCGGACTCTACAGTGCTACCTGACAGGGGCATCGTCTTTACATAAACATTCTTGACAAGGGCATCACATGGTTTGGGGATCATCGCGATCGCGAACATCAACTTAGTTCTGTATGATTTAGCATCGCAGGAGCATAACTGGTCTTCAGGAATACATGAACAGTTTGAACTTTACGCGATGACAGGCCTGTGAATGAACTTGTGATAAGTATGGGCAGCCCATTTTAATTCCCGAAAACCACAGATTTTTGGTAAAATATTTAGTAATAATTTTACCCGGGTTTATTGTTTTGGAGCATTAAACGCTCAAGTTTTATTCCTTGAAAATTATTGCATGATATTCTTTCTTATTGAGGGCATGTAACTGTTAGAGTGGTAAACTTAAACGCATTAAGAAATATACCTTTACTGGAAATTCAGCAAAGTGATTTTGGATATCCACTGAATGTTTGTTGATGATTTTCAAATACCTCAAATAGAATTGAGAGAAGGAACGTGATTTATTAATAAAGATTACTTCAATGGAATCTTAAAATTCAGTTTTATGATGGTTTGATTTGGTGTGAACAGTTACTACAATATACAGGATTGTATCTATTGTCAGACATAGCAAATACAGTGTTTAGATCTGACAAATTGGCGACCACGAAGGGACATCCTTTTGATGGGTACAGTTAAATTTGTTGTAGTAATTGTTCTTATGTTCTATGCAATGACTAATTCTGTTTGTCATTTTGTGCATAATCTTTTTTTGTAGTTAGTACTACAAGGACTGATTGGAGTTTCGAGGAATCTTCTCCACCACGGCCAGTGCCTAGGGACATTTGCTTTTGCCACCACCATTTTAGATTTTGGTAAGTGCGCTGTTTAATGTCAGTATGGAAAGGGATACATTCCTTGAACAGGGAAAAGCCTTTGGCTTAAGTGGGAGTGAACTGAAAGCATATGTGGATGATTGTGTGAAGGAAGCGAGAGAGGAGAGAGCTGCAGCTAGAGCAGCTGAGAGTGAAGCTAGAGCAGCTGAGAGTGAAGCTAAGAAGAAGGAAGCAGAGTTACTTGTCCAACAGATTAGGCTTGAAGAGTTTAGGAGAGAGAATAGATCCACAGGTAATTTACAGGCAGTACCTAAGATTAATATTCCCCCTCTCCCACCTTTCCAAGATGGGAAGGATGATATTGATGGCTACTTATGCCGTTTTGAGAGACATGCATCTAGTGTAGGATGGGAATCTGATGATTGGGCACTAACTTTGTCTGCCCTATCGACTGGGAAATCACTCCAGATTATCTCTCGACTTACTGCCACACAGGCTAAGGATTATGCTACAGTTAAGACAGTCTTATTGATGGGTTATGATTTGACAGAGGAGGGATATAGATTGAAGTTTAGGCATGCTAAAATCCAACATGGGGAATCATATGTCCAATTTGCATGTAGGATTGAGAAATACTTGGATAGATGGTTAGAACTTAGTCCATATAGTGATAACTTTGATGGGATCAAGAATCTTGTACTACAGGAGCAAGTGTTAGATACATGCAATAAAGAGTTGTTAATGTTCATAAAGGAACGTCAACCTTCCACTTTGCAGAATCTATTAGTCCTTGCAGATCAGTACAAAGATGCTCACTCAGATCCACGGATAAGGAGAATGAAAGACAGACAGTCAACTGGAGCCCAGCAGTCCGAAGCGAGCAGTTCAAAGGGGCATCATGGACCTCAGAGTAGCAAGTCCACACCCGAGGCCAGCCCAAAAAAAGACAAGACATGCTTCTCGTGCAAGAAGGTGGGACATCTTTCTTGGAACTGCCCACTTAAGAAGCGACAGGAAAAGGGGGCAAGCCTGAGTGATGGAGGGCCTGTCAGTAGACCAGCAGAGACAGGAACAGATGAGACCCAGTCCCTGATATCTGGTCTAGAGGACCCCACCTCTCCAGGAAGCCAGGAAGGTATGTGTTTGATCGTAAACAAGTCACCTATTGTAGCGTGTAACCTCACAGAAGATGGAACAGGTGTAAAGTTAGCGAGAGGTGATACCCTGCCAGTACTTTCTGCAGCGGCATGTGGCTCACAGCGTAACAGGATGCCTGTTCGTAGGGGCCTTGTGAATGGCACTGCAGTGAATGTGCTGAGAGACACCGGATGTTCTACTGTTGTAATACGCCAGGATTTGGTGCGAGAAGATCAGTTGTGTGGTGAAGAGAGAATATGTGTTCTTATTGATGGAACAGTGAAGTCATTTCAAGTTGCTAAACTACAAGTGGACACGCCATACTACACAGGCGAAGTGGAAGCGTTGTGTATGGTAAATCCAGTGTACGATATGATTCTAGGAAATTTGCCTGGTGTTAGGGAAGCAAACAACCTGACCCTGAATGGACACCGCAGAATCATCAGGCGAATGCAGTGGAAACAAGGGAACAAAAGAGGCAAGCAGCACGGGCTAGGCCACCCCTTCATGTACCCCAGCCATTCAATGATGTTGTGACTGTCGATGACCTGATCAAAGCCCAAGCTGAGGATGAGTCGTTGTCCACTCCAAGGAAGTGCGCAGACACCGGAGAAAGGAAGATGAGTCGGCAAGGTAATTCTTCTCGTTTTTTCTACAGCAGGGGGGTGCTACACAGGGAATATGTAGACACCAAGCCTGGAGCCGACCCAGTCTTACAAGTAGTGGTGCCTACCAAGTACAGAGTCCAGGTAATGAGACTGGCGCACGAGTCTATTCTGGCTGGACACCTTGGTGTGAAGAAGACTCTGGAGAAGATACTCTAGCATTTCTTCTGACCAGCAATGCATGCGGATGTTGACCGATACTGCCGTTCATGTGAACCTTGTCAGCGAACTATGCCGAAGGGTAAGGTCAGTAAAGTTCCCCTTGGGTCAACCCCTCTTATTGACGAACCTTTTCGTAGAGTTGCGATGGACTTAGTCGGACCAATCGAAACTGCTACCAGCAAGGGAAACAGATTCATCTTGACTGTCATGGATTATGCTACAAGATATCCAGAGGCAGTGGCTCTTCAGAGGAGAGATACCCAGACTATAGCAGAGGCACTGGTCGACATCTACTCGCGAGTTGGCATCCCACGTGAAGTTCTGACGGACAACGGCAGTCAGTTTACATCAAACTTGATGAAGGAAGTTAGTAGACTCCTTTCAATCCGTCAGATGACCACAACTCTGTATCACCCAGCGTGTAACGGATTAAATGAGAGATTCAACGGGACTCTAAAATCGATGCTAAGGAAAATGTGTGAGGAAAGATCCAAAGACTGGGATCGTTACCTTAACCCTCTACTTTTTGCTTACAGGGAATCTATTCAAGAGAGTACCGGTTTCTCGCCTTTCGAATTGTTGTATGGCCGAGTAGTTCGTGGACCGTTAGCCATTCTTCAAGAGCTCTGGACAGGAGACGCAGTGGAAGCTGATACGAAGACGACATACCAGTACACCTTGGATCTCAAAGATCGCCTTGAAGCAACCTGTAAGGTAGCCCAAGAGAATCTTAGCAAGGCTGCGGAAAAATATCGGAAGCAATACAACAAGAAGGCAAAGATGAGGAAGTATGAGATCGGAGAGGAAGTCCTCCTCCTCCTACCCACAGACAACAACAAGTTGTTGATGCAGTGGAGAGGGCCATTTAAGATCATAGGGAAGGTAGGACAGATGGATTACAAACTGGACATGGATGGAAAAACCAAGACTTTCCATGCCAATCTATTGAAAAAGTTCTTCAGGAGAGAAGAGCACGCTGGAGTCTTAGATGTGGCTTGCACATCAGTAGTTGATGACGAAATGGAAGAGGATGAAGAAGAGGATGATGAGGAGAAGCCAGCTGTACGCAGGGATCTTCTCCAGCTTCCGTCTCTCACCCAATCTGAAACTATAAGTGATGTACAGGTCAGCCCTAATTTGAACCAGGATCAGCAAGACCAGATCAGTGCTCTCCTTCAGGAATTTAAAGATATAATAACTGATTTGCCAGGATGGACCAATCTTGGGAAGCATGACATAAAGCTGACTGACAAGGAACCCATCAAGTGCAGACCATATCCACTACCCCATGCCTTGCGGGAGGAAGTAAAGAAAGAGGTACAGAAGATGATTGAGCTTGACATCGTGGAACCCTCCTCCTCGCCGTATGCATCACCAGTAGTTATGGTACGAAAGAAAGATGGCTCAGTCAGATTCTGTTGTGACTATCGTAAACTCAACCAGGTGACAGTTACAGATGCCGAACCAATCCCAGATCAAGAGGAAATCTTCAGCAAATTAGCTCGAGACCAGTACTTTACTAAAATCGATTTGACAAAGGGTTATTGGCAAGTGCCTCTAACAGATGAAGCCAAACCATTGACAGCCTTTGTGACCCCAGACGGTTTGTTTCAGTTAAAGGCCATGCCTTTTGGCTTGGTGAACGCCCCAGCGAGGCCGGTCCCCTATAAAGTTGAAGCAATCCAAGAAGCACCGCGACCCAAGACCAAGAAACAGCTTCGTTCCTTTCTCGGCCTAGTAGGCTACTATAGACGGTTTGTCCCAAACTTCGCCACACTAGCAGCTCCATTGACAGACAAGACCAGAAAAGGTGAACCACCACAGGTAAAGTGGGATACAGCTGAGAAGATGGCATTCAACACACTCAAACAGAAGTTAGCGCAGGAACCTATCCTCCATCTACCAGATATAAGTCGACCATTTATCCTGAGGACAGATGCGTCAGACGTAGGTTTAGGGGCCATACTCCTACAGGACCATGAAGGTAAACGTTTCCCAGTGGCATATGCAAGTAGGAAGCTACTACCCAGGGAACAGCGATATGCCGTAATGGAGCGGGAATGTCTTGCTTGAGACCGACCACCAACCTCTGAAATGCATCACAAAGTCGAAAGTAGCAAATGGGAGAATCCTGAGATGGGCATTAGCCTTACAGCCATACCGCTTCTCCATCACTGCCATCAAAAGCAGTGAAAATGTAGGTGCTGACTATCTCAGCAGGATTCCAGATCCCTGAAGTCTTTTGTGACTGTGCATTTGGAAACAGGATTGGATACTTATTTTTTGGTTTTTTTTGTACATTTGTATTTACGGAGAAAATCACTCCGAAGTTATATCGAAATTAAAAATATAGTTAATTTCTCGAAGAAGGGGGAGAAATGTCACAATGTGACTGGAGTTCAGACCTGATGAGAACTATTTAAAACTACTTAAGCATAACAGGGATAGGAATTAACTTCACTTGGATAGGGTAACAATGACCAGCAAAGCTAGGGTGCACACTGTGAATAGGAGAACTATATTAGTCAGGTCTAATAAGAAGAATGTGTAATAGTGTTGAGTGTGAGGGATGATTGAGTTTGGGTGGAGTCAGTTGCAATTAAGTACTGGTCAAGGCAAGACCTATGTGGTACCTGTGCTTGTGAGAGGAGTGGGAGAAAAAAGGGCTAGGATGCGCTGCAATTCTGGTGGCATCTTCCTGATTCCGGGCACTCAGGCCAGGAGAAGGCTCCTCTGCAACTCACCTTTCTTTTAGGTTATTTTGTAAGTAAATCATATATTTTTTTCCATTTAAATTCCTGATTTTTGTGTGACTTTTGAATGATAGGTTTATGCACAATGTACCCTGATTTTGTGAAGATTTTTAAAGATTAATGTCAGTAACAAGACAATTACATTTTCTTGTTTGGTAGAAAAACTGGTACCCAAATAAGAAAGGTGTATGTTCTAGTATGGTTTCTTTCATATTCAGTAAAGAAGAAAGAAATATTGGAAATTGCTTATAGATTACATGAGGAAGCAATATCAGATTTGGGAGCATTTCTTGTTAGTTTGTTGGGAAAGATAATTAAAAATATTTTTCTGGTTGTTGAGAATTCATTATAAGAATAAGATTTTTCCTAATTCAGTAATTGTCAAGTAGGGATTTTGCTTGATAATGTGATGAATTAGTGTACATTTAATAAGTTTGTAAGTTTGTAACATGTTGAGGACAACTTGAGAAGTTTGTTCAAGAGAGATGCCTCTTGATTTATTTCAAACTTTTCCAGGAAAAAATTACAGAAGTAATTTTCTTTTATAAACTTTCCATGACAATGCAGTTATAGATGTTTTAGTACGAAGATACATGTAGGATGATTGGATGAAGTTAATTATATGATGCATTTTCGTGAAATATCAGAGAAGTAGAGTTATTGAGACAGTTGTCATGACAGTGTTGGGTTTTATAATGTTTTCAACAGCTGTCGACATGGACGAGCTGGGCTCTTAGAGGCCGTCCGATGACTCCAAGTCATAGTCTCTTATGGCATGTTAGGGGATTGGTAGTGACTTGCTAGGGCCAACATTCTTCGTTTTCGCGGACTCTACAGTGCTACCTGACAGGGGCATCGTCTCTACATAAACATTCTTGACAAGGGCATCACATGGTTTGGGGATCATCGCGATCGCGAACATCAACTTAGTTCTGTATGATTTAGCATCGCAGGAGCATAACTGGTCTTCAGGAATACATGAACAGTTTGAACTTTACGCGATGACAGGCCTGTGAATGAACTTGTGATAAGTATGGGCAGCCCATTTTAATTCCAGAAAACCACAGATTTTTGGTAAAATATTTAGTTATAATTTTACCTGGGTTTATTGTTTTGGAGCATTAAACGCTCAAGTTTTATTCCTTGAAAATTATTGCATGATATTCTTACTTATTGAGGGCATTTAACTGTTAGAGTGGTAAACTTAAACGCATTAAGAAATATACCTTTACTGGAAATTCAGCAAAGTGATTTTGGATATCCACTGAATGTTTGTTGATGATTTTCAAATACCTCAAATAGAATTGAGAGAAGGAACGTGATTTATTAATAAAGATTACTTCAATGGAATCTTAAAATTCAGAGTTATGATGGTTTAATTTGGTGTGAACAGTTACTACAATATACAGGATTGTATCTATCGTCAGACATAGCAAATACAGTGTTTAGATCTGACACCCACTTCTTTTTTTATCATTCATAAATGATTTACCTCAGTGTTCTAACATGCTCAACTTTGTATTATTTGCAGATGACACATGTGTCTCTATGACTGGTAATAACATTAATATTCTGTACAGAGATATGAATTTATAACTTAAAAAAATTAATGAGTGGATGACAGCCAATCAGTTAATTGTCAATACTTCCAAAACAAGTTACATGTTATTTAGCACATGTCAGCATAATATAGGTGACTTGAAATTTCTCTATGATAACTTGGAAATCACTCAAGTTCACAATGTGAAATTTTTAGGAATTTATATGTATGACAATTTATCTTGGAATTATATTAAACAATTTTGTAATAATATTGCTAAAAAGATTGGTGTATTATCCAAACTTAAATTTTTACCTGTTCCGGTTCTAAAAATGTTATACCATGCATTTGGCCTGATTGTGTGGGGATTTACAACTAAAAGAAATATAAAGAAAATTTTCCTTTTACAAAAGCGAGCAATTCGTTTGATTACTCATTCTCACTACCTATCTGAAAGTGCTCCCCTTTTCCAAGAAATGAATATCTTGCCAATTCATAATGCAATCTCATTACAAACCTGTATATTTATGTTTCAGTGTCATAATCAAATGCTATCCAAGTCCCTTAAAGATTATTTCAAAATTAATAGTTCATACCATTCATACCAAACGAGAAATTAAAAAAAATTACCACCCTCCTTTGCCACGTACACTTTTAACTAAATGATCTGTATTTTACTTTGGACCTGTTTTCCGGAATTCATTACCCAATCCAATTAAGTTATGTAAATCTCTAAATCAGTTCAAAAAAGCATATCTCCGGAACCAAACATATCTCAACACGGCTTTCCTTTCTTTGTAATGATTTAATTCTTTTCCCCCCTCTCTTCGTATGTTATTTTGATTTATAATTGTATTCTTCTTGTCATTGTTTTTATGCAATTGTTTCGTAATTTATGGGGCCAATTTGTACAAGCTATATGCTTTCTTTGACCCCTCCACATATACAATATCTTTTTATGTCAGTGATTTTGTATGTTTTTTTTTTTTATAGTGGAAATAAAATTGAATTGAAATTGAATTGAATTGAAATTGAATTGAAAAAAATACTTAGTCACAAATGCGGTGTTAAATGCTCGCCAAATGATAGGCGGCCGCCCACAGGGGCAGGGGCAGGCCGCACACCGGACCACTAGTACCGTTTTGAAAAATGGACACTACTGACCACATAATTGGTCAATAATTTTAATTTTGCCTTCTATTTAATAAGCAAGTATTTGGACTCTGCATTGATGGTATTGAACTATGTGTGAGTCTTTGATTGATAAATATAATCAGCAAATTCTCTTAAGCGGCCGCACACCAGAGCCTTTGAATTTAGTTTAAAGGCATTGATTAACATTGTTATGATTTTTTTAAAAAACTCATTTTGCTACTTGAAAATGGGATAAACAGGGTTATAGTGTAAAATACCAGTCTGAAAGTTACAAAGTATAATATCCACAGGAAGTATTTTTGAATATTAGAAATGTGAACCAATGTTTGAAAAGTATATCGGGTTGGTTGCACAGACTAGACGTAAGGAGTGCGCATGTGCACATGGATCACTGGACTGTACTGTGTGTATTGGCGTAGCATGCGGAGGGAGGCAAATAACTTTTTTTTTAACTCGAGCAAAGCCGTCCTCTTATTTATTGTCTCTGAGACCAAAAATAATAAAATTGCGGTTTGCGTCATACTAACAGTTTTTCATTCTAAATTATAGTTGGTTTCAGGGTTTTTGAGTACAAATACAAGTACTCACACACATGTTTCATCTTAGTTTGAGAATTTTTTAAATCGGCTGCTCAAAAAGTTAGCCAATGCCTTTAACAACTACAACGTGCCAAAAAATGATTTATTGTGTCGTCTGTCCACTGTATCTGTAATCTCTCTGCAGTAATGGGAGAAGTGACCATACTGGCTAGCAGTGATTGCATTTAGGGTCACTTCTGCCATTACCACTCAGAATTGCAGTTACAGTGGGCACCTGGATGATGCAATAAATCATATTTTGGGGGGAAGTGTACATGTAAATTACTAAACTTGATTTCATTAAGTACTGGTACATGTACAACATAAAGTAATAACCTAACTTTAAGGACGTTCCACAGTTATGTTTGTGCGCATCCTGATCTGCGCATGTTTTACGCTATGCACGTTGACGTCATAATGACTGAACAGCTGACTGATCAGCTGTACATCAGCTGATATTTCTGTGGTCTGCATTCTAACTGCAAATCTGATATGTTAAAATACGAAGCTGATCAGCAGAAACAAGTGTATGGACAACCCTTTTTAATGTGTCTACATATTTCATACAATTTTCTCTGCAATTCTAGACAGTATGATGACTATGGCATGGATTTTGAATACATGGGAGAGTGATTTCTCATTCGTCCGTATCTTGATTCCTAGTCTTTGGTGCGTATTTTGTGTGTAGTTTTTTACCCATTTTTGGTCATTAATTGTCAACTGTTTTATATGAATACCCCTTGTTTATAGTTAATGTCCTGCATTCAGCTTGTAGGTCTAGTATGACTCTATAACGCAAATTAATATTTGGAGGGGTAAACACAAATAAAAATATTTTACTTACACTTTGTGTTGTGTTGTTTCTTATACCGTTGGGGTAAGTTGGGACACTTTGTCCCACTTCTCCCCAATTACTTTTTGTGTTATAAGGAAAATTAGTATTTTCCAGTCATCATCCATTGATAAAGTACATGGAATGTCCTTATTATTCATAGAAAAATGGTAATTAAGTCCTATCGATCAATTCCTTTTTGCAGATCATTCATGCTACCTCGGGCTACTTTTGTGTAAGAAAAAAAATGTATTGCAATTATGAAGAGTAACAGAATTTTACAAAAAACTGAAAGGTAAAATTACAAAAAGCCAATAATTTTTTTTGCAATATTTCCCAAATAAGTATTGATCTTAATGTCAATTTACAAGTAAGTCTTAATCAGATTTTTTTTTTTAAAGTGCTAAAATTACCGTTGATAATACCCAACATTAATTTTAGACAACTATCCCCAAAATATGTGATTTTAGCATTCTTAATAGTTTTGTCCCACTTCACCCCTACTTCCGTATAGTTCAAAAACAAGCACATGGACCCCACTTTTTTAATGTTTCAATCTATTCAGTATACTTTCATCTACAATGCTAGAGAGAAAGACGAATATGACATGGGTTTTGAATGTTTGGGGACATAAAATTGAGTCGTCTGTATTTTGGATTAGATTCGCAGCATTTTGCATGTTTTTGGCGCGTTTTTGTGGTTTTCAAGCCGATTTGCAAAACAAGCACATGGACCCCATTTTTTAATGTTTTAATCTCTTCAGTATACTTTCCTCTACAATTCTAGAGAGAAAGACGAATATGACATGGGGTTTTGAATGTTTGGGACCATAAAATTGAATCGGCCGTATTTCGGATTAGATTCTCAGTATTTTTGGCGCGTTTTGGTGGTTTTCAAGCTGATCCGCAGCCGTATGTGCACTGACAGCTTGAAAATGAGCACATGAACCCCCCTTTTTTAATGTGTTTACCCCTTTAGTAGGCATTCCTCTACAACTTTGCAAATTTTCATGAAAATGACATGGATTTTGAATAAAGTGCAGCTTAAACTGTCCTTTTTATTTTTCTTGTAGATTCCAAGCCTCTAAGATATGTTTTTTGTCATTTTTGGCATCATTTTCGCCACATGAGGGTGCTGCTAGTTTAAAGAGAAGTACAGATGGCCCAGTTTAAACAACTCTTTTCACCTTTGTCACACATTTCACTACAAATCTGGAAGGTTTGATGAAGTTTAATATGGTTTTGACAGAGTAAAAGTGATTAATACTCATTTGTCTAAATCGTGAGGTCTAATAGAGGTATAAATCTCTTGATTGCGTCATTTTATCTGCCATCCAATTATGGCAACTTCATAGTCCCGTAGAAAAAAAAATAAGCACATGAACCTATATCATTTTTTGCATTTTTGGCTTACATAGGTACCAAAATTTGGAGAAAATTATATGGATTTCATTTTAACTGTGGAATGTTTAGTTAAGAAATTTATGGACTATATCACTTACATAATGTAATCGCACTATTTGTCATGAGGTTCTCAACAATATCTAATGGCTGACTTGTACAGCGCCATCACAAATAGTTACACCCAGTCCCTGTTTTCAGCAGCTAAAAGTCACAAAATTCATTGGCTTATGTGAATTTCTGAAGTCGATTTCTTTGTAAAAAAATTATGACAGACAAATGCCAGTAACTGACCCATGGATCTATTTTCAAGTAGCCAGAAATAGCCGTATGTTGTCCGGTTGTGGGGAGTATTTTAATAAAACGGACATTTGACAACTTTCCCCGGAAAGATGATGTTTGAAGGTTTGCATGGTGGTACGGATATTCGTAGAAAGGGTTTACGGTTCACCATGTGGTAGGTCCTAAAGGACTATAGATAAAGTGGATAGAGATGGAGGCCGTCTCACTCCTCTACGTCCGCATATCCGCCTCAAGTACCCCGCCACGCCTAGTGAACACTCACTCCTGAAGACGGACAGTCAAGCTGCCCGAAACGTCGAGTCTTCTCTCCTTCTCCGCCCGCCTCAAGTCTTCTTACCTCTCGCCGACTCAAGCCTCCTCATCTCTTCACCAACTCATTCCTCTCACCTCTTCCGGTTTACAGTCCTTTTTAGGACTTCACCCAGTTTTCAGAAAGATACTCTGCCCTCCAACTTTCCTACTTTCTCGCCTCTCTATTTCACCTCCATCTCTATCCACTTTATCTAGAGTCCTTTAGGACCTACCACATGGTGAACCGTAAACCCTTTCTACGAATTTCCCTGGAAAGGCTTCCATATGTATTCCCCCCCCCCCCCCTAAAACTTAGTAAATAGTAAATAATGCTGGCCATGTACAAACTCATTCAAGCAATTACTCAAACATTGCACAGAACATTTAAAGCATAACAGTGTAATGTAGGAAGTTAGACCTACCTTCAGAAATTGTGGCTGTGCTACACTGGATTTAAACTCCCCATCCTGTGGTGTGAGACCAGCACACTACCAATGATCTGCATTTTTGAGTTGTACCGGCAATGTATAAGCTATAATGTACTAGACTGAAAATTCTGTTCTGGTTCGTTACCTTCTCATTTGGGTAGGGTTGGCTCTCAGAGACAGAAGCTGGCTATAGGCTTAGTTGTGCAAAACTGGCTAGGCCTACACACCAATGTGTATAGGGAAAGTTGATATAATTTTATATTTTCTGTTTTTAAATACACATTTAAATGATTAGGTCTAGGCTTTAATCCTTGAAATATGTTCAACTTACCATTTTGACCATATAATCGGTTTTATGCTCCAGGTAATTCGGGGTCCAATGTCTTCTCCATTTAAAAATCTTGTGATCGTACTCTACTGCACACTGTGTGCAGGAATAATGTTCTTCATCCCTGGGCAGTAGAGTACGGCCGCAAGATTTTCAAATGGACGAGATATTGGACCCGGAATTACCTGAAGAAGGAGCATAAAATGGATTATACAGTCAAATTGGTAAGTTGAACATATTCATTTCATTTCATTTCATTTCATTTATTTCCACATAAAAACACATGATACATAATATACATAAAGCTGAACATATTGTGGGGGAGTCACTAAAAGCCAAGGGCTTGTCAAGAGTGACTCCTACTGAAAAGTTTACTTTTATATAACATATACATAATGCAAGTATCAA
>JAPZVO010001063.1:0-22818 GCA_029962745.1 Echinometra lucunter
AATGTTTACAACTTCACTCTTCTTCAGAGGGTATTACTCATACATCTTCCAACTAAAGCTATGACGCACTGGTCACTTTATGGTCTTCTATTCACTACATCACTCCTTCCAGATAACTGACCCACTCCCCAATACTGTGTAAAAGTTATGACGTACATTAGGCCTTGGTCAAGAGCTCAAGGTTGACCAACTCCCAGTAGAGGGTTTACCCATTATAAAGGGGTTCACTTCAGGACTCCAATCAGAGAGAGATAGAGAGATAGAGAGAGACAGAGACAGAGAGAAGCAGAATACTTCGGACTACATCAGAGTACAGTCACCATCAGACTTACTCTATGGCTTCTGTAATTCTTATGTTCGAGTTATACATCACCTAAATAAATGTTACACCTTATCCTTAACTTTGAATCTTCGTGTCTTCAATGTACATGTTCTCTGTTGCTGGACGGTTGAACTAAACACTAAAATCCGATCCCAAACACGACATGGTGGAGAACCTGGTTTCGAACAAATTAGCAATGCAGATCGTTTGACAAGAGATGGAGGATAGCTCTCATTTCAGCACTCTAACGAACACACCTTCTCCTGAACTGCGACTCCTGAATTCTTACATTATTATCTTGATCTGATCGACTACTAAACCATACATGATGACAACGAAGACAACGAATACAACATGACAGACGGAAAGAAACAGACTGACGAACCAACACATTGCAACGAAGACGACGACGAGGACAGCGATGAAAGCAGAGACAACATGAAGGACACGACTACGACAACAGGGACAATAAAGAGACCTACAGAGCTGAGATCCACATCAACAACTTTGACATCTAATTTCATCCCAAGAATGACCAGATGGAGGACATGACAGACTGACGAAATTATTGACACTAAATCTGGAAGACAGACTTTGAGAGGACTGCCTCTATTCTACTAAGTTTTGTTGTTGTTGTTTGATTATCTGTGTCTTTTGATGTTTTCAGTAATTTTCTACATTTCTCTGATTTGGATGACTGTGGTAAGTCAAACCACTTTACTTAATTAACCAATTTTCTCTTTGCTTTGAATTACACTTAATTTACCACTAGTATTTTTTATTCTGAATGATATTTCATTCAAGAGTTTGCTTAGATAATTTGTTAGTGATTACTGTAAGATGTAATAATTATAAGCGATTCATTAATGTATCCATGTTATTACTGGTTGATAAGCCCCTATATTACCGCTGACAATTAATTTTTAAAGGAATAAGATGAATATTTCACCCAATTAAAGGCTACACCAACAAAAACAAAACTATTTCATTTATCATATGTTTTCTCAAAAATCTAAGATTTATATCATTGAACATCGCACATGTATCCAAAAGTTCCTAGAAGAGTATTAAAGGAATATTGATCAAGTGACGTAAGCGTGAAATCCCAATGGGGAAACTTTAAATGCATTCATGGAAATGATGCTAACACGTAAAAGCTTGATTTGAATCATGTTGCGTATGTTTCACCCACAATGCTGAACAAATCACATTATGATATAATCAAAGTAGATACTACAAAGCAATAATTTATGTATTTCAGTCTAAACTTTATAATGTCATATACGGTTAACATGTAAAGCAAAGCAATTTTCCAGTTTGAATTATACTGGACTACACTATAATGTGTCAAGGAATACTAATAAAAATCATTGTGTGCTCCAATGTTAGAGTATTTCAACGCTTTGTGTATAGCATGAATAAAAATCAAGTTTGAAAGTACTTGAAAAACGTCAGAGAGACGTTACCCGAGCAAATTGGAGTAAAATTCATATAGGATGATTTGGTTAGTGCGAAATTCTATGTTTTATATGCTTCAGAGAGAGGAAGTACAAAATGATTTAAATTTGGCATAGATGCACATCTCCCTGTGATGAGAATGCCCGCAGCTCGAGACTGATTGATGATATGATATTTATTGTGAAGTAAGCAACTATTTGATCACATCATAATTTGTTATACTAACCCAGCTTCAATTCGTCAAAGCTATAATTCATCCTTTCTTAGTTCAAGGAGGTAAACAATAGCGGGAAACTACCAGCAGTATGTTTCAGTTTTGAATTAATTATTGTTTACACAAACTTCAGTTTGTTGTTTTCTACAATGACTTTCAACGGATGTGATTTGGTATTTTATGCAGGATTTCTGTATAACTTCATGGTATTATAAATCATTAATCTTCAAGGTAAGTAAGAATAATTGAAATGTCATTATTTCTTTAGCGTTCAAGTTCGATTAAGTTATGTTTTAACTTCATTAACAAATCAAGTGAATTTAGAGTTTAATTGATATTTGTTTGGAATAGATTTGATTGAATATTCTTTAAAATCCTTTTTTTTTTTTCTTTTCTTCTGATTTTCTTCTTTTTTCCTCTTCTTATGTTTTGATATGTTTGAGATAAAGTTAAGATTGTTTGATGAATTATGTAGTAAACCAATTTGTTAGGATAGAATAGACTGTAGAATAGAATGTTACTGTTCAAATTTTCTATGTTTTTCTATTGATTATCCATTTAACTTGATTAAGACATATTAACTTTTCAATAAATGTGGGAAAGCCACATTTTCTAACAAACGGGGATGTTATGTGATTAATAAGACCAATTTCACATTTTCTATAATTTATCAATACTTAATCCAATACTTCTGCAGGAAGTAAGACTGGAAGTAGATTGTTTACGGACTTCACTCTTCTTCAGAGGGTATTACTCATGCATCTTCCAACTGGAGCTATGACGCATGGTCACTTTATGGTCTTCTTATCACTACATCACTCCTTCAGATAACTGACCCACTCCCCCCAATACTGTGTAAAAGTTATGACGTACATTAGGCCTTTGGTCAAGAGCTCAAGGTTGACCAACTCCCAGTAGAGGGTTTACCCATTATAAAAGGGGTTCACTTCAGGACTCCAATCAGAGAGAGATAGAGAGAGATTAGAGAGAGACAGAGACAGAGAGAAGCAGAATACTTCAGACTACTCAGAGTACAATCCACCATCAGACTTACTCTATGGCTTCTGTAATTCTTATGTTCGAGTTATACATCACTAAATAAATGTACACCTTATCCTTGTCAACTTTGAATCTTCGTGTCTTCAATGTACATGTCTCTGTTGCTGGACGGTTGAACTCTAAACACTAAAATCCGATCCCAAACACGACACTATATCAGGATAAAGCTGAAAATCTCCTCTTTTTCATGGTATAACCAGCTAAGAATATGAAATGTATTGCGAACTTTTATTCAACTTTTCAGCGGCATGTCAGTTTGAACTGTGGATAACCTTCAGTTCGGACGCTCTTTTCACAAGTTTCTTTTGGGGGAAATTCTGTCATAAAGTTCAGTTTTTTTGTTTTCACAATAGCTATGAAATCATTATTTAGCCTAAACACGAAATAAGTCATTCATATGAACCATATGAGTTCTCTTATACTTTTTAAAGCAGTAAATAAAATATTTTCAACTAATTTTTTATCATGAAATTTATTTCCTTTTTCTTCGGATCTTTGTCCACACCCTAAGTGGTCGCTTGACTTGTGGTCGCACAGTAGACGCTCCTTGAATCTGGCGACCAACAAGTCACAGAAATAGAAAAACGTCTTCTATTTCTGTGCCACAAGTCCAGCGACCAATTAAGGTGTCGACCAAAGGTTCTGAAAGAAAAAGGAAATAAATTTTCACGATAAAAAAAATTAATTGAAATATTATTTACTGCTTTAAAAATTATAAGAGAACTCAAATGGTTCACATGCATAATCTAATATTTTATTTAGGGCTATATTCTATTTCATAGCTATTGTGAAACATGAAATTGAACTTTATAACAGAATTTCCCAAAAAAGAAGAGCGTCCGCACTGAAGTTTTGCACGGTTCAAAATGACATCCCACATGAAAAGTTGAATAAAAGTTCACAAGACATTTCATATTCTTAGCTGATTATATCATGAAATGGAAGAGATTTTCAGCTTTATCCTGATATAGGTCACTATACTTAGCAAGTTGTGTGGACCTTACTATTTCAACTTTCGTTCACCACATTTACCTTAAATATATGCATTCCGCTCTGACAATAGAGGGCCTCCTAAGCTTCGCACAGTTCAAAATGACATGCAGCATGAAAAGTTGAATAAAAGTTTCGCATGACATTTCATAATTTTAGCTGATTATACCATGAAATGGAGGAGATTTTCAGCTTTATCCTGATATAGGTCACTATACTTAGCAAGTTGTGTGGACCTTACTGTTTCCAACTTTCGTACGCCACATCACCCTGAATATATTCATTTCGCTCTGACAATAGAGGCCTCACTAAAGCTTCGCACAGTTAAAAATGACATCCCGCATGAAAAGTTGAATAAAAATTCGCAAGACATTTCATATTCTTAGCTGATTATACCATGAAATAGAGGGGATTTTCAGCTTTATTCTGATATAGGTCACTATACTTAGCAAGTTGTGTGGACCTTACTGTTTCAACTTTCGTACGCCCCATTTACCTTAAATATATTCATTCCGCTCTGACACTGGAAGCCCGTAATGAAGCTTCGCACAGATCAAAATGACATGCCGCATGAAAAGTTGAATAAAAGTTCGCAAGACATTTCATATTCTTAGCTGATTATACCATGAAATAGAGGAGATTTTCAGCTTTATCCTGATATAGGTCACTATCCTTAGCAAGTTGTGTGGACCTTACTCTTTCAACTTTCGTACGCCACATTCACCCTAACTATATTCATTCCGCTCTGACAATAGCGCCCGCACTGAATCTTCGCGTAGTTTAAAATGACATGCCGCATGAAAAGTTGAATAAAAGTTCGCAAGACATTTCATATTCTTAGCTGATTATACCATGAAATAGAGGGGATTTTCAGCTTTATTCTGATATAGGTCACTATACTTAGCAAGTTGTGTGGACCTTACTCTTTCAACTTTCGTACGCCCCCATTTACCTTAAATATATTCATTCCGCTCTGACACTGGAAGCCGTAATGAAGCTTCGCACAGATCAAAATGACATGCCGCATGAAAAGTTGAATAAAAGTTCGCAAGACATTTTCATATTCTTAGCTGATTATACCATGAAATAGAGGAGATTTTCAGCTTTATCCTGATATAGGTCACTATACTTAGCAAGTTGTGTGAACCTTACTCTCTCAACTTTTCGTACGCCCCATTTACCCTAAATATATTCATGCCGTTCTTCACCCCCTACATATATTCATTCCGCTCTGACAATAAGCGCCCCGCACAGAATCTTCGCGTAGTTTAAAATGACATGCCGCATGAAAAGTTGAATAAAAGGTTCGCAAGACATTTCATATTCTAGCTGATTATACCATGAAATAGAGGAGATTTTCAGCTTTATCCTGATATAGGTCACTATACTTAGCAAGTTGTGTGGACCTTACTCTTTCAACTTTCGTACGCCCCATTTACCCTTAATATATTCATTCCGCTCTTTACCCTAACTATATTCATTCCGCTCTGACAATAGCGCCCCGCACAGAATCTTCGCGTAGTTCAAAATGACATGCGCATGAAAAGTTGAATAAAAGTTCGCAAGACATTTCATATTCTTAGCTGGTATATACCATGAAATAAAGGGGATTTTAAGCTTTATCCTGATATAGGTCACTATACTTAGCAAGTTGTGTGGACCTTACTGTTTCAACTTACGTACGCCCCATTTACCTTAAATATATTCATTCCACTCTGACACTGGAAGCCCGTAATGAAGCTTCGCACAGATCAAAATGACATGCCGCATGAAAAGTTGAATAAAAGTTCGCAAGACATTTCATATTCTTAGCTGATTATACCATGTAATAGAGGAGATTTTCAGCTTTATCCTGATATAGGTCACTATACTTAGCAAATTGTGTGGACCTTACTCTTTCAACATTAGTACGCCCCATTTACCCTACATATATTCATTCCGCTCTGACAATAGCGCCCCGCACAGAATCTTCGCGTAGTTTAAAATGACATGCCGCATGAAAAGTTGAATAAAAGTTCGCAAGACATTTCATATTCTTAGCTGATTATACCATGTAATAGAGGAGATTTTCAGCTTTATCTTGATATAGGTCACTATACTTAGCAAGTTGTGTGGACCTTACTCTTTCAACATTCGTACGCCCCCATTTACCCTACATATATTCATTCCGCTCTGACAATAGCGCCCGCACAGAATCTTCGCGTAGTTTTAAAATGACATGCCGCATGAAAAGTTGAATAAAAGTTCGCAAGACATTTCATATTCTTAGCTGATTATACCATGTAATAGAGGAGATTTTCAGCTTTATCTTGATATAGGTCACTATACTTAGCAAGTTGTGTGGACCTTACTCTTTCAACATTCGTACGCCCCATTTACCCTACATATATTCATTCCGCTCTGACAATAGCGCCCGCACAGAATCTTCGCGTAGTTTAAAACGACATGCCGCATGAAAAGTTGAATAAAAGTTCGCAAGACATTTCATATTCTTAGCTGATTATACCATGAAATAGAGGGGATTTTCAGCTTTATTCTGATATAGGTCTCTATACTTAGCAAGTTGTGTGGACCTTACTGTTTTCAACTTTCGTACGCCCCATTTACCCTAAATATATTCATCCCGCTCTGACACTGGAAGCCCGTAATGAAGCTTCGCACAATTCAAAATGACATGCCGCATGAAAAGATGAATAAAAGTTCGCAAGACATTTCAATAAATTTAAACCATGGTTTATTTTCAATTTGATATAAGTGATATCACTCGAATTTCATTACTTCTCCCTAGACTCCCTTTCTGCTGTTAAGTAACGCATTCACAATTTCCCAAATAGCATGCATAACAACGCAGAAAAACACGCATTATATCAATACTAATGTGTTTTATGATATAATACTTGGTTTTATCTGTTTATCTGACAATGGATTCATACTTTGAAAAATGAATATTCTTTAAGTTTAGATTTACGAAACTAGACACGGGCTGTAAGTTTGTAGTGCCAAATATATAGTGTCTATAATTATAGGCGTAGGAGATCGAGAGCTGAAATCATAAGGATTCATATCTCTATGGCGCTGTTCGAAACCTACACTTTGAAACCAGCACGTTTGATGCAATTAATCGAAAAACTGCCTAGGCTACGGTGTAAAACGGAAACGCCCTGCCTGGCCCTATTAGTGAGTGCCACACCCCCTTCCCGGCAGACCTGTTCAGCCAGTTTGCTGTCCTATACAATGCCCCGCCCCTAGGTGACCGGCAGTCAGCTAGGTGACCGGCAGTCAGCTAGGTGACCGGCAGTCAGCTAGGTGACCGGCAGTCAGCTAGGTGACCGGCAGTCAGCTAGGTGACCGGCAGTCAGCTAGGTGACCGGCAGTCAGCTAGGTGACCGGCAGTCAGCTAGGTGACCGGCAGTCAGCTAGGTGACCGGCAGTCAGCTAGGTGACCGGCAGTCAGCTAGGTGACCGGCAGTCAGCTAGGTGACCGGCAGTCAGCTAGGTGACCGGCAGTCAGCTAGGTGACCGGCAGTCAGCTAGGTGACCGGCAGTCAGCTAGGTGACCGGCAGTCAGCTAGGTGACCGGCAGTCAGCTAGGTGACCGGCAGTCAGCTAGGTGACCGGCAGTCAGCTAGGTGACCGGCAGTCAGCTAGGTGACCGGCAGTCAGCTAGGTGACCGGCAGTCAGCTAGGTGACCGGCAGTCAGCTAGGTGACCGGCAGTCAGCTAGGTGACCGGCAGTCAGCTAGGTGACCGGCAGTCAGCTAGGTGACCGGCAGTCAGCTAGGTGACCGGCAGTCAGCTAGGTGACCGGCAGTCAGCTAGGTGACCGGCAGTCAGCTAGGTGACCGGCAGTCAGCTAGGTGACCGGCAGTCAGCTAGGTGACCGGCAGTCAGCTAGGTGACCGGCAGTCAGCTAGGTGACCGGCAGTCAGCTAGGTGACCGGCAGTCAGCTAGGTGACCGGCAGTCAGCTAGGTGACCGGCAGTCAGCTAGGTGACCGGCAGTCAGCTAGGTGACCGGCAGTCAGCTAGGTGACCGGCAGTCAGCTAGGTGACCGGCAGTCAGCTAGGTGACCGGCAGTCAGCTAGGTGACCGGCAGTCAGCTAGGTGACCGGCAGTCAGCTAGGTGACCGGCAGTCAGCTAGGTGACCGGCAGTCAGCTAGGTGACCGGCAGTCAGCTAGGTGACCGGCAGTCAGCTAGGTGACCGGCAGTCAGCTAGGTGACCGGCAGTCAGCTAGGTGACCGGCAGTCAGCTAGGTGACCGGCAGTCAGCTAGGTGACCGGCAGTCAGCTAGGTGACCGGCAGTCAGCTAGGTGACCGGCAGTCAGCTAGGTGACCGGCAGTCAGCTAGGTGACCGGCAGTCAGCTAGGTGACCGGCAGTCAGCTAGGTGACCGGCAGTCAGCTAGGTGACCGGCAGTCAGCTAGGTGACCGGCAGTCAGCTAGGTGACCGGCAGTCAGCTAGGTGACCGGCAGTCAGCTAGGTGACCGGCAGTCAGCTAGGTGACCGGCAGTCAGCTAGGTGACCGGCAGTCAGCTAGGTGACCGGCAGTCAGCTAGGTGACCGGCAGTCAGCTAGGTGACCGGCAGTCAGCTAGGTGACCGGCAGTCAGCTAGGTGACCGGCAGTCAGCTAGGTGACCGGCAGTCAGCTAGGTGACCGGCAGTCAGCTAGGTGACCGGCAGTCAGCTAGGTGACCGGCAGTCAGCTAGGTGACCGGCAGTCAGCTAGGTGACCGGCAGTCAGCTAGGTGACCGGCAGTCAGCTAGGTGACCGGCAGTCAGCTAGGTGACCGGCAGTCAGCTAGGTGACCGGCAGTCAGCTAGGTGACCGGCAGTCAGCTAGGTGACCGGCAGTCAGCTAGGTGACCGGCAGTCAGCTAGGTGACCGGCAGTCAGCTAGGTGACCGGCAGTCAGCTAGGTGACCGGCAGTCAGCTAGGTGACCGGCAGTCAGCTAGGTGACCGGCAGTCAGCTAGGTGACCGGCAGTCTGCGTAGGCTGACGCAGGATGCGTTGCGCACCTCACTCTGCCCAATTTTTATCCATTTTCATTTCCCTCTGTAGTTTCTTTTTCTCCTGCTTCTTTCCCTATTTTTCACTACAGCCCCAGCTATAGAGATTTGTTCTTGTATTTCCTCGAAATCCACTCACTATTGCATGGTCCTAAATGAATCTCCTGTACTATAGAGCCTATAGACGTCTAGGACAAAAGTATCAATACGGAACCCCACTAACGATCCATTGTTAACCCGAGGTGATTAGAAATGCCTACGCTTTCTTAAAGCTACAATTCAGCTTTTTGAAGACTCCATGAAATGTGACTATGAGAGTAGGATTGTATTACCAAATGGTTGGCAGAAAGTGGTATTTGCTTACGAATAAATGCAAGCTATTATACCAACATTCATCGGACGAATTTATGCATGGTAAAATGTAAAATTCACTAGAGTAATTCATTGAGAATTTTTTCTTTTGTTTAAGGTCTTCATCAAACTGACATGAGTGTCAATCACCTTCAATACATTATCAAAAATCACGAATAAGCTGATTCATATACACAATCCCATATTTTATTCTTGCCTTTTTGTATTCAACTGCAAGTCGAATTCGAGGAAAATTCAAACACAAAAGTCCAAATGTTAATTGTACGACGCTGTGTGAGCTGTGTACTCTTGATCGCACTTTCTCCACCGGTTCGTTTTTATTCCAAATCATTCTCCCCTGCTGTTTTTAATGTGATGCCCAATACCACATTTCCTTTTCATGTGCTATAAATGCTTATGACATACAGTGAAAATCACTTACATGCATAGTATATTAACTTTCGTTTAATTTGGGGAAAGGAGGATCATCCCTTTAAAATGCAAGTATTATTGCTCCGTCAAGAAGGTCTGGTTATTCAGAGCCTGTTTCATAAGGAATTTGGCAATTACAAAGAGTGCACCTGTCATCAAGCTCTGGTTTACTTTAGTCCAACTTCAGCTTTTTGTGCTTTGAAAATACTGTACGAGTAAAAAGAAATAAAAGCACTAGCTACTCCGCTCAAACTTGACTGATCAAAGCCCTTTCACTAAGGCAACAAATGGCATTACTAGAGCTTAAGATAACATTGGAAACCTATTCATTCATGATTGTGGAAGACGATCGAGCTCTGGACGAGCTCAGGTGCATTGACTTTTCAGTACAATAAGATGTCTTCAAGATATGAAAGACTAGTTTGAATGCCTTTAAGCTTCACTTTGAAAAGACACCTTCAAAAGCCAATTTATCTTTGGTATGTCACTGAGGCATTGATGTACGGTAATACCAAAAAAAAAAAAAAAAAAAAAAAAACATGCATGTCACCTTAGGTACATGCTACGTTGGGATTGTACAGAAAAGAAAATTCTTCCCCCCCCCCCCCTTAAAGAGACATTTAATATGACAGAGATACAAGTGTATTCTCGTTGGTGTAAAACACTCTTTTAGATCGTGATGGGCACAAAATGTATGTATTTGAAAAGTCATCACAAATCGGAAAGAATAAAGGGTGCCAAAATACCCTGGAGGCTGGTAGAGGGTCAGCGTAGCCCTCTGCATCTCGAGCGGTTGACTCGCAATGTGGAGATTTCGCTTCATGGGTTCGAAACTCATGAAGCATTCATTTTTGTTTCAGTTCGGGTTTTTTCAGTTTTGTTTCTTTATGTTTCATTGATTTTTTTGAATAAATGGGTTTTTTCGTATACCCCAACTTAAAGTTGTTTTTTTTTTTTCAAATCTATGGAGCAAACAGTGTGAAGTTATTATTTTGGCTTTTTGCGGCAGTCATTGCAAACCTGCTAACAGGAAAAGATAAAGGGTGAAGATGAACTGAAAGACTGCGGTGAAGCAACGTGTACCCCTCTGTACAGAGCGATTTGCTCGCATCTCCTCGACAATGATAGGTTCGATGCCCAGGAAGTACCTGTTTTGTTTGGGTTTTCCATTTTGTTTCTTCTTTCACTTCTTTTTTTTTTGTAACTGATTTCATTTTTGAATGCTCCGAAGTTTTTAATAAAAAATCCGACGTAGTAAACTGTATTTGTGAGGCTATTATTGGATGTTTTGGCCGCAGTCATTTTCAAACAGGAAAGGATAAACTGGAGGGTGGTAGTGAGGCAGCGTATAGCTCGATCTCTGCATAGAGTGATTGACTCGCATCTCCTAGCTTGATGGAGAGATTTTGGGTTCAAAACCCAGGAAGCACCATTTTTGTTTGGGTTTTCCCTTTTGTTTCATTTATTTGTTTTTCAGTTATTGATTTCTTTCCAGCATATGCTCCAAAACTTGCTAATAAGAAATCTCTATGCCGCAGACAGTATGTGTGAGGTTATTATTTTGGCCTTGTGGCAGCACTCATTGCAAACATGAAAGGATAAAGAGAAGATGAACTGGAGGATGGTAGTGAAGCAGCGTACAGCCCTCCTTAACGTAGAGATGTAAGGTTCGAAACTTATTAAGTGCAATTTTTTTTTTGTTTCTTTCTTAGGCTTTGTATTTGTTTCTTTCTTTTTTTCCTTTTTTTTTTTTACAATGACGGATGACTTTTTTCGAATGCTCCAAACTTGCTAATAAAAGATCACTATGCAACAAACAGTATGTGTGAGGTTATTATTGTGGCTTTTTAGGGCAGTCATTACAAACAAAAAGATAAGAGATTACAATCTCAACATGAAAATGAGAATAGATAAGAATTTATGATTATCGTTACAACACTGTTTATATGTCAGCTTGAGTTGTAATAAGTAAGTGCGAGCGAACTTTGGGGAAAAATGAAAATATTTTCATTGCTGCAATTTAGGGGCAATGTACGTTCTTATGAAAGTTTTTTTCGTTGTATCCCCAGCTCTTGCCTCCTCCTGCGCCATGCACTGTTTCACCCTTTAGTCGTATCAAGAACAAGGTATTCTGTTATTAGGCCTATATGAAACGAAACTTCTCTGATTCTTCGGAGCTATACACATTACTAAATGAGAAAAAGAATAGTTATAAGAGGGGAAATGGCACAATAAGGACGAAAAAGGAACATGCATTAGATTTTAAAGAGCACTTATCGAAGGGGAAATTGCAATACTCAAAAGCGAAAAGGGGCAATTGCAATAAACTTGAACGCTCATAAGAAATAAAAAGGGGCACTTGTCATGTTTAATGGGGATGAAATGGCACTTACTAGAAAGCTAAGTGTGTACCAAATTTCGAAAAGGGAGTAATGTCAGAATGGAAAAGGTATGCATGTTCTAACTTATCAGCGAACAAAATGGAACTATTGGGCACTTATAGCGAATTTACAGGAGGAATGGGACATAATTTACTAGCCAGGAAAAGGAGCAATTCATCAAAAGTAAATTGGGGCATGTATTCGATTTCGAATGGGGAACCTGCCCAAATTGAAAGAGGGAACTTATCAGAGATGTAAAGGTGAATGCTTTTTTAGAACGAAAAAATGCGCATTCAAAATCGGGCACTTATACCTTCAATAGGGAGATTCATTAGAAGTAACAAGGACTCACTTGTCAGAAGGGAAAAGAGCGCTATGGGGAAAATAAGAATTAATGTAAGGATCACTAATCTGGTGTAAAAGTGGAGCACTTGAGGGATTTATTTAAGAAAGCTGAATTACCTGACGGGCATTGGCGTACTGGAGGGGGGGGGGGGGGTTTGGGGCGTCAGCCCCCCCCCAAATAAATTTCAACCATGGTTTATTTTCAATTTTATATTAGTGATATCACTCGAATTTCATTACTTCTCCCTAGACTCCCTTTCTGTTGTTAAGTAACGCATTCACAATTTCCCAAATAGCATGCATAGCAAGGCAGAAAAACACGCATAATATCAATACTAATGTGTTTTATGATATAACACTTGGTTTTATCTGTTTATCTGACAATGGATCCATACTTTGAAAATGAATATTCTTAGATTTACCAAAATTAGACACGGGCTTAATAAGTTTGTAGTGCCAAATAGTGCTCTTTTACAGAGTTGCAAATACTGCAAAAGCTCCTTTACAATGGGAGTGCACTTGCGTAGCCAAGGGGGGGGGGGGCGATGGGGGCGGTCATCCCCTCCAAAACGCCAACAAAACAAAAGATAGAAAAAAGTAGAAGGAAAAAGCGGGAGCGAGAAAAGAAAAAAAGGTAAGAGAACATAAGGAGAGCGGAAGCAGACAAGGAACAATGCAAAGAAACAACGGAGCTTCCGCGCTTTGCGCGGGAGGGGGTGGGGGTACCCCCGCTCGGTTGCTACACTCCCTCAGGGTTGGTCGCTTCGCTCCTCGCAAAGATTGAGGCCCCCCTCCCCAATATTTTGGCTCATTACGCCACTGCAAAGAATAACAACATTAAAGGTAAAAAGTGAGGGGAAAAACAGAACTATACTATAGAGAATGATAGGCCGCAAAGATGATTAAAAAAAAACAAAACTTAAATCAAAGAATTCCATAAAGAAACGAGGAAAAATGACCGACGATGACGAAATGAGAAATATGAAAAAAATAAAGACAGAAAACTGAGGACAGAAGTTGGGCATTTCTTCCTGGATCAATCTGCCCAATAATAAGCCATGTCTAAAAAGCAAAGCTTCGGATTTCAGCCATGATAATAATGCAGCTTTGAGCTGAAATACCATGAATACTATCCCCGCTGAAACGATGTTTCAAAACGTAGTTTTGTATCATAATTCATTTTCGTGTTTTCTGGCTCTAAAATTTAGACCGGTTTACAAAGTTATAGGTCTACACGTTTATCATTTATGTCTAGAATCCTCGTTTACCAATTATTCAGTTCAACTGCTATGCATATAATTCATCTGAATTGATGGAACCCAGTTTGCATACATTAGTTGCTTGTATGTCGGGCAAGCTTCCATGTTCTCGTAAAAATGGTTCAACCGGTCTATTGCATAAGCGCACCCTTTATTTACGTCATATACTTGCACCTGCCGCGCCGACATGCATTGAAGTTAGCCGACTAATGCGGAACCCGAATTTACGTTGTCTTTTTTTCCCTATCTTATCGTCTCTTTTGAAGACACCATACAGCGATTTCCTATCCTTTTCGGTCGCGTCATGCTTCAGTGCCCCCGAGTGGTCGCTGGAGTGGTCGCCAAAGGTAGCTCGATAAGTCTATTGAAACTTCTTGGACATCCCATTGAAACGCGTGTTGTAGAATTAACACACGTTTCAATGGGATGTCCATGAACTTAGACTTATGACGGTTTCGTGAAACGCAGCCCTGAAACCACCGACCTCTACCTGCTGCAAAGTGATCGCCTAGGCTTACCAACTTGCTACCGGCTATCCAAACAATGCAGACTTTACATACATGTACGTGCAAATAATGTATGATCTACTTGTCTGCGCCTCTATATTCTTAGAACTTAATCTCCTGTGTGCCCTCCCCCTCCCCCTTACCCATATGACTCTTCTACTTTTTCCTCGTCAGTTCATTTTTTTTCTTTTCTTTTCTTTTCTTTTCTTTTGAGAGAGCTGGGGGGGGGGGGCGGGGAGAACATATATGGGCGTCAATCAGAGGGGAGTACGTACTGGGCCAATACCCCCTCCAATTTTTTAAATGGTGGGGGGGGGGGGGGGGACACAATAGTATATGTCCCCCCAAAAGAATTAGACCGAACACCTTTTTGTGTGTGTGTGTAGTATGGCCCCCTCCCTTCCTCAAAAAATAAATAAATAAACAATTTTCAAAAAGAGTGTTACAAATATAAAATGGACGCATGCCCCGGCCCACACTCGATAAATTTTGTTCAGATAATCTGACATGGACTTTCTCGTTACAGTGCAGCATGACACTCGAATGATATTAATGATTAGGTGCCTTTTCTCCGACTCCCGCATAGCCTACTCAGATGAAAGCAATAGCCTACTCAGATGAAAGCAATAACCTATTTTCAAAAATCAATCATGGGCAGATCAATTTCGCACTCTTTACCCTTTGACATCGTTTTGATAAAATGAAAAGAAATAATATCAACAGACAAATTATTATTATTATTAGCATATAATTTTTCAATACATGTCACTGGACTGTAGAAAACAAAATAACAGCACAATACAGTAAACAAAGTGAATAAATAGGCCTAATGAAAACTCAATCCTATCTGAAAAGTGAAAGGAACGTATTTGTATAATTATGATCCACATGAACTTTACTTCTACTTGGGAGCACAAATGCATAATAAATAGGTACCTCACAAAGCAGGAAAGAAAAAGAGTAATTTTGCTCACTGCAATGATATTGACAATGATGATGATGATGATGATGATGATAACAAATAACATATAACAAACAAATGCACCAAAGAAAACTTGAATTCACACAAACAAATTTGTATAAATTATGAATGGACACAAATGAGAAACATATTTTTCTAGTAAGTAAAGTATGCAAGAAAATGGCCTTATTTACATCATCGTAATATTTTGAACTATGTACAGCTGGAAATTTGGCAAAAATTATAGTAATAATAGGCATTCACTGTAACCCAATTCGAACATCTTGCAAAGTAATACAAAAAAAAATCCCCCTCCCTCACAAAACATGTTACATTGTAAAATCTGTAAAGACTTGTTTACAAGGGTCTTTTTAACCTGTTGACTTCCAAATTCTCAAATTCGTATAGACTTCAAACAGGGACTATCTGATTCCAGTAGGCAACAGGTTAATCATACCAAGCTTTACATTTATGTTTCAGATACCACATTGGTTGGATCAGCTCCTTTGTTTCATCCCTATTCTTTATTCATTTAGTTCATATACTACACAAAAAGCATCCGCTGCTATTAACATCAGCAGTTTACGTGTTACCTGTGACAAGTGTGAATGAGCCTCAACCCACTAGATATGGTGGCTACAGTATAACCTACATTTCTCATAGACTTTACTTAACGGGTTAAGACAGCATTTGCATTCAAAACAGAGCAGTGATGCTGCAAACTGTCAGGTAAATAAATCCAGTTTCCAAATTATCTCTTGAATTCAAATAATCCCAGTTTTCTCATAGGGAATTTGGCACCATCATGAATCAAAGGACAGATTATTCCATTTGTGACTGAAGGCCCACATTGTGTGGTTTGGCCTGATAACTTTTTATGCAGAGCCCTGTAAAAGCAAACCAAGTACAGGCTTAGGGGGGAAAAAAAGGACATTGTAACCATGTTCCTCTTGGTTATATCAATATTTTCAATCTGATGCCAACTTTTTTGAAGGGAAACAAGCACTAAATTCCTTTTTTTGGTAATTCCATAGAAATTAAAAATGTTCGAAATCACTGATTTTTCATGCAAAGTGGCAATTTTTCAAGTTCTTAACATACGTTCTGTCAATTTATGTCTACTGTAGTTACATGACATATTAAAAGCAAAATGCAGCAATGGAAGAAAAATACTGGTACTAATTTGAAACAGAAAAGCTGATCAATTAAAGGTGCTTTCGCACATGATGCGACAGTGTGGTACCACACTGTAGCACCACACTGTTTTGTCTTCACACATGATGGGACTTTGTGTCACCACATATGCTAATGAATTAATTAATGAGTCAACTCTCAATAAAAGAGCAAATTGTCAAAACTTACGCAAGCAATCTCATGGCAACAATTTTTGCGCTAACTAGAAATTTGATTGGTGCGCATTTTTTTTGTATCTAGGCAGCAAACAAAAGTGTGTCCTGCCTCGGCGACATTTTCTGTTGCCCTATACCCCATAGGCTTGTACACAAAAAAGTGTGGTGACACAGCGTGTTACCACACTGTCGCATCATGTGTGAAAGCAACTCAAGGTTTCAAATAACTCCTGTCATGAATGGATTATACATGTATATCACAAGCAGACATCACTTTTATCGACATGTACCATAAGATGCGTATTCCATTCATTACCTTCAGAGAAACAACCATCCCTTGCATGGGAAATTTTTCAATACTTTTTTTTTTTTTTTTTCGATACTGGAACATTTTTCACCTGAAACCAAACTTAATGCTATACAATGACATGTAGCCCATGCCCATGCGATTACATACAATAAGAGCTTTCCTCCAAAAAGCACTAAATCTAAACTTCAGAAAAAAAAGACATTTTTTCCAAATTTTGTACAGGCATCTATGGAAAAGTGATATTAAAAGGAGCTTCTTTGAATAATTGCTCTCAAAATCTAGGTTGATATTTTTCGTTAAAAGACAGGTACCGACCTAAACAATGGTCTGATATCAATAACTCAATTTTCATCAAAAGTGGATTCAGTGCATTTTGGAAGTGAGCTCTTCTTAACCCATTCATGACAGAGGTCCACATTTTGTGGTTTGGACTAATAACTTTTGAGGCAAAGTCCTAAAAATCATACCAAATACATGAGCAGAAAGAGCAAAAAATTCTACACAAACTGTTCCCATTTTGGCTGAAAAAATTTTAAAGGAAAATAAGCATTAAAATCCTTAAATTGGCAATGTGATAGAGAGTTTAAAATCACTCTTTTCTCCTGCAAATTGGCAATTTTTTGTCCTCATACTTTTTGTCAATTTATTTTTATTTCAGATACATGGTGTTTATAAGAAAAATGTAGCAATAAAATAAAACTGTTGGTATTGCCAATTTGAAGAATGAAAACTGATTAAATTAGGCTTCAAACAATTCCTGTCACGAATGGGTTAAAGGGGATACAAGCTTTGCAAGCAGAGTATATACATTTGTTAAATTTCAGTTCTGCACAATCCTACTCGATATAGAAGTGATTTCCAGCACGCAGAAAGGATCAGCTGTCTGGCGTTACTCTTATCTACAATGTACGAAGTAAAAAACTTCCACTCAGACTAGCACAAGTCATACTGTAGAGGTGGTGTGGTGTAGTGGATAGGTCTCCAGACTGCAAATCACAAGGTACAGGGTTCAAATCCCAGCCTGGCACTAATGTCCTTAGGCAAGACATTAATCTACATTTGCCACTCTCCACCTCGGTTTAAAAGGGTGCCTGACGCTTATTACTTCGGCGGCACGGTCATGACCAGGATAATAATGTTAAAGTGCCATGAGCATCACAAGCCGCAATTATTTTCATATCTTCACAGCTTTGATTATAAGAACACAACAAGGGTTTCATACTGTCAGGTCCATTCTAACCAAATATGTGTAGGCCTACGCATGTCAGTCTAACAACATAATGACACCTTTACTGGAGTAATTGCACCCTGGCTGTATACTATCAATAGCATTTCTTCCTGATATCTTAGTCAGCCCCACCACAGATGTCACATCTTGAAAGTTTCGATGGTATGAACGCAACTAGGCTTGCATACTGTTGAGTACATTCCCACCAGACGGGTGCGTTAGTCGCGTAAGTCGTAGGATCTTCTTACTGAGATATGCCGTATGTAGTTTGAGATAGTGGATCATGTCTGCTTGCCGTTCCAACAAGTTCTCCAAATAACCCATGTCCCTGAAAATGCAAAAGAGAGACAAAGAAACATATTTAGAACAAGCTTTATCCCATTCGTGACAGAGGTCCACATTTTGTGGTTTGGCCTAATATCTTTTGATGCAAAGCCCTGAAAATCATACCAAATACATGAGCAGAAAGAGAAAAAAATTCTACACAAACTGTGCCCATTTTGGTTCTGTCAATATTCTTTGTTTGATGCTGAAAATTTTTTAAAAGAAAATAAGCATTAAAATCCTTAAATTGGCAATGTGATAGAAAGTTTAAAATCACCATTTTCCCTGCAAATTGGCAACTTTTTGACTTCTCATCAAAATTTCTGTCAATTTATATTCATTTCAGATACATGACGTTTTATAAGAAAAATGTAGCAATAAAGTAACAATGTTGGTGTTGCCAATTTGAAGAATAAAAGCTGATCAAATTAGGCTTTAAATAATTCCTGTCATGAATGGGTTGATAATAAACTAATTAGCTATAGGAACTGGGTATCCCAAGTGTGAAGTCTATAGGATTTTGACAATTTAAGGTGCTTTCACACATGATGCGACAGTGTGGTAACACGCTGTGTCACCACACTTTTTTGTGTACAAGCCTATGGGGTATAGGGCGACAAAAATATGTCGCCGAGGCAAGACACACTTTTGTTTGCTGCCTAGATACAAAAAAATGCGCACCAGTCAAATTTCTAAAAAGTTAGCGCAAAAATTGTTGCCATGAGATTGCCTGCGCAAGTTTAGACAATATATGCTCTCTTATTGAGAGTTGACGCGTTAATTCGCGTTCATTAGCATATGTGGTGACACAAAGTCCCATCAAGTGTGAAGACAAAACAGTGTGGCGCCACAGTGTGTTACCACACTATCATATCATGTGTGAATCACCTTTAGTAGTCATGGGCATTAAACTACACTTCCTTTTAGTGCACATACATGTAGATAATTTTGTAACAGTGGTATTATATATGTGATTTTTGTACATGAATTTTTTTTTGGGGGGTGGGGTGGGTTGCTGAGGGCTGCTGATCAGACAATAGAATGAATAAATAAGAGGAAGAGGAAAATGATATTGGGGAGCAGAAAAAGAAATGAAAGAGGAATAGACAGAAAGAGAGAGGATGGAGGTTGGGAAGAAACAGGCCCGGATTCTTACCTATAACCAATATCAGGGATTGTTGCAGAGGGCTGTGTAATTGAAGCATTGAACTCTTCCTGTTCAACGTCAGGCAAAGCTCGCCTCTGGTTGAATCGGTACACAAGAACTGATGAAAGCATGAAAGACAAAGAATCGATAAATCAATCAAGCAGGCAATCAATCAGTCAATCAATAAATCATTCATTCATTTGATCAATCAACCAATCAATCAATCAATCAATCAAACCATACTAGAAAACATTATGGTCAGTTGTCATTATGGTCATGCATGTGTCGAGAAAAAAATATTTCAGCATTTAGACTTTCCAAAGCACAACTAAAAAATGCATCACTCCATGCATCATCAAAATTGTCAACAGTTTTAGGACATACATGTTAGCGTTCTACAATATTCTTTAAAATCTTGTATTACAGTGTACCTCTAGGCTCAAAAACGTAAAAATTAAACCAAATTTTGTTCCATAAGACATACTTTGACATCAAGCACTCCATGATTAACTTCCCTTCCATTCTACTCCGTACAAACTAAGCTCAAACTCTAAATGCAGATATGTAGTCACTCACATTTTTGTACATCCCCTTATTATCACTGACAGTGTGTAAAATATATGAGCATCGAATTGCATAGTTGAGATGTCCTGGCTAGTTAGTTACGTCGACCCGTTCACGATTTGATTTCAGTATAACAAGTACATTCCATATATCCCAATCTGAATTATCATAGGCTTAGCGTCAATGGGAGTCAATGGGTAAAAAAAGGTGAAGCAACTGTCTCTGAAACTTACTTGTGTATCTAATAAGACCAGCTAGTGCAAGAATAACCTCGAGTGTTACAATGATCAGGGCAATTATCATCACCGGCCAGTCATATGTTGCTGCAGAGTTGTCCAAGAAAAATCCACTAAGAACCAACATGGCTGCATTTCCTGCATTGATAAGAAGAAGGAGACATTCAAAAGAATAAAAAACGCTGGAAACCACTATAACAAGGATCTTAGGAGCTTGGGACGATGAAAATTTTTGTTTCATCAAGAATCTCACTACATCGGAGTAAAAGAACATAAAGAACCAGGACCAGCTATTTTACCTTGTTACATCAGGAACACAAGAATAGTTATGTGTGGATTTTAATAATATATATTGAGTTTTCAAAGCTACAGTATCAATATTTCTCTTAGGACCCAGAGCAACCAAACAGAATACTTATGTCTGGAATGATCTATATCCATTTTTATTAGAGTCCCTATAGATTACAGAGAGACCTTTAAAGACATTGGCTAACTTTGTGAGTAGCTGATTTAAAAAAACTCTCAAACTAAGATGAAACATGTATATGAGTACTCATATATTTATCCCATTTTCAAGTAACAAAACAAGATTTTTTTAAAATCATAACAATGTTAACCAATGTCTTTAATCCATTCTTAATTCCATAGCATTTCTCATCAAATCATCTAATAATAATATTAATGAAATAATCATATTGTATTGGATGGCTCTGAATGGGATACAACAAAATATTCCACAAGTTAGGGTCAATATTGCACGAATCAACTCCACATACTGATAGTTCTGTGATTGAACAATTACTGAAACACTTACCAATAGATACTGAATAGAGAGGAACCCTTTTCAGCATCTGAGTCCTGCGATAGAACTGGAGGTATCCATGGCGCATCGAACGTCGATGGATGAAGTGAAGATAACGCTCAAAGATAAGGAGCAGAAGCCAGATGGACGTCTGGAGAAAGACGACGATGATGAAGCTTTGGACTTGCAGTTCTTGAGGGCTGTTTGGATATTTCTGCTTGAGGATGACGTAGGGCATAAGAACGGCTAGGATTTCAAAGGCTACCTGTGAAATAAAACAAACAATAGAAAAGAATAATGTCCACTTAAAAATCTTATTTCTATTGGTGTACGCTTATGAATAGTGGATTTAGAAAAAGAAAAAATCACAGGAGGTTACAGGACCTTGTTTCATAAAACTTGTTATCAGTAACAACTGCCACATTTCTATGACAAATTTGCTCTCAGCCAATCAGAATGATGCAAGGATTTCAGTAGCTTATAACAGTTATTGCAACTTGTTATTGATATTCCAAGTTTTATGAAATTGGGGCCCTGGCCCACACAGTTCAAAATTCATCAATCACCTCACCTGAAACAAAAACAAAAATATCTATGTACAATTAGTATGTACAATGTATAGCCCCCCCCCCCCCCCCCCTCCCCAACCCCCATGATTTGCCCAGCATTCTAGGAGTAATAGCTCAATTAGTTCCAAGTAAAATAAAGGATATAACCATAGACATATAATGAATTTACTAGACGAAAAGCAGCACATGCTTATATCATTACGCGAATGGCATTAGGCCCCGCCTCTTTCGGATCATTTGAAGGTCGACCTAAGCACCCATTTTTGTTGCATCATTCATCTCTACTGCATGTATGGCGCGAATCATTATTATCAAGATACTTTGATTTAATGCGCATTTGTTGCGCATGTTTTTAGCTGATGGGCGTAATGTTCTAAAACATGCACAAATGCATGCGACTCCTTGGAATCATCTTACAAAACATAATGAATTATTCATTTTTGCTCATAAATATTGATGGTGCTTACATGTAGGTCGTTCTTCTAATGGATCTGGACAAAATGGCGGAGCTTTAGGGGCCTGGATATAACATACACAAAGAACATGGCTGACAAAGAAAGCGGACAAAATAAGCAACCTCTCATTCTACCCTTCACAATGTTTCTGGTAGTCAAAAGAACATCCCTTCACAGCTATTATGTTTAATCATGTAGTTCCAGGTGAATATGCATGTGACACCTGTTCCACATATTTTAGATAATAGCTGTGAAGGGATGTGCTTATGACTACCAGAAACCATTGTGAAGGGTAGAATGAGGGGTTGTTCATTTTGTCCGCTTTTTTTGTCGGCCATGTTCATAGTCATACATGTACATGAAAGACAGCAAATAGGGGAATCAAATGGCTGATTTTGATTCCATGCATGCCCCGCCGCATTTACATATCCCCATAAAGATGTCAACTATATGTAGTCTACCAGTTGCCTATATGCATATTGATAGTGCATTTAACATGGAATAAATTTTTGAAAAAGTAACATGCAAGCTTAAATTCTGCAT
>JAPZVO010001064.1:0-22807 GCA_029962745.1 Echinometra lucunter
CGTCTCACTTCTTCGTTATAATTATGACGCCACCTAAATTCATGTATTTGAAAGTAATCCACTGCAATTTTCCTATAGTTTTGCCACTTGTCAATCCTCTTCGGCCTATATCTATCACTGAGGACAGTGATTTTTCTTTAGTGGGGGGATAGTGTAACGAATTTGGAAACGACATTTTCAGCAGAATTCATGCATGAAGAGTAGTCCATGATTTCAATGCCAAATCTAGCCCTTGACAATTTTTACGATTTTGTTTTTCGGCCTTGCTCGCGCATCTGGCCTTGCGTTGCATAACGCCAGGGTCTCGCTCGTCGAGCGAGCGAGCTTGCCCTTGTGTTACGTAATGGCAAGGATGGACTTCGGTCGCATGCGGCCTTCCCTTTGACATGATTGATTGCGAGTGGAGGTCAGACTCTGTCCTCAGCTTGAGGTCAAACTCTGTCCTCCACTTGAGGTCGGGCCGCGTCCTTACAAAGGACAGCATACTAGTAGTATAATTCTATATAAAAGCGAAGGAAAATCGCAGAAGAGAGGATTGGCTTGTTGAGTTTGTCTCCGAAATGTTGTAGAAACGCAAATGACTCTTATCGATAATAAACCTACTTAAAGCCGGAAACTCTTGTAGCTTCTCTTTCTTACAGCATTTTGCAGCAGTTCATGTGTGAGGGCTGAGTGTGTAATTCCCTGTAACAATTACCCCTAAGAATTTCGTTACAGTATCTAACTGAATGCCACATTGATGTATTGAGCTATTCATACACAAAACTCCATGGCTTTCCCTCTTTTCCATTGATCGCAATGTGCCTTTGGTCATTACATTTGTGTTTCTGACATAATTAGTGAAAAGTGTTACGAATGCACTCGCTTACAGAACTATTTAAATTACCGATGTTCCTCAGTTACTATACATAAATCTCATGCATTATTTTCGTATTGCATTAGTGCATACTGGACGTTCATGTCTAGAGGTACTTTAATTTGTCGTATTGCTATTGGTATATGTAACAAATGTTATATGCTTTGATAACGTGGTAGTGAAAAGTCACGTATCCATGTAATTATTCATCATTCTATTCCATGGTCTAGTTGCTACCTCACCCCCCCCCCCCCCCCCCGAAAGGAATTCTTACCCCAAACCTTGTTAAGTCGACGTAATCACTGAGATGCCCATTTGTTGTTTGATTCAATCGTATCCCTTTTTTTCCTTTGTAAATTCACGTAGCTATGAATTATGACAGGTACTATTTGTAGGATTGTTAAATTCAACATACATGTAATTGGTTACTTTACCATCAATTTGCAGCCTGATTGGTTATTGAGCCAGTTTTTCGTGTTTGTATCTTACACTCTGCATGCGCTACTAGGTTTTGAGGTTCGATCTTATGATTACTAGATTAAGAAATGTTAATCCAAAATTCTGATTAAGATATCTCAATGGACTTTTTGATTTCTCCATGTTAGCGCTTCTTAGGATTGTTTTTTGAACTGGCAACTCTAGAGTATGGAGGGAACTTATGGGTGGAGGCCCATCTAAGGAATTTTCTTCCGTCAGGGCGGATTGCGCTGCGTGAGGATGCAATAAATTATTGTTTTTTTCCATTCAGCGATCTCTCCCTGCTGCATGTGCGCTATAGTTCAGCTGTATTTAGCGATGACTTGCATAGTTTTCAGTAAAATTGATTTCTAATTTTCTCTCAGAAAAAAAAGAAGGAAAGAAAAGGGGAAGGTGGAATGAAAAATTTGCATGTTTATCTTTGAATTTTAGTAGTACCCTTTTCTGTAAATTCCATACTATTTCAACAGTCCAGCGCTAGGATTTCCATATTTATCCATCCAAGTATCTGAGGGCTTTACCCATGCTCTCTTTTTTTACTCCATAACTTGGAATATTTGATGCATTCTTGATAGAATACAAACCCCTACAACCCTCTTGCTTCAATATGATTTCTTTTTTTTTTTTTTTTTTGATTGAACTTTACCACCAGCCCGGAGTCTGTCTGACCGTCGCACACAAGTGAACATGTACCCAGCCCTGATTTCAGTTGTCTTATACACATGCACTCCTTCACACACTTGCACACACCAAGCACCCCAAGTTAACCTAAACTGGTCGACACACCAGACCTTACATTTTGCAGGATATAGATGACATATTAAATAATTCATTCTTCACGCCACATAATAAATATTATACTGCTAATAAATTTAATTCAAACTTTAGCTCAGCAGACTCGAACCAAAAACTTCATTGTTTCAGTTTATTGCACGTAAATATCCGAAGTTTACAAAAGAATTTCGGTAATTTTGATGAATTTTTATCTTCATTTAACCATTTTCCATTTTCTTTAATAGCGGTTACAGAGACTTGGTTACATCCAAACTCCCCAATTTAGTCATATAGACTGTAAAATGGAAAAGAAGGAGGTGTCGCTTTTTTATTTGCAATGATCTACACTATAAGATAAGACATGACATTAAACTTGAAGGAATAGAATCCTTATTTTTAGAAATTATGGATCATAAACATAAAAATAGAATAGTTGGGGTGATATACACACCACCTAGTAATGCAACTGATATATTTTTAGAAAATTTTTAATCATGTCTCGAACTAATATCTCGTGAAAACAAAGATATACACATCAAGGGAGACTTTAATATTGATCTTTCCTTACCTCACACCACATTGGCCCAGCAATTTATCAATTTATTGTCATCACTTTCCTTTAAACCCCTCATCAACAAACCAAACAGGAGTACAAACCAAACACATAACGTAATCGATAATATTATCAGCAACGTATTAGATGACAAATTCAATGGAATAATCTATTATGATATATCAGATCATTTACCGGTATTCACAATATGTCAAAAGGACAATCACTTACATATACCCAGTGCTAAAGAACATATAATACGACGCAAAGAAACTAAACGTAATATAGAATCTCTAATGACAGACTTGAGTCAAGAAGATTGGGAAGATATTTATATCGAAAGAGATGTGAATAAATCATATGAAAAATTCATCCAAAAACTTCTTTACTATTATGATAAAAATGTACCTCTATCAAGAATTACATCGAGTAAAAGGAAAAACAAACAACCTTGGATTACTCCAGCTATAATTAAATCCATATATACTCGAAATCGCTTGTACAAAATATCACTTAAATCACCTACAACCGAAAATCAAAATAAATATAAAAAGTACCGCAATAAATACATCCCTGATTCGATAAGCTCGCAAATTATATTTCTCTAATAAAATTGAAAACATTAAAGATAATAATAAAGCATTGTGGCAAACAATTAATGAAGCCTTAGGTAAGGAAAAGCATAATCAAAATACAATCGAATTTGAAGATAATGGGCGTAATGTTCAAGATCCTAATGATATTGCTAATGCATTTAATACATTCTTCACTAATGTTGGCCCAAATTTAGCATCAAAAATAGTCACTAAGGAAAACGATTTTTGGAAATACATAAAGGACAATGTTGAACACTCTCAGTTTTTTAATCCAACAAATATCCATGAAATTTTAGAAATTGTACGTTCCCTAAAATCCACTAAATCAAGCGGCCATGACGAATTAAGTGTATCTCTATTAAAGCAAATAATTCATTTCATAGTTTCCCCGTTGTCTCATGTTTTTAATCTGTCTCTCTCCCAAGGTATTTTCCCGACTTACTAAAGATGGCAAAGACAATTCCGATTTATAAAATAGATGACCCAGCCCAAATTGCTAACTACAGACCAATTTCTTTGTTACCAAGCATTTCGAAAATACTAGAAAAAATAGTTTACAAACGATTTTATACTTTCTTGTATATGAATGATTTACTAATACCTAATCAGTATGGATTCAGAGAGAATCAGTCAACTGACTATGCAATTTTACAACTATACGACAAAATAACTGATTCCCTCTCTAAAAGAGAACATACTATCGGAGTATTCATGGACTTATCGAAAGCTTTCGACACAATGGATCATCGGATATTAATTTGTAAACTAAAGGCATATGGAGTGAGAGGGGTTGCCCTCTCCTGGTTTGAAGATTATTTGCGTAATAGACGTCAAAATGTTATTTTTAAATCTGAATCATCTAATACTTTATCAATTAAATGCGGAGTACCACAGGGCTCTATTTTAGGTCCCTTATTATTTTTGATATACAAGAATGACATTGTAACGCATCACCACTCCTAACATATATTTTGTTTGCAGATGACACCAACATATTCTATTCACATGCAGATCTTAATATCCTTGTAACAACTCTCAATTCAGAATTAAAAAAAATTATCATTCTGGTTCAAATCCAATAAACTCTCCCTAAATATAGATAAGACTAACTACATCTACTTTAAAAACATACATTCCAAACATGTTCTCAACAACAATATTTTCATAAATGATATACCTCTCACTGAAAAGGAAGAAACAAAATTCTTAGGTGTTACAATCGATTCAAACCTAACTTGGAATAGCCATATTCGTAATATTTGCGCGTAACTAGTTTCTAGAGGCATAGGCATTTTGTATAGACTAAAATACCATCTTCAACCTAAATCATTATTCATGCTCTATAATTCATTTATTCTATCCTACATTTCTTATTGTAACGTAGTATGGGGAAATAACAAAACGAAAATTATGGCAATATCTCACCTCCAAAAGAAAACACTTCGGATCTGCACCCATTCACATTACTTAGCCCACACAGATCCAATATTTCATAAATTAAAAACATTAAAAATTGCCGATATTCACCAATTCCAAACTGCAGTTTTTATGTACAAATTTTCGACAAATACAATTACATTGCCTTTTTGTAATATTTTCACGTATAATAGAAATATTCATTCTTATCCCACTCGACACTCTACTGATCTCCATTTAACCAACCCCAAAATAATTCTTGCCCATAAATCGATTAGACACCATGGTCCAAATGTATGGAACAATTTACCTCCCAGCATAAAACATTCAGCATCACTTTATTCTTTCAAAGCACTAATGAAAATATATCTTTTATCCAAATATTTGTAAAAATGACCAGTTCTAGAAAAAAAGAATAAAAAACAAACATACATATTGCTAACCTTTCACAGGCACTCACCCACTTGCACGTACTTGCAACTGTTATTATTAGGTGGTCTGTCTTTGACAGATCACCTCTTAATTTCGTCAGAATTTTCTTTATTCATTTTTCTTTATTCCAAGCACTTTTTTGTGCACTCGAAATCTCAGAATCGGCTGGTTCAAATTGCATGAAATTCCGGTCAGTTATCAATCGTAATAAGATCTTGCCGTTCCAACTATTTTCATGTTCATCAGGTCATCGTGACGTCATCCAGGCGCCATTTTGTGAAAATCACCTTAGGGTCATATCTTCATAACGGGTGATCAGTTCTCATTCATGTTTGGCATGATTAAAGTTAATTTTAATCCAATAAATTTCAGATAGCCAGACGCGCGCGTACGCGTACGTCCGCGCGTCAGTGCGCGCGCAAAAATTAAAAATGCTCAGAATCGCTTCAAATTTATTTTCCACACGTTTTAGGCCATTTTAAGCAGTTCAAAAATTTGCGCGCGTCCGCGTCCGCATGCGCGTCATACGCGCGCGCAGGTCCCAAATGACGTTAAAACGCCATTTTTTTTTTACTTGATTTGCATTCCTGACACTTTTCTTAACAATTTCCATCAATTTAGAACTGATTTCAAGTAACCATAAGGTCGCACGCGCGCGTCAAAGTTCAAAATTCGTGCGCGCGTCTATTGGGCAAGTAATGTAAAAACACGCAAAAACATGCCCCTTTAAAATCCGCCATAGCTCCTTGGAATGTGTGGAGACCCCCATTTTTTTTTACATATTCTGAAAGGTTATGAGTTGTAGATGGGAATTCATGAAAAAAATTACTGTTTCGATGCTATGACGTCATCCTATTCTTATGTGAACTCAAAATTTTGATTTTTAATTTTTGACGTTATACTTTTTCCTTTAAAAAAGGGCTTCATTTACACAAACTCCAATATTATTCATAACAACATTTCCTATATTACTTAAGCTATGCAGTAGTTACGGTGTCTTCCAACACATCATTTAATTTGTACACAAAACCCACGCCAGCGCGCGATCCTCATTTATGAAGTCGCGGAGAATGACCATGTGCGAATGGATCTCAGGACGTACATATGAATATTTATGACTCTTGGAAAATGACCATGTGCGCACGCGCAAGGAGCGAAAATGTCGTAGGAAAAAAAATTCGCCCCGGCTCCCAGGAGCCTGGACACCTGCTATTTTAAAATACATGTACTTTTAAATAGCAGTGTCCCAAAAAAAGCGGAATGGCAGATTTGCCCTACTTTGGCAAAAGGAAGCAAGTGACATATCAACCAAATTTTAGTTACTGATATTTTTATATTTTACCTAGTGTGCTCTTTTTCCACGCCAATATTTATGCTTGAACACTGAATCCTGCTAAGAGATATGTTAGGCAAGACATCATGGTATTGCATTGAAGTCAGTGTAAATGATAGATACATTTTGCTCTTTCATAGGAAATGTCATTTTTGTCACTTGCTTCCTTTCGCCAAAGTAGGGCATAATATTTCAAGGCTTCAAGTTCATTTTTTTTTTAAATGATTGAATTCCTGACCTAGTTCTCATAACTACTTCATCATCAGCTGGCTGGATCATAGGAACTGACATAATCTTGACCGCTTCCTGGAAATTTGTGGACAGCTTAGTGACCATCATTTTCCTGAATGTGTTTGGTAGAGCCATGATGGATTTATCCTAAAATTTAAAAAAAAAGAAAATAAAAAAAAAAAACACCTAATAATTCCTTCCAACATTTACAGTCCATTAAAGATAAAGTAGGATTATAATGAAAATGATGATAATACTAGTAAAAATGTTAGCTCTTTTATCATTATCATTATCATTTATTAACATTATTATCATTATCATTATCATTATCATTATTAATATTAATATCATCATTATCATTATTATCTTATGTTATCATCATTACTATTATACTATAATTATCATCATCTCCCTCATCATTGTCATCATCATTCATTAGCATAATCATTAGCATTTAATATCATTAGTATTATCATAATCACTATTGAATTACAAAAACAATTACCAAACCATAAGCATCACTTCTTAATAATCATAAGCAACAAAAAAAAAAAACCAAAACGAAAAAAGCAACAAATAAATTTCAGAGATTTTGATACAAGAATATTTCCTTTACCTCATTACCTCATTAGTTCAGATCTAAGTTTCAAATCATGCATTATCCACACTCACACCCCCATAATAGGGGCAACTCAAAATGCCCTAATTTGCATGATCCATGATCCATCGATAACTTTGCACGTAATAAGCTCAAGGGCAGGGGAATAAAAGGACGGAGATTATTATAGCTATTATTGGCTAGCCTTTCATTCCCCCCCCCCGGGGGGGGGGGGGGATGAGTACTCACGTATGGCACCGATTACCGACGACCAACGTCTATTACTTAAACCGTATAAAGCCCATGGGGCACTTTCAATATTGTGTGCCTCTATCACATTTTCCTTCGTCTCTCCTACACCTTTTCATTCAATTTTAACCAGATTTGGTGATTTTTATACAAGCGAGCGAGGCGAGCAAGGAAATGATGCTTCTTTTCATTTTAGAAGTGACGACTCTTCATTAAAATAAGAGATGGGCCTATATGATATTTAAATCATAAATTTGGTCACTTCAACTGCAGAATTCGTTCGCTTTCCCCAAACATTCTGTATCTAAATATTATACAAGCGAGCGCAGCTAGCGAGAAAAAAATATACACTCTTTGTCATGCTATTCACGAGACGACTTGGATAAATCTGACGTATTTGCTCATTAGCATACGGATTTGCGGACTGACTGTATTTCGTCATCAAAATACATTTTGAACAATAAGATATCTAAATCATAGCCCTTTCGGTCACCTCGCTTGCAAGCGAGGAAAAATATATATACTCTTTATCATGCTAAAAGTGATAATTCTTCATCAAAATATGCGATGGGCCTATTAGATATCTAAATTATTTTTGTCCCCTCGCTTGCCGAATTCATTCGCTTTCAAAACCATCTTGTATCTAAATATGATACGAGCGAGCGAAGAAAAATACATATGCTCCTTTTCATGGTTGAGGTGATTATTCTTCATCAAAGTACACGATGTGCCGAAAGGTATCTAAATTATATATCTGGTCACCTCGCTTGCCCGATTATTCTGTTATTCCAAAACGATTCCGTATCTGAATATTTTACGAGTGAGCGCAGCGAGAGAGGAAAAAATATGCATTTCTATTCATGTCATTTCGTCAAAATACACATAGGCCAGTATTATATATCGAAATCATATATTCGGTCACCTTGCTTGCCGAATGCATTCGCTTTCAAAAACTATCCTGTTTCTAAATATTATACGAGCGATCGAGGAAAAATACATACTTCTTCTTTTCATGGTTGAGGTGTTTATTCTTCATCAAAATACATGATTAACCGAAAGGTATTATATATTGGGTCACATCGCTGGCCCAATTCTTCTGTTAATCTAAAACGATCTCGTATTTGAATATTATACGAGGGAGCGCAGCGAGCGAGGAAAAATATGCACCTTTTTCATGTTATTTCGACGAAATACACTTTGGCCAGTATTAGATATCTAAATCATATATTCGGTCACCATGGTTGCCGAATTCATTCGCTTGCAAAAACTATCCTGTATCTTAATATTATACGAGCGAGCGAAGCGAGCGAGGACAAAATGTATACTCCTTTTCATGGTTGAGGTGATTATTCATTCTTCATAAAAATACAGGAATGTATTTGCATCTAAATTCTATTCCAAAATGATCCTGTTTTTTAATATTATACGAGCGAGCGTAGCGAGCGAGGAAAATATACACTCTGTTTCATGCTATTTCGTCAAAATACACTTAGGCCAGTAAGATATCTAAATCATATATTCGGTAACTTCGCTTGCCGAATTCTTTTGCTTTTTCCTAAACGATCCCGTATGTGAATAATATACGAGCGAGCGCAGCAAGCGAGAAAATTTATACACCCTTTTCCATAGAATGAGTGTTATTTTGTCATCAAAATACATTTAAACATATAAGATATCCAAATCATGTATTCAATTGTCTATTTGCCAATAAGGGGAAACCATCCATCATCTATACGAGTGAGCGCAGCAAGCGAGGCAAATTATACGCACTTCTTAATGGTAGAATTCTTATTTCGTTATCAAAAATACACTCCTTTAAGATATCTAAATAATATTCGATCACCTATTTGCCAAATATTTGGGCACCTCGCTTGCCGTCTGAAACCATTCTGTTTCTATTAGGGCGAAGCGAGCGACCGACAAAATAATGCTTTATTTTCTATAAACACTGTAGATTCCAGTCCGGACTCGATGGAGGGTTGGGTAACCCGATTACTGGACGACCCCATCATCACGGTACACTATCGTCGGTATACAGAGAGCGCGCCAATTGCGTAATATAGGTTTTCCCGGTCAATTTCATACTTTTTCAATTCCAATTCACGAACGTGCATTCAATTTCACTCAACGCACGCCCGCGAAGACATTCGGGCTTTCAAAGTCACAATCCGATCGATCAATTTCATTTATGGGCGCTCTTATTTCCTTTCCGTAAAATCAAAATCACGCATGTGCGTTCAATTTCCAAATGCGAGCATTGTATTTCCTACCTGTGCAAGATCACCCATTAGTCACGATGACGCTACTACTTGGGGCCTTCAATTTCATTTTCAGGCGATCACTTTCCTACTTCGTGCACTCAATTTAGTGGAGAAGATAAAATGGGGGTTATGAGGGGGAGGGGGGACGAGCGTTGGTTGTTCCTGATAAACGAACACACTCCGAAAAAGGATTAGTCAAAATAACTATTCTGTTGGTGCATTATTGTCCGACCAAAATTTTGGTGAAGATTGATCAATATGAGGGTCATGATTACCCAATCATTTGTTAAAAATTAATGTACCAAAATTTTGGTGGATTTTGACTAATTTTTTATTCAGACACATATTCACCAACACATTGGTTATTTTGACCAATCCCTTTTTAGAATGTACACAATCTACCCGCACACCCCTCATCCCTAAGACACGCAAACACACACACACACACACACACACACACACACACCAAAAAAAAAATCCCATTTTCGTAGGCTTCTGTATAGTATGCTTATTCTTTTTTAAGGTTCTATATTGTTCTGAATTTGTATCCACTTACAATGATATCCATAATTACCATGGATGATGTGAATATACAAAGATATATTTCGATGAGAGTCATAGCGTTGAGTTTCAAATTTTTGCATGTAGATTATCTCAGGAACTGAGGTAAAACTGAACAAGAACTGTTTATGTATACACTAATACAATTGGATAAAAAGGCATCAAAATGTTCAGCTTTACCTCAGTTTCTGAAGATGATCTAATTAAAGGTCGAAATTTGAAACTCAACACTATCATGACTATGACTGTCGTTGAAGTTTTCTTCCTATCTTTGTATATTTACAATGATATCATGTCCTTATATGTTCATGTATACTTCAATACTTTAACAACATAACGACATAATGTCTTACTTACACACCTTGATGACGCCACCCATCAAAAGACAACACCACAACACTAACCACTAAGCGTCAATTCAATAACCAACTGACAAACAATATGATCTCAAAATCTCTCATGTGGAAGCCTAAATAAACAGCAATATGAAATGTTTATAAATTCCATGTTACCAGTTTCAGTGGAAGCATTTATGGCATATACCTAAAATACTGGACTTAAAGGCATTGGCTAACATTGTTATGATTTTAAAAAAATCTCATTTTGTTACTTTAAAATGAGATGAACGTAAGGGGTATAGTGTAAAAATACCAGTGTGAAAGTTTCAGAGCATAATATCCACGGGAAATATTTTTAAATATCAGAAATGTGAACCAATGTTTGAAAAATATACTAGGGTCGGTTGCATAGACCCAACGTAAGGAGTGCGCATGCGCACATGACTCAACGGGCCGCACTGTGTGTATTGACGTATCACGCGGCGGAAGGCAAGTAACGGTATTTTTGAATTCGCGCAAACGGTCCTCTTAGTTCAGTGTCTCTAGAGACGAAAGCTAATAAAATCGTGGTTTGCGTCTAACTTACAGCTTTTCCTTCCAAATTATGGTTGGTTTCAGGGTTTTTGAGTATAAATACAAGTACTCATACACATGTTTCATCTTAGTTTGAGATTTTTTTAAATCAGCTGCTCACAAAGTTAGCCAATGCCTTTAAGCATGATAATTATGGCAAATGTCTTGACAAAGAAGCCCAATTTATTCAAAACTAAGTGAAAAACACCCACACTGACCCCAAGCTAACTAAAATGCAATGATACTTTAAATTGAATGCACTTATTTGGAACTTGGTTGCCTTTTTACGAATATGAATGACCAAGGAGATTCGGTCGCCAGCTTGAAATGAATTTGATTGCCCATTGATCAAAAAGCATGCCCCTACTTTGAATTTGAATGGCCCAAATGAACAATTGATTGCTCGGATAGTGAATCTGAATGACCCAATTTGAATTTGAAAGCCGCTTCAGAGCTGCGAGCGTGAAATGCGGGAAATTGAATGCTCGGAATATGAACTTGAATGACAAAATCATGAAATTGACCGGGGAAAACCTATATCAAAACTTGCCAAGGATGATGAAGGATCAAGCAAGAATGCCCGATATTGCCGACAAAGTACAGCCGGGACAGCCCTTCCTGACCCGACATGGCCCATCATTCCCCCGACTCAACGTCTGCACCGTTCCCGCAAGCACAACCTCGGAACCTCTCTTTCTCTCTCCGAGACTTATTCTTTTCTTTATATACCTTGTCATCGTTTTTCTTATGCATTTTCTTCCTTTTTTCCTCTTTTCCTTTTCCCCTCTCTTGTTTCTCTATTCTTTTTCCTTTTCTTCCTCCTCTTTTTCTTTTCTCTTTTCACTTTTTCTTCTTCTCCTTTTTTTTTTCTTTTTTCTTTCCCCTTCTCATTTTTTCTCTGTCCTTTTTCATTTTTCCGACGGCAGCGCAGATTTACCGACGATATCCTGAGATATCCTGAGCAGCTAGCTACGGCCCTGTGTATTGTACCAGTCAAGGCAGGCAGCTCCGTCGATCGAGTCGATAATGATCTTTGGAGTCCTCAGCTCGATCTACTGCGGATCTACGCTCGATAAGGCGTCAGTTCTCAAGACCCCCATTTCATGTTAAATTCCAGTTCCCAAGACCCCCATTTGGCAAGGGCCATTTAGTTCTTAAGCCCCTCAGTTCATAACCAACTTCAGTTCTTGAGGGTATGGTTTCATATTTTCGGGCCATACACCCTACCCTTTCCAAATGTGAGTGCCCCCCCCCCCCCCCGGGCCTTTCACCCACATTACAGTCTGCGATCTACTCGTATGACAGGGGTTTATGTTTGCTCAGTTATTTACACTTCAATTGATCACGTACAGAGAGGGAAATAGAGACTGATACCAACCCGCATTTGCAAATCTGCAATGTCATGGTCGTAAAGTAAGAAAAAGCAAAAGGTATGGGCAACCTGCTAATTAAGACACTTTAATTGTTACTTAGAGCAAAATTCCTATCCCAACTCCTTTTGGGCGTATCACGGGTGAGTGAAAGCAACTGTGCCCGAAACCCCGGTGGCCCAAATTCGGCTCATGAGAGAGAAAGAGAGACCAGCATGATCAGAAGCCCCCAGAAGCAGTACGACCCAAAACAAAGCACAAAGAAAAACCTCCTTACAGATAAGTATCACGAAAAACATCTAACATCTTATATTGCTGATAGAAATTTGGAATGATTTTCTTGCTTTGATATAGGCACTTACCTCGGAATTACAGTGCTTCCAATCTAAAGTAAAGAATTTTCTGAAGAAAGGAGTAAGACTAGTTTGTCGCCAGCTAGGAGTTGTACCTGATTTCGCCGTAGGTGGCTATGATCTTTTTTCTTCAGTGGATCTAGACTTGGAACTAGACTTGAAAAAAAAAAAAATGAACTGGAGAAGCTCTTTGAAGTCCTATTCTCGTCAAGGCTTAAAGGTACGATCAAGGGTAGAATGGTCTGAAGAAGGAGAAAGAAATTCTAAATTTTTTTAAACAATTATTGAATTCGAACAAAAGAAAAAGTGTGATCAAGGAAATATACAATTAATCAAGAGGTGTTGCGTGATAGCACTGAAGACCTGATTTAAAGATCACTATAGGGAGTTTTATGAGAATTTATATGCCTGTGAAAATGAGGAAATAACAGGGTTGGCGATTTTTTTGATTTTTAAAAATATGATTTAAATTAGAATTTTTTTTATTTAAATCAGATTTTTTTTAATTTTTTTTTTTAAGTTCATTGAAAAAAAAAGGGTGTAATTACCAAAAACCTTACTCTTACAATGACATCAATTTTAATGATCATACATTTCACTCCTAATATTGTTCTTAATCATACATTTATAATTAAATCCAGTCAAAATGGACAAATAAAATCAATTTGAGGAATCATGTATCTGAACTTGATTCTATCATACATAGGCCTACAAAGGAAACTTCCATAGGGAATTCTCTACTGAGCTCTGAACATGAAATGAGAATACTGTTAGTTTGTTTTGCAGAGACTCAAACTCTCCTTTAAATAACATTTTCAAGCCAAAGAATGAATGTCATCTTTAAAAGAAAACTGCTTTGTTTCGTGTTTTAACATATACTGCTTTCACATCAAGGTACGGTCGCTGCGACCGGTCGCTGCGACCGTACCCAGCGACCGATCGGACGTGCTTTCACACCTCCGTCAAAATTTGGTCAGGCCCAGAGCGATCGGTCGCTGTATAGCTGACCTAGCCGGAAGCGGAAGTAGAGATAGTGCGTAGGCATGTATGGGGGTCATTGCATTTCGATCGGTCGCTGAGTACGATGTGCTTTCACATCTAGCTTGCATCGGTCGCGATCGGTCGCTGAAGTACCTCAGCGACCGTACTCAGCGACCGATCGTTTTTGACCAAAACGATCGGTCGCAGCGACCGATGAAATGCTTTCACATTATGATTTCATCGGTCGCAGCGACCGTACCTTGGTGTGAAAGCAGTATGTGATTTTCAAATTAATCTACAATTTTTATTCACTTGTTCTCTTTTGATTTGCCGTTCACGAGAAATCGAGGATACAGATACACACGCGCGCACACACACACACCCACACACATAACACCCGGGGAGCGTTTCATCAACATTTGTTGTCTGACAACTTGTCAGATCTGACATCTTTCCTTGATTTTGATTGGCTGAGAAGCATCGTTACTATGGCGACTGTCAGATAAAACAGACTTTGTCGGATAAAACATCTGGCAAGTCCTTCCATGAAACGCTCCCCCGAATGCACAGCACCGGCGTAAATCCACTTTGAGGAGTGGGGGGGGGGGGGGGATGATCGACTTTTTTGCCGATTTTTTTTCTGTCGAACTCACACTTAAAGTTGCTATTCGTAGGTTTTGAATATGCTCTAATTTCATATCAAAATAAAGTTTATGGTGCACAAATCACTATGAAACCGATTGAAACTTTTGAAAAGTAAATGGGAAACAAATATTGCCTGTCACAAATCGATAAAACGGACCCCCAATATTGCCTGTGCATACGTTGCCCAACTCGATGCGAGATCCGTGAGGTCATAATATGGACAATAGCCTGTGATGTGGTGTGTTGTGAATGTAGTGAATGTGATGTGTCGTGTCTGAGTGGGTGATTAAAACGATGTTTCTGCATTGTTTGGATGAATTCATCATTCTGTGAATGTTTTCAAAGTATGTTTCAACCATTCTGTTGAACATTATTCATATCATAATGTCGGAGAAATTCTACAAATTAACGATTACTTTTTGCAATTAGAAAGGAAAAGAAATCCCATAATATAATAGAACATTCTCCCTTGTACATGCTATGTATCGGTTGTGGGGCATACCATTTTAATTTTAGGGGTGTTATAATTCACAAAAGACGGAGGGATAGACGGAATACTTTGTTTTCTTGAATTCAAAATTGTTTTCTTTAGATAAGTTTGGACTTATCTAAAGAAAATAGAGAAACGGTAATCAACTTACTGCTAATTTGTTTTTCTTTTATTTTCTATTAAGTAGGCCCTAGCTACATATTTTATTTATATTTATTTATATTTACATGTGCTTATATTATAAGCTCAAGTTAACTCTTCCATAATCGGCATTTCAGTAGTCAATTGCTTGTATGTAGTAGGTAGGTGAGGCACTGGCGTACTGGAGGGGGGGGGGGCGGCTTGGGGGGCGTTAGCTGTTAAACTGGTATTTCCAACTCAACTGGTCTTACTGGTGTTTCCAACTGGTATTTACAACTGGTCTTACTGGTATTTTCCATTATCAACTGGAACTTGCGTTTAATTTCTTATGTAGCATGATCAGTGCATTGTGCTTGAGATTTATGGTTAGTGAATTACTCTTTCTGTTATTATTTGAAATATGTAATGCAAAATCACACATTTACATTGTGAAATAGTTCACACAATTATTTAGAATAAATTTTCGAACCAAGAAATAAGATTGCATTCGTATTTTATTTTAAATGTTGATTTTTCTAGAAAAAATAGGAAATATGCAAATGAGGTAAAACCATGTGATCAACAAAAGCATTTACTGGTGTAACTGGTCAAGACCAGTTGAAAATTGTACTTGAAACAAAAACTGGATTTAAATCAGTTGATTATCTGGAATATATTTTGTTTTATTTATATTTATTGACAATGATCATAATAAAAGTAGTATATGATAATAATAATAATAATAATAACAATGATAAAAGAATGGCAGTCAGCTAGGTGGCGGCAGTCAGCTAGGTGGCAGCAGTCAGCTAGGTGGCGTTGCGCACCTCACTCTGCCCAAGTTTTTATCCATTTTCATTTCCCTCTGTAGTTTTTTTTCTCCTGCTTCTTTCCCTATTTTTTTCACTACAGCCCCAGCTATAGAGATTTGTTCTTGTATTTCCTCGCAATGCACTCACTGCATGGTCCTGAATGAATCTCCTGTACTATAGAGCCTATAGACGTCTAGGACAAAAGTATTCATACGGAGCCCCACTAACGATCCATTGTTAACCCCAGGTGATTAGAAATGCCTACGCCTTCTTAAAGCTACAATTCAACTTTTTTAAAGACTCCATGAAATGTGACTATAAGAGTAGGATTGTATTACCAAATGGTTGGCAGAAATGGTTGGCAGAAATGGTATTTGCTTACGAATTAATGCAAGCCAAAAATTATACCAACGTTCATCGGACGAATTTATGCATGGTAAAATGTAAAATTCACTAGAGTAATTCATTGAGAATATTTTTTTTTGTTTAAGGTCCTCATCAAAGGGACATGAGTGTCAATCACCTTCAATGCATTATCAAAAATCATGAATAAGTTGATTCATATACACAATCTCATATTTTATTCTTGTCTTTTTGTATTCAACTGAAAGTCGAATTAGAAGAAAATTCAAACACAAAAGTCCAAATGTTAATTGTACGACGCTGTGTGAGCTGTGTAATCTTGATTGCACTTTCTCCACCGGTTCGTTTTATTCCAAATCATTCTCCCCTGCTGTTTTTAATGTGATGCCCGATACCACATTTCCTTTTCATGTGCTATAAATGCTTATGACATAGGGGGAAAATCACTTACATGCATGGACTTTCGTTTGATTTGGGGAAAGAAGGATCATCCCCTTAAAATGCAAGTATTATTGCTCCGTCAAGAAGGTCTGGTTACTCAAAGCCTCTACCCATCTGTTTCAAAAGGAATTTGGCAATTACAAAGAGTGCACTGTCATCAAGCTCTGGTTCACTTCTGTCCAACTTCAGCTTTTTGTGCTTTGAAAATACTATAGGAGTAAAAAGAAATAAAAGCACTACTCCGCTCAAACTTGACTGATCAAAGCCCTTTCACTAAGGCAACAACATGGCGTTACTGAGAGCTTAAAATAACATTGGAAACCTATTCAGTCATGATTGTGGAAGACGATCCTCTGGAGCGAACAGGTGCATTGACTTTTCAGTACAATAAAGATGTCTTCAAGATATGAAAGACTAGTTTGAATGCCTTTAAGCTTCACTTTGAAAAGACACCTTTAAAAGCCGATTTATCTTTGGTATGTCACTGAGGCATTGATGTACGGTAATACAAAAAAAAAAACAAAAAAAAAACAAAAAAACAAAAAAAACATGCATGTGACCTTAGGTACATGCTACGTTGGGATTGTACAGAAAAGAAAATCCATTTTTTCCATTAAAGAGACATTTGATAATAATAATAATAATAATAATAATGCATTTATATAGCGCATTTTCCATATAGCATGTTCAAATGCGCTTTACGGTGAACTTATTAATGAAACAAGTGAGTTTTTAGGTGTTTTTTGAAAACATTGAGAGATTGTTGGTTCCGACAGAGATATGACAGAGATATGTAAGTGTATGCTCGTCGGTGTAAAACACTCTTTAAGATCGTGAGTGGCACAAAATGGATGTATTTGAAAATTCATCACAAATCGGAAAGAATAAAGGGTGCCAAAATACCCTGGAGGCTCGTAGAGGGTCAGCGTAGCCCTCTGGATCTCGAGCGATTGACTCGCAATGTGGAGATTTCGCTTCATGGGTTCGAAACCCATGAAGCATTCATTTTTGTTTCACTTCGGGTTTTTCCTGTTTTGTTTCTCTATGTTTCATTGATTTTTTTTCATTAACGGATGTTTTCGTATGCCCCAACTTAAAGGAGAATAAAATCCAGACATTGAGTGAATGAAGAGAAACAAGAAGAATAAACAGTGAAAAATTGAGGAAAATCGGACAATCTGCTCAAGCGTTATGAACTTTGAAAGTTTAAGTTAATCCTTATTATAGGGATCCTTAAATTGACAACTTTGCCAGCATCTGTGATGTCATCGTGTAAAACTTTCCGCGTCTCCTAATCGGTAAGCACTATATAGGTACCAATCCTGCAGACGCGAGCTGAAACCCTAATCCTAATCCTAACCCTAATCCTAACCATAACCCTAACCCTAACCCAAACCCTAACCCTAACCCTAATCCTAATCCTAATCCTAATCCTAATCCTAATCCTATGAATATTTAAGAATATTTATGAGCTTGCGTCTGCAGGATTGGTACCTATTTAGTGCTTACCCTCCTAATCAGTTCTGTCTCTGAGAATTTGACGCAACATCGTTTTGGGACGTAGTTTGACGTTTGCATCCGGGCCGGGCTTGGTTTTCTTTGTCATTTTCATGTCAATTTCCTACAGTAGGAAATTGACAGTAAAGTAACTTTAAATTCTGTTTGACCAAAAAAGAAGAGAAAATCGACTCGTCAGTGAGGTAATGTAAATATTAAGCCACTGCAGTTTTGCCTCCTCTCTTAATAACAGTATCTAAAATCCATCAATATTGCATGCGATTATCTCAGTGCACAATGTTTTATTACGTGCAAGCGCTAGCTCGCCGCAGATCGTCCATGTGCCTACGTCGTCATTGGGTACCCGTTTCGCTCGCAGCCACTTCCGGGTTCTGAGAATCAGAGGGGCGTTTTCGGAAAATGTGTTTTTAGATAATTTTTTTTAATTTACAGGAGCAATAATGAACACGTACCACTGTCTTCTACATACTTCCCCGTTTCCATCCATACATAATTAACCCTATTCCGTGATTTTCTTTGCATTTCACCTTTAAGTATAAACACACGCCCTCACCCGCCTGCACAGACCCCCTACACACATTTTAATTTTTATCTTACGAGCGAGCCAAAAATTACCACTTTTCTGGTTTTCCATCGCATTTTCAAACAAAAATTCTAAAATATGATGAGCGAGCCAAGCGAAGGTTTTAAATCGCATTTTCAAATAGAAATTCTGACATATGACGGTTTTTTTTATCACAGATTATTAAAAAGTTTATTAACGATTAATTCAAATATCATTTCTTTCTTAAAGTGATTACACAATGGTAATTTTTTTTTATATATATATATGATCGAGAATAGAATTCTAATAAGAATAACATTAAAAATTTAATGATTTTCAATCAAATTCAATTCAATTTGGCTAATTTTCTCATAAAAAGTCAAGAGTTGACCAAAAAAATTGAGTATGAGGTATGACGTCAAAGTGGGTACCCAGCTTCGCGCATTGCAGTTGTGCTGCGCGCTACACTGTACAATATGTATTATACCTTGCGCGCATTTTGCTCGAATTGCGCGACATGGTACCCACTTTGACGTCATTTTGACGTCAAAGTGGGTACCCAGTTGAAACTGGGTCACAACTGAGGGGCCAAAAATATCCTGAAATGTTACCACATTTGGGGGTTTCCTTGGCAACACGACTTTTTAAAAAAAACTTTAGGCAGATGATTTTCTGCTAATGAAATCATGCTCTTTTAAATGAACTAACATTGCTTCAGCATTGGGTACCCCCTTTAAAAAGTGTGGGGGGATATTTGTACATGCCATCCGCCTCTCAAAAAAAAAAAAAAAAAAAATGATATCCACCCATTCCCCCGGGATTTACGTCAATGATGCACAGACATAAACAGAAGATATACTCACCGTGACAAACGAATATAGAATATGGACTGACACACATTATTGCATATTTGCATCACGCTATTTATCTTTTTTTTCCCCCTTAATTTTGTTGTTACACCACTTCAGAAAAACTGTGACGGTGCCGAAATTACCCAAAAGTAATATAAATAACTACATAAATCAGAATAATGATCGATATAGTTATGATAGTAATCGTCATTTCAGCCACATTAACGATGATGATGATGATGATGATGATGATAACCATTATTATTCTCATCGGCATACTACTACTACTACTTCTACTACTACTACTACTACTACTACTACTGCTACTACTAATTATTATTATTATTATTATTATTATTATTGTTGTTGTTGTTGTTGATGATGTTATAATGATAATAACTATTATCATCATTATTGCTGTTCCTATCATTTCTAAACATGTTAATTCAGTTTAATTTAAGCAAACATCCTTCCCTAAACCTGGGGGTATGATTGTACATGTCACCCCCTCCCCCCACCTTGTGAGGTTGGGGATGCATACCCCTCATACCCCCGCTGTCTACGCCCCTGTATGTATTACAAAAAGGAGTATTTCATTGTAAATCAGACACAGCTTACAACTGTCATTGATTGTAATTTAAGTACCTACATCTTAAAATTTAATCGTAGTGTTAAAAGTTTATTTTTAGTTTTGCAAATTGTTGTTATAAAGCTCTTTCCATTGCTACATGCAGATACAAAACTTCCGTTATTATTCGTAGCACTGAACATAAATTGAGCTGACAGTGACTTAAAAGGCTTATGAAAAAAAAGCTTTTTTCAACAGTCAAATTGTGACTGTATTACATTATGTTAATATGATTTTTACTTTTTAAAAAAAACATCAATTGTATGATAAATGAACAAGATGAAATAAGCATGTTAAATCTGTTGATTACATGATTATCTTTAATTTTACATGACGCAAGTAGTTTATGTGAAGGATCAAAACTGGAAAACTGCCAACAAACCTTTTCTCATTGACTTATATACATATTTTTTTTTTTACAAATTGCTCTCTGAAAAGACTTTTGGATTGCGTGATAAATGTTAAGAAAGAAATAAGAACCTTGTTTCACTATTAATAGCTGACAAAGAATGTAGAATTTCAGAAGAAAAACTTGAAATTTACAAAAAATGGTGTAACTGTTGACGACATACATCTTTAGTTTTTAAGGAATTAGCTGATTTCATTGACTTAATTTTAATTTGTTTTAGGAAGATATGCAGAATTTGTTGATATTTTTGTTGATATAAAGTCTATTCAAAGTTTTTCAGTGAAATAAGAGGAATTAAAACTGCCTTGAACAAACAATTTGTCAATAATTTGTACATGCTTCAATGGAAGGGATGTAAATCAATGATTTAAAACAAAATCATGGTGATTTAAGTCGCGATTTAAATCACGATTTAAATCAACGTGATTTAAATCCGCCAACCCTGGGAGGTAACAGAAGATATTGAAAATATGTTCTTGAATGAATTGCCCAAATTAAGCGAAGAAAATAAAGCATTTTGTGAAGGGCATATATCATTTGAAGAATGCTATCAAGCTGTTAAGGAAATGAAATGGAACAAATCACCAGGCAACGATGGTTTTACAGATGAATTTTATTATACGTTTTGGCCAATTTTAGGCAATTTAATAGTGAAAGCATTTAATGAATGTTTCGATACTGGGATGCTATACAATTCACAGAGACAGGAGTAATTACGCTTATTGAGAAAGATGGGAAAGATCCCTTGTACATGAAAAACTAAAGGCCGATAACTCTTTTAAATATTGACTATATTAAGATTCTATCAAAAGTATTAGCTAAAAGGGTAAAAGAGGTCTTAGGGGATATTATTCCACGATCAAGTGGGCTATATAATATGTTAAAGACGGAAATATTGGGGAGGTAGTGCGGTTAATAGATGATGTATTTTTTCAGTCCTTGTATGAGCTAGTAGGTTTTCTTATCGCTGTAGATTTCGAAAAAGCATTTGGATGTATTGCACATAGACTCCTGTTCAAAGCATTGGAATCTTTGGGGTTTGGTAATATATTGTGCTCTTGGGTCAAAATTCTTTATAATGATGTTAGTAGTTGCGTGATGAACGGGGGACATTCAGCTGGATATTTTAAAGTTAAAAGAGGGGTAAGACAAGGGGACCCTCTTTCTCCATACTTATTTATAATAGCTATCGAACTGCTTGCTCATTACATCCGAAAGGACCCTAAGATTGAAGGAATAGGGTTTGATACCAGAGAAATAAAGCAGGTACTTTATGCTGATGATATTGCATTGTTTTTTAAAAGATATGAAGTCAATTCATAGAGTGAAGAAAGTCTTCGAAGACTGTGAGAAATTAAGTGGATTGAAAATAAATATGGATAAGACAAATTTTATGTGGTTGGGGGAAGAGATTGATAGGCCGGGTTTACCTCTTTTGGGACGTAGGGTACATGATATAAAAATCCTAGGAGTTTACTTTTCACGTAACTCCAAAATAAAAGACGATTTATACTATATGGAGATATTAAGTAAAATAAAAAGATTCATAGGTTGGTGGAGGCAACGAGTTCTGACAATGTTAGGAAAAATCAAATTATTGAAAATGTATGTACTGTATATTCAAAATTAAATCATGTTTCTTCTCTTATGTCTATGTCACATAGTATATCCTTGAAGAAAATGAAAAAAAAATTCTTTTAATTTCATTTGGGGGTGGGAGAGACAGAATAAAAAGGAAAATATTATATCAAGATTATTGTGCAGGTGGACTTCGAGTAACTAATTACGAAGTTTTCATCAAGACTCAAAGAATAATGTGGATCAAACGGCTGTTGTGCGGTGAAAATATTTAGGGTGGAAAGTAACATTTGATTACTTTTTTAGATCGTTGGGAGGCCGAAGTATATATTTCTCTGTAATTACGATATGAAAAAAAATGAATTTAAATTCCCCATGTTTTATATAGATACGTTAAAAGCCTGGCAAGACATAGATGAATGTAGACACTTCGAAGAGAACAAGGTTAATGATAAG
>JAPZVO010001065.1:0-22805 GCA_029962745.1 Echinometra lucunter
CAACAGTAACACCTCTAAAGATGAGATAAATCTCCTAAAAACGCTTTCTAAGGAGAAAGTGCTAGGAGTGGCCTGGGACCAGAAGAAGGACATGTTCACCTACAAGGTGAACTTGCAAGGAAAAAGATATAGAGATGATCCGAATCTAACGAAAAGAAAGGTCCTGAGTAAGATAGCTCGCATTTCCGATCCTATAGTATTCGCAACAGCCTTTCTTGTGCGAGCTAAGATTGGCATACAGAGACTGTGGCAACTAGGTTTAGATTGGGATGAAGTGTTGCCAGATGATGAACAAACAAAATGGATGTCTTTCTTCAAAGAGATGGAGAAGTTGAATGATGCGGAGTATGGAAGGTGTCTTACAGCACCATCAGCTGTAGGCCGTCCTGTTCTTTGCATTTTCTCAGATGCTTCGGAGAACGCTTTCGGAGCCTGTGCCTACTTGAGATGGTTGCTGAGCAACGTGGAGTATGATGTCAAGTTCGTCACTGCAAAGTCTAGAGTTGCGCCCCTAAAGAAACTGACAGTACCTAAACTAGAGTTGCAAGCTGCTGCGATGGCTAGTCGAATGTATGAGACTACACACTAAGAATTAAAGGTGCACAAATAGTGCAAACCTCCGAAAAAAAGGTGCAATGTGCAGCAAAATTCGAAAAAACCTTTTTGTAGCGATATGAACGAAAATGTGCAAACTTGCACCTTTTGTTAGTCTCAAACGCATGCTGCCACATAACTTGTAGTCTTTTATTTGTTGTCCTTTGGCATTAAAATTTGATATTTGATAAGTTATATTATGACATACTTTTGTAGTAACATGTTCATCTCTAACTTTTTAGTCTCATAAATGAACTGGCAGTGCACTTTTGAGGCCAAATTTGAACTTAAGGGGGGAAAGACTAGGCCTACATGAAAAATGCAATGCCGATGCTAATTCATATGTATGCATGCACGAAGTTCAAATCGAATACTCTGTCTGGTGAGCCTTCGGTGACAAATGTAAGTGTGAAATATGATTTATATCTTGTAGAATATAACCTAATTAACCTCTCGGCCTTATCGTGAAAAAAGTCACCTCTCGTCTCGCGTGTGCGCTCGCAATGTGTACAAAGTCTATGAGAGCGGAAAGAAGTCACCAGCACTGACGAAATAAACGGCAGTGAATGGGCTGGTGACTTATTTCATGATAATGCCAACCTGGCAGTATTTTATGACATCATGTGTACTTTGGTATATATTTCGCTAATTTAAAAATTGTAGAAAAAGATCAAGAAACTGTATACTACCCATGTCCATAACCCAGTCAACGATAAAATTATAATTATGAGGCGCACTATATTCGCCGAGCTCAGTATGGATTTATATAGACCTGTACCGGCCGCACAGAAACGCTGTTGTTAGCAGGTTTGTTAGCGCTAACAAGTCACTAACAAATCAGCCACTAACAGCACGGGTAAAATGACCGCATAGAAAGCGCTGTAAGAGCGATGTTAGACACCCGCGCTGTTAGAGTGCTGTTAGTGGATTTGAGCCATAGAGTTAGGTAAAATCAACGAACGTAGAGGGCGTCAACACTGAAAAGTGTTGACGCCCTCTACGTTCGTTGGGTAAAATCTATGATTTGTGCGTAGTAATCTATTTATAGATTGATGAATCTTGTTGATACAGCACTACACAGTGCATTGTTGTCTTCGTGAGTGACGGATTAACGAACCTTCGGAATAGCGAACCTTTGGAATAACGAGCTGTAACCTACATAAAGTAGAGGATGGGAGGTGGGGGGGGGGTATTGTGATCATGCATTACAAAAAAAAGTTAAATCAAAATAATTTGCATCTAAGAAAATATAGGCATGCTCTAGAATCTATATGAAGTATGATACACTGTAGTCTGACCCCCCCCCCCCCCCCCGAAGTATAGTTCGTCACCCGTAATCAATCCCACTTATGTCGGCCGTGGCCGCTTTGTGTAAGAGGGGTCATAGAGAACATGCACCACGTCCCGCTGTCGCGGAGGTCCAACCCTCTCCGCCCCAGTGGCAGAATGTTTATATTCAAGTCAGATTATCTTAGATAGATACTTTCAAATTAGAGCTAGACTAATAAGATTCAAAGAAATCCAATTCGACGTTAAATCAAGTTTAACTTTAGATCTATTAAGTTGGGTTTATTTTCACTTCATCTACGAGTTTAAAATCATATATCTAATGTAAGTTAGAGGAATGTAATTTATGAATATATACAACGGAATATGATTTCATGAACAATATTCATATTACGTTGTAAGAAATGACATGGCATGCAAGTATGTCGGTATATTTTGTGCTAAATCCTATTACTTTTCATAGATTATAGGTCTAGTAATGATAAATTTCCTAATTTTCAACAACTTATCCAATAAGCATGAAGAAGAACAAGAAAATTATCATTATATTAAGATTAAGATACACGAAACAATTTTGCAAGCCCACTTCTCATCATTTTTTTTTTAGTTGGAAAGGGCTCTTCCCCGGGCTCTTCACTCATGATAGAGTATTTGCCAATGATGATTTTCATCATCACTGGCTTTAATGCTTATTAATTGTAGCCTATTACACTATTAAGTTACATTGACTGTACTTAAAGGTGCACGGTTACTAACATAGGCGTCAGAAGCGGGGGGGGGGGGGGGCAATTGCCTCCCATCATTCGAAAGGGGGGGGGTCGATTTTTGCCCTCAAAGGGCCCCCTCGGAAGAAAAAAGGAAAATAAAATGGGATCACAACCATGTAAAATGAGCATACTGGCATGATTAGTGCTCCAAAATGGAAACTCATTCAAAAATGAAATTTTATTACTTGGTTACTACGCAGCCTCGTATAGTAATTAGAAGCAACGTTTCTCAGTATTTAGAAATTCTTTCTATCATCTGTGAAAAAGGGGCAGATGCTTGCTTTATTCGGGGGATTATTCCCCCCCCCCCCATTCCTCCTCAGTATCCTCATATATTGGCATAAGGGGGCCCGTATTTTTTTTTCATATTTGGGCAATGCCGGAATATGAAATTTCTGTAAATTTTCACCACCAAAATTGTAAAAATTTTGCACGCTCGTTTCGCTCGCGCGAAAGTTGTGAAAGTGAATAGTTGATTTTTGGGCAGAGGGTGTCAGCCCCAACGCCAAAATTTAACAAATATAAAAAAAATATCTTTCCTCCATTAATCATTACCTGATTTTACAAAGATTTCTCTCTATATCAAGTGTAACAAAAAAATGTATTGGGGCCACTAAAAGCATTTGCGTAAATCCCGGGGGGGGGGATATATCCCCCAATTTTTGGAGAGGGGGGACATATGGCATTTACAAATATCCCCCCTCACTTTTTAAGGAGGAAAATATATTTTGATTTATCAGTTAGTAAAAATTTGAATATCTATCATAAACAACCATCATATTTTAGAACTTCTATTTGAAAATGCGATTGAAAACCAGAAAAAGTGGTTATTTTTGGCTCGCTCACTTCGCTCGCTCATGATATTTTATAATTTCTTTTCTAAAATGAAAACAAAAATGTGGCCATTTTTGGCTGGATCGCTTCGCTCGCTCGTCATATTTCAGAATATTTATTCGAAAATGCAATTAAAACCAAATAAGCGGTTATTTTTTGTTCGCTAGCTCGCAACATTGACATTAAAATGTGTGTAAGAAATAAAAAAAATCGTCCAGAAATTCAATTACACCCCCCCTCCCACTCTTCAAACTCAAAATGGATTTATGCCGGCGACTAAAACTCGAGCTTCACACTCGATTTTTCCATACACGCAAAAAAAAAAATTGACTGCCCCTGCCCCCAACATTTTCTTTTGCCCTCCATTCCCCCCCCCCCACACACTTTATAGTGGTGCCGCCACTGCTCCTCGAGGCTTTATCAGCTAAATCTATGTCGTCCCCTATACCCGCCACATTCTTAATTAGGTCTAGGTCTATTTTGAACCATTTTGAAGTACTTGGTACAAAAAGTGGGAGACAAGTTATAGCGCACGACAAGAAATTATTCACTAACATTGCCACTATAGGCGCCCCTAGCACTCTAAGTGAGTTGTTAAAACATTACCACTACCGTTAGCTTCTGTGCGGCCTTGAAATGTTAGGCTAACAGCGCTGTTAGTGAATTCGACTAACATTACGCTTCTGTGCGGCCAAACCATCGCTATCGGTACTGTTAGTGCGCTGTTAGCGCTAACAACGTTTCTGTGCGGCCAGTACTGTTCAGTATGGGAGTTGTTTATATGCTAATTAATGCCTGAATGGGGGGGGGGGGGGGGGGGGGGGCTTCAGGCATGCGTAACAAAAGCACATCTGAAAACACCTGACTCATTACATAACCTATTAAATCATCTTCTTTATTTGCAAGCCCCAGTTATGGCAGTTAGGACTGACATACAGTGTTTTGAAACTGAATTTGTCTCTACCCGAGACATGCGAGAAGCTTTTCTGAGATGGTGGAGGAGCTGTTCCCCATCAGAACTTGTTTGAGTGGTAAGTAGAGGTTTTCATTAATCTGTACTTCATTATCAGAAAAAGATAATTTACAAAACATGTCACTAACGGACAACAGGAATGTTTTTATTTGATTTCCTCTGTGTAGTTGTTTTTATGATGTTCAAAGCTTGCAAAATTCATTATGGATGTAAGCTTAGATTAGAATATTCATTCTGAGGATTATTTTTGATAAATTACGTGGATTTTACTTTCTCTAACAGAACAAAGCAAGAGCACTGTTGCAATTCATTTTTAGAAAAATTTCAGCAAGGAGATGAAGCATTCTTTCACGAGGAGATTTGTGAGTTTTTCTTGACTGCCCTGGAAAAAGTAGCGGAGAAAATCCTCTATGTTTCGATGAATTCGACCCTTGGATCCACAAGCTGTCTCTTCCAGGAAACGGATGCCTACGATGCCCTCATCCAGTAGGGCATTGAAGGAGGCAAAATGAAAGGTAAGTTACATTTTGTTTAAATAAATGTTTTGAATGCCTGTTCCAAATCCTCTTCATGCTTACCATTCCAACAGGAGGGAAAGCATGGCCGTACGCACTTAGGGGGTAAGGGAGAAGTTGCGTCCCCCTCCTCTCCCTCCCCTCCCCTCCCCCAAGTATAAAAGCCCCCCTTTTTCATTTGAAAAAAAAAATTACTACAAATTTCGAATATTTTCACCAAAATTGTTAACTAGATCATTTAATTTAAATTTAAAAAAATGCAAAATCTACTCCACTCCTTAGCATGCATGATCCCTGCTACATTGAACATATTTTTGCCCTCCCTCCTCCCCCCCCCCCTACCAAGAAGAAATGCTTGCATATGACCTTGAACAGGAGGGGGTTTAAAGCTGGAAGAACACTTTGTGTCTGTGTGATCCACTGCGTTGAAGGTATAGAGTGAGCCATATACAAGTCATGTTGAAATTCTGCACATATCTTCAATTTTAGGGGCTTACATATTATTTTATGAAATATCATGATAAGTATTCTAGAAATATGCAATATTTCTGTAAGTTCTATGTGTTTTTAAGAGGTATCCTGGTACATGTATAAGGTATGTAGCACTCTTTGAGTTTCATGTTTTTCCAAATGTTCTTTATTTTCTCATAAGAGAAGCCAAATCTGTACTTCTTGAATTTGTATTGCTTCATATATGTTTATATGTATTTCTTCTTCTCTCCCTCTCCCTCTCAGTCTCCTTCTTTTTCTCTCTGTCCTTCACTCTGTTTGCTTCATGCCTGCGCGTACTTGGGGATGCATTTTCTGTGATGCATTTTATTTAAATGTGTTATGAAAGTACAATTAAAGCTTGATAAAGCCTTATGGATGTAGTGTTGTAAGTTTTGTCTTTGTAAACAGAGTTTTATTTCTTCTTTACATGTATTATTTAACAGGCATGTTCATCAGGTTGCTTTGGAAAGCTTCTCATATTTGTCTGTTACAGTATCCAACAAACGTGAGTGCACCCTTAAGGTTGTGTTTAATTTCTGTTGCCACAAATTTAAACAAATTCCTTCAGCTATTACATTATTGTTATGGATGAATAATTCCTATCAATACATCAGTCACAGAACTTTTGTTCTTCTCTATAATAGTTGCAAAACATTCATGTAAGAATTTACATTTGAATTTTAACATTTTGCAAAGGGTGTTCTCACTTCTGTTGGATACTGTATGTGAACTAGCACTTTTATAAATTAAATATAGTTTCTCTGATTAACTCCCAGATCTAATAGCTGTGGTCTCCTTTCTAGCCATCCCATACCTGCTCGGGGAGAAGGACATATTATGGCAAAGACAAGGTAAGTGACACTGTAAACCCTTTCTTCCCAGACATTAGCATAATCAGTGAGATGATATTTATTTTTTATTTGAAAAAAGTCAATTCTATACATTTTTATAACTCCGCCCACCGTAGGTGGTGCCAGAGGCATTATGCTTTCGGGTCGTGAAATGATATTTATTTTTTATTTGAAAAAAAAAGAGAGTAAATTCTATACATTTTTATAACTCCGCCCACCGTAGGTGGTGCCGGAGGCATTATGTTTTCGGGTCGTCCGTCCGTCCATCCGTTTTCATTCTCGCGATAACTCACTAACCATTTGACAAATCAACTTCAAACTTGGCTCATGTGTGCATATGGGAGGTCCAAAGGTCAAAGGTCATAGAGGTCATTATATACATGAAACTTGCTTGTTCTTGCGATAAATCGACAACTCTGTGATGATTCAACTTCAAACTTGGCTCATGTGTGCTGATAAGGGCGATGGTCACAGATAGAGTTGGGTTCACAAGGTCAGAGGTCAAGGTCAAATATGTCATTGTATAAATGAAAATAAATCAACATGAGTGTGCCATATATTTCTGATCTGGCAATGGCGGAGGCATAAATTTCGACCGCGCGCTGTGAAGGATTTATCTAGTTGTATCACGGGAAACGTGCATGCCAGTTTGGTCAATGGTTCCTTCTGGCTATAGTATATACCAAAACAGCCTGTGCTTTTTTTAAGGGTTGAATATTATCCCTGTCGGTTCTTGTTTGCTCCAGTCTGCCTCATATATTATAAGACTGAATTACTTTGAATGCAGTCCACTATTTGCACTAATTGGCAGACCTTTCACACAATTTTGATAACATCGTTCATCCAGTTAAGAGTGTTCAGCATGTCCAACAGTTCGTTGGTTTTTTTTTTCTGTGACCTAGCAAATTTCTTTCCTTTCACTGTTTTAGGAACCTGTGACACCAACACCAACTCTGGTGATATATCTGTAGAAGAATATCCTGTCCCAACATCATTGCATGCAGCATGTACCTTGACATAGAAGACGTCGTTTAGATTTTGACAGAAAGGGGCAAGTTGTGCTGCAGAGTGGACTCTAGCTCTAGATAAAAGTATTGGACCTTGGCCATCATACCAGAAAGCCGATGATGAAAAAGGAACATTCTTACTGAACCTTGTTTAGAAAATTCTGCACCTTGAGGGATAGCTTTGTCAATACCAAATATTGCTGCATTGAGGTCTTTTCCCCCGTTTGGGGTACTCAACCCCATAGACGTAAAAGAGGCAAAGAATAGTGGCAAACCCTGTGAGAACTCCTGAGCAGTGGCATAACTTGCCCCCATCAGTCTAGACTGCAGTTTACAAGGTCTTCTTTTTTTAATGATTATTTGTTTGCAAATGTATCTTATCAAAATGTGTGTAAGGATTAGTTTTAAAGTAATCTGCATAACTGCAAGCTGCAACTACAACTGAGATGAAGAACCTGCCTGCTTTATTTGAACGGCAGGACTCCTAAACTCTTTGTAGGCCACATGACAAAAATACTTTTGATTTAAGAAATGTGTATGTTTCCTCACTAATTTTACATGTTCTTCTTCTTTTTTTTTTCAGTTTCAAAGTGCATCTTGTGTTTATATATTTATAATATAAATTGATGAAAGCTATAATGATTTGTTGTACTTGGTACAAATCATGTACATGTCATTGTCAAAACGTTAACAGAGATGAAGGTATATAAATCTGTTGGTTTATTTTGTACATGCAGTACCTACTGGCCTTCAAAGTGTATACTCCATTGAGAACAATGATCTTAATAAGAAGGGAATAATTTTCCTTGTTTTGCATAGGAACTTGCTTTCCTTTTTATTTGACTGCAGCACAAAATTTTTCTTGTTTCACAGTTTTTTTAAAACTTAGTACTATACAGAATGAAGTACTTTTCCCATCAACCCAAACTGATAATCAAATTTGAGAAATGATATTATTCTCTCATAATGTGATGAAACAAAAACCTTTTGCGTGTCACTGCTCATTGTGAACCATTTTAAAGCCAGTTTATATAGCACTATTCATCTTGTTGTTATTGTAAAAATATTTTGCAAAGTTGGTATTGTTAGAAATTCATTTAAAGTGCCTCTCAACCATGTGTATTCTCATCACAACTAAAATTTCTGTGCATGAACATGATACATCATGTCATATATACATGCATTCACAGTATAGATTGCATGCTACAATGTATGCTTCTATGCCTATGCATTGAATACAACTTGTTTTAACTTAACATGGAAAAGTAAAGCTCTCTGTTTTATTTTCTTCAGTATTTATGTCTGGAAACTGACCGAAAACTGTCCCAAAAAAGTGCTCCCAGTTTGCATTTTTTTGCACTTTTTTGTAGGAGAAAAGGTTCATTTTTGCACCCTAAATGGTGCAACATTGCACCCTAAAAGGTGCAAGATTGCACCCCTAAAAGGTGCAAGATTGCACCCTCTAATGGTGCAAGATTGCACCTTTTTGAAAAAGGTGCAAGATCGAACCCTAAAAGGTGCTCCCAGTGTTGCATTTTTTTTGCATCTGTTTTTCTTAGTGTGTATCACGAATGAAATGACACTCCAGATCGAGAAGGCTGTATTCATGACTGACAGCAGAATAGTCCTTGCCTGGATTCACAGACAGGGAAGATAGTATGAGCCATTCGTGTCAGCAAGAATAGGTGAGATACAAAGCCACTCAGATCCAGCTCAATGGAATCACATACCTGGGGAGCGTTCCATGAAGAGTTTTGTCGGTGATTTTCACCGACAAATGTTACAAGCAACTGTAAATCCTCACATCTTATTGGCTGACAGCAAATTAGTCGGTGGAAATCACCGACAAAACTCTTCATTAAATGCTCCCCAGGTGACATGAATCCAACCAACGATGTATCAAGAGGTGTCACCGTGGAAGAGCTGAGTGACAGATGGCTACATGGGCCAGAGTTTCTTCGATCACCAGAGAGTGACCGGCCGTTGACTGAGACATGGAAATAGAGAAACGGAAAGTACATCACGTTTCAGTTTCCAGAGATCAAGAAGTGATAGAATGTAAGAGATTCTCCAGCTGGAGAAGGCTGATAAGAGTAACATCATATGTACTGAGATTTGTAGAGAAGCTGAAAGCTGCACGTCAATCCAAGTTAGATGGTGACGCTGGTCCTGTAAGAGAAAGTCTGCGGACGTGTCAGCTACAGAAGGCTGAGAGCTACTGGATAAAGGAGGCTCAAAAGACTATACGTCGTGATCGTGTAGATAGAGGTGACTTCAAGATGCTGAGTCCCTTTGTCGACAAAGAAGGCTTTATTAGAGTTGGAGGAAGGCTTGACAATCTCAGATGTCCTACGAGAGGAAACATCCAGTGTTACTGCCTAATTCTCATTGGATTTCCATGCTGATAACTCGATTCATGCATCAGTATGGACATGAAGGAGTTGCGACCATGGCAGCTAAGAATAGAAAGAAATACTGGATTCAGCAAGTGCATAAGCTTGCTAAGGCATTGGAGTACAGATTTGTTGTTTGCAGAGAGGCTGAACATCAGGTGGAGTCACAGCTTATGACAGACTTACCGACAGAGAGAACTGAGCCATACACACAGCCATTCTACGGAACCTCCTATGATTACTTTGGCCCCTACATAGTTAAGATGACCCGCAACACAACATCTAAGTATTACGGGGTCATTTTCACATGCCTGAACACTCGGGCAGTCCACTTAGAACGACGCGTCCACGATGGAGTTTCTGCAGGTGCTGAGACGCTTCTTTTCGATAAGAGGTCAACCAGCGTCTATCCTTAGCGACAACGGCACCCAGTTTGTTGGCGAAGAGAGGGAGCTCTGGGAGATGGTACGCGGTTGGAGTGCTGACCAGTTGAAAGAATTCTGTGCCGAGCGAGGGACGGAGTGGAAGTTTTTTACTCCTTCAGCATCGCACCACAACGGTTGTGCAGAAGTTCTGGTTGAAAGCTGTAAACTTTCCCTAAATAAGGCGATTGGTGATCAGCTCGTCACGTCCTTCGCGCTGTATAAGTCGGGAATCTCATCAATCAGCGTCTGATAGGGAGAGTTCCAACTGACCCCCAACGATATTCTGCTCGGACGAGCTTCTACAATGGTTCCACAGGGGCCGTTCAGAGAAACTAGGAACCTCAGACACCGTTTCGAGTTCGTACAGCGTATCTTGGGGGCCTTTTGGAAGAGCTGGATGCGCGGTGTATTCACTTTGTAATAGTGCCACGTCGCAAATGGAACTGCGAGAGACGTAATGTGAAAGTAGACGATGTGGTAATACTCGCTGATCCCAACGCTTTGCGAGGGAAATGGAACTTAGGTAGGGTTGTGGAAGTCTTTCCCGGGTCTGATGGGAAGGTTAGGACAGTTAAGGTAAAGTCCAAGGAGTCCGAGTATCGACGACCACTATCGAAAATCGTGGTAATCTACCCAGCGGAAGGTTATGAGGACGATAAGATTGAAGTTCATTGCAGTATAATGTATCTGTGCAGTGGAAACTCATTGTATAGGGGTGTATGGGTCTAGTAAAACAATGTTCCCGATTGGGCAGGGTGATGTATTTGTCAAGGATTTTTGCGTTTATTTATTTTATAGCTTATTGGTAGGATTCCTGTTGTTAGGATAGTTTGGAAGATCCCAAGAACCTTTTTAGTCTGAGACTCCACTGCATCTTAAAGAATTTAATATATATGTGCTCAGAAAGTTATTTCGTTATGAATGTATTGAAAATAATTCTTTCAGAGCTGTAAAATTGTAAAATCCAGAGTATTCGGATTGTTAAGGTGTTCTTTTAATAGAATCCAAAGTATTTAAAATGGGAAAATTTGTCATATTTTCGAGAAAGTTTGTAATGTACACGAGATCTTAAAACAGTCTTCTTTTTCAAGAATGTGATTCTGAATTTACTTTCTCTTTGGCGGCGGCGGGAGGACCTATGAATTTCTAATTTTTTCCTTTCTGAATTGCAAGATACCATAAGTAACTTTACGGCTACCATGAAAATGTACGGAATTTATGCTAATTTTTCCTGAAGAAAACGTGTTTGCAGACGCCATGTTACTTCCTTGTTGAAAGGACGTTTCGGAGACGAAAGTCGTCTCATGTTGAAATGTAGTCAAGAAATGCCGCCAAAGAAATTGATTGAAATTGCAGCTTGATCTTCAAGTGCTTATGCAATTCCAAAGCGGCACTCTTGACTTGAATTTCTGTTCTTCTAGCCTCAGTGATCCAATAACAATTATAACCAATGTATTTAACTGTTATGATATAATAGTGAAATAATAATCATTCCGTATTATGATAATATTGCTAGAGGACTTGATATCCCACCCCTACCCCCCCCCCCCCAAAAAAAAAAAAAAAAAAAAAAAATCTCAAAGTTCACGGGACGATAATCCCCCGCCCCCAACTCGACGATTGTTGGAAGTTCAGATAATATAGGGGTTGTGGTCTCCAACAGGAATGGAAAAACTGAACGAGAGGATCTGGATATTTGTGGGTGCGGTGGGGGGGGGGGGGGGTCCACCCACTGAAGGGAGCATTCTTATTCTGATTATTATTATTATTAGATAGATAGATAGATAGATTCGGTTTGTTACTAAAAACTGGACAGACAGCCCGAAGGCTGAAAAAGTCAATTGTACATAAATCATGAACAATAACAATTGCAAACATTTAAGATTTGAAATAGGCAACAGCATAAATAAACATGGCTGATTATAAACATATAAACAAGAAAGAGGAACAGAAATAAATAGAAAAGGAAGGAAGTAAAGGGAAGCAGAGAGAGAAGAAGAAGAAGGCATAGAAAAAAAGAAGTAATAGTAGAAGAAGGAGAAGAGGAAGAAGAAGAAGAAGAAGAAAAAGAAGAAGAAGAAGAAGAAAAAGAAGAAGAAGAAGAGGAAGAAGAAGAAGCTTACAAAGACAAGAGAGAGGAAAGAAATATGATATCGACAAAGAAGAATTTAAAGTTGATCAGTGAAACATGTACAAACGTCATGAATCTATAAGAAAAAAGAATTGGGTATAAAAAAACATAAAAAGGCCCAACAAATGACAAAATGCTAAAATGCTAGCTGGCTCTGTGAATATCATGTAAATGTATAAAGAAGACGAAGGGAATATGTGATGCAGAAGAAGGGCAAGGAACATACGCGAAAGAAAGGGAAAAAAAGATGAAAGAAAAGGAAAAGGAGAACAAGAAACGACATAACAGAAGAAGAAAGGGACATGAGAAAGAGGGTAGTAGAAAAAGGAAATGGTCAATAGATGAAGCAAAACAGAATAGAGGAAGGAGAGTTGCGGTAAAGTTAAAAAGATAGGGAGAGAAAGACAGAGAAGAGGAGGGAGAAAGGGATAGAGGAGGAGGCATCAACATAACTTCCAATACATGAAGAATCTTTAAAAACAGGTTGAATTGATCCATCTAAAGTGTACAAATCTGAACATTTAAGGAAATTTAGCAATAAAAACTGCTTTTAAAATTCTAATTAAAACATTATGGGCAAAGTAGGACGGTAAGTAGATCAAGATATCATTACAATTTATACATAAGATAAAGCAACAACTAGTCCGTAATTAACTTAATAGAAGGTGAAAGAGAAATAGGAAAAGAAGAGCTATAGGAAGTTGGTAATAAAGTAGAGAAGAGAAAAGGGAGAAAAGACAGAAAGAAGTGTAAGGGAGTTAAGAAGAAGAGAGAAAGGCAGACGTATATAGGGTCATGAAGGATGAAAACAAGAGATCAAATAGAGACAGACGAGAAAAGGAAAAAGGTGGAAATAAGAAGCAAAGAGGCATTGGCAAGATATGCATATACATGTACATGATAAACCCATAATGATACTGCAGCTGAGTTGAGAACAGATACGATATACGGTATCGCAGATTGTTTATATCTGCGAGTTCTACAGAGTGGTCTGTCCAGGCATTCAGTTTCTTAGCAAATTGTTATCATTATTATTATTATTACTTTTATTATCATCATTATAATTAATATTATCATCATTACTACTATCATTATGAATACTAACCCTTTTCAATTATGAATAGCGTTACCCTTCTCCCATTATGACTAGCGACCTTCTCCCATTATGACTAGTGACCCTCTTCTCCCATTAAGACTAGCGACCCTCTTCGTCGATTATGACTAGCGACCCTCTTCTCCCATTATGACTAGCGACCCTCTTCTATTATGAATAGCGACCCTTTATCCTATTACGAATAGCGACACTCTTCTCCGTTTATGAACAGCAACCTCCTCCTATTCTTAATAGCGACCCTCTTCTCCTATTATGAACAGCGACCCTCTTTTCCCTATTATGAATGGCGACCCTCTTCTCCTATTATAACAGCGAACCTTATTTCCTATCATGACTAGCAACCCTTTTCTCTGATTATGAACAGCGACCCTCTTTATCGATTATGAATAGCGATCTTCTTCTCCGATTATGATTTGCGACCCTCTTCTCCCATTATGACTAGCGACCCTCTTCGTCGATTATGACTAGCGACCTTCTCAAATTGTGACTTTCGACCCTCTTCGTCGATTATGACTGCGCCCTCTTCGTCGATTATGAACAGCGACCCTTTTCTCCTATTATGACCACAGAACTAGATTTAGTTCGTTGATTATGACTAACAACCCTTTTCTCTGATTATGACTAGCGACCCTCTTCGTCGATTATGAATAGCGATCCTCTTCTCCGATTATGACTTAACCCTCTTCTCCCATTATGACTAGCGACCCTCGTCTCAAATTGTGACTTGCGACCCTCTTCGTCGATTATGAATTGCGGACCCTCTTCTCCAATTATGACTAGCGACCTTCTTCTTCGATTATGACTAGCGACCCTCTTCCTCGATATTTACACCAAAATGCATAACGTATATACAGAATAATTAAAAATAAAATTCCATAACAAAATCAGAGAGATATAACAAAGAAATAATAGATGGGGCACAAACGAATATTTAGTTTGTGGAATAAACAAACATCAGTTAATTAGTTCAGTTGTAGTCCCAAGTAGTCCCAAAAAGGGAAATAATCAAATTGATTAAGCCCCATTTATGTGCATAAATTATGTAATAGGTCAATTTCAAACTCTTGCCAATGAAATTCGTAAAATGGTCATGCAAATTAAACGATACCTCTCGTATCGTGTCTATCTATCATTCAAATTCAAACAAAGAGCAAGCAATTTCATTTTAGCGCGCAAATTCGTTTTTGAGCAATCAAAAGTGTTGATAGAAAAAACAATTTCGTGAATGTGCGGTAGAGTTTGAAATATCTGCAATCGAATTAAGAAGTCGCTGGTGTCTAACGGGTTTCGAGCATTCAAATTCGTTTTAAGGAAGTCAGTTTTTCACTTTATTCATTCGATTTAGAATCTCTCTGTTAGATGCTAGCGTGGACACGACAGAATCTCATATCCATACATGCAAATGCACTTATATACAATTTACTTTCAAATTTCGTGCTTTTTTATCTTTGTCATTTCATAATCATGATTAAGTTAGTCATTTCTTTTCGGTTTCATTCTTTATTACTGATATGAATATGTATAGGTTTTCCTGGTCAATTTCATGATTTTGCCATTCAAGTTCATATTCCGAGCATTCAATTTCCCGCATTTCACGCTCGCAGCTCTGAAGCGGCTTTCAAATTCATTCTGGGTCATTCAGATTCACTATCCGAGCAATCAATTGTTCATTTGGGTCATTCAAATTCAAAGAAGGAGCATGCTTTTTGATAAATGGGCAATCAAATTCTTTTCAAGCCGGCGACCGAATCTCCTTGGTCATTCATATTCGTGAAAAGGCAAGCAAGTTCCAAATAAGTGCATTCAATTTAAAAGAATCATTGCATTTTAGTTAGCTTGGGGTCAATGTGGGTTTTTTCAATTAGTTTGGAATGAATTGGGCTGCTTTGTCAAGACATTTACCATAATGTTATCATGCTTAAGTTCAATATTTTAGGTTTATGCCATAAATGCTTCCATTGAAACTGGTAACATGGGAATTATAAACACTTCATAATATTGCTGTTTATTTAGGCTTCCACATGAGAGATTGTGAGATTGTGTTGTTGGTCAGTTAGTTTTTTTTTTTAAATTGACGCCAAGTGGTTAGTGTTGTGGTGTTGTCTTTTTATGTGTGGCGTCATCAAGGAGTGTATAGTTAGAAATTATGTCGTTATTTTGTTAAAGTATTGAAGTATACATGAACATATAAGGACATGATATCATTGTAAATATACAAAGATTGGAAGAAATCTTCAATGAGAGTAATGGTCATGACAGTGTTGAGTTTCAAATTTTCGACCTTTAATTAGATCATCTTCAGAAACTGAGGTATATAAAACTGAACATGTTGATGCCTTCTTATCAATTGTATCAGTGTATACATAAACAGTTCTTGTTCAATTTTACCTCAGTTCCTGAAGGTGATCTAAATACAGGTCGAAAATTTGAAACTCAACACTATATATGACTCTCATCGGAGTTTTCTTCATATCTTTGTATATTGCACATCATCCATGTCAATTGTGGATATCTTTGTAAGTGGATACAAATTCAGAATAATATAGAACCTTAAAAAAAAAGAATAAGCATACTATACAGAAGCCTACGAAAATTGGATTTTTTTCGTGTGTGTGTGTGTAAGGGGTGAGGGGTAGGCGGGTAGATTGTGTACATTCTAAAAAGGGATTGGTCAAAATAACCAGTGTTTGGTGAATATGTGTCTGACAAAAAATTCGTAAAATCAACCACAATTTTGGTACAGTAATTTTAAACAAATAAATGGGTAATTATGACCATCATATTTGTCAATATTCACAAAAATTTTGGTCGGACAATATGCACCAACACAATAGTTTTTCGGAGTGTGCTTGTTTATCAGAAACAACCAACGCTCGTCCCCATCTCCCCCTTATAACCCCCTTTTTATCTTCTCCACTAAATTGAGTGCACGAAGTAGGAAATTGATCGGCTGAAAATGAAATTGAACGCCACAAACAGCGTCATCGTGACTACTGGGTGAATTTGAATGCACAAGTAGGAAATAAAATGCTCGCATTTGGAAATTGAATGCACATGCGTGATTTTGATTTTACGGAAAGGGAATAAGAGCGCCCATTAATGAAATTGATCGATCGGATTCTGAATTTGAAAGCCCGAATGTCTTCGCGAGTGTCCGTTTCGTGAAATTGAATGCACATTCATGAATTGGAATGGAAAAAGTATGAAATTGACCGGGAAAACCTATATTTTGTAAAATTCCATTTCAGTTTTTGTTTGGACTATTTTTATTTTATTTTATTTTATTTTTCGTTTTTCTTGTTCATATTTCCTATGTATTTTGTATACTTCTTCTTTTCTTGTGTGTGTATGTTCTGTTTTTGTACTTTACCATAATTTCTAACGTAATTTCCATGATCAGGGTGCCGTTGCATAAAACTTGCTATTACAGTAACTTTTCTATTACAGTAAATGTTCATGGAATACTGGATTTGATTGGCTGTTGAGCAATGTTACCATGATATTGATAGCAAAGTTACTATAGGTTTTCCCGGTCAATTTCGCACTTTTATCAGTCCATTTGATAAATCGTTCATTCAATTTAGTAAAAAACCTCGTTTACCCTTTTTTCTGTCATTCGAAAGTGTTTATAAGTCAATCAATTTAGCTTTTCGAGCAAGAAATTTGGCTTTTGCATCATTCAAATTAGCACGCAGGTAAGAATCATTCTACACATGCCCTCAAGTCAAAGATCTACATGTATACAACTACAACTTTTGCGTGACTTGAGGAAATGCAGTTCATCCCAATTGAAGATTCGAATTGATGTGACAATCTCTCCGAGGAAGCAGTGAATGACACAACATAATATAACCAGCATTTCCTTTCATGTATGTGTTCCATCATCTACCTTTTGGGAATTTTTATATAAAAAATATTGTTCTTTGAAAAACATTACATCCTAGCTCTGCATCTCGTGCATGAAATATCACTATTTTCAATTATCTTCTAAAATGCCTGCTACAGTCTAGTTTAGGCCTTATTATACATGTATAATCAGTAGAAATAAACTAATTACATGATAAGGCCTTCATCTAAACTGGATTTAATTCTGCTTCATGCAAGAAAAAAAATGATCAGGCCTATTCAGTCATGTTAGAGAGCCGAAACGATGGCGTTTTCAAGTGAACCATTAAAGAAGAGAAAAAGAAATTAGGCTGTGTTTTAAAAGGTAAATATCATGTCACACATGCAAAGATATAACAATTAATACTGAAGAAATTGTTAAACTTAACGTACAATTCGCTAAATTGGATGCTCCAAAATGAATTCGAATGCACGAATGTGTCTGTTGCGTGATCACGTGACCATACAATGTTAAATTGGATGGAGTTGCGAATTTGTATAAGAAAAAAAGTGAATTTGAATGCTTCCAAGATGATTTTGAAAGCTCACATCATGAAATTAAACTGCCGTGCGGCACGGCTGGGCAAAAATCGTTTAAATTGAATGCTCGTAATATGAAATAAAGGAGACAAAGTGCGAAATTGGCTGGGAAAACCTATATTATAGTAAGTTTTATGCAACGGGCCCTGTTATCTTTATATCTGAAATTCTGACGATGTTCTCCTTGCTAGGCATTGTAGAAGGAATGTCTGGCTGTGTCGGTAACAATGACTGCATTTTCTGCAGTAATGAGCGGTTTGAGAGTTGTTGCTGTGCCAGTTTAGGGTTGTCAAGAACAACCAATGTGTTATGAGTATGCATGAAATTTGAAAGTGCTAGTTAACTCATCTATTACGCAAATACATAAATAAACATTTGGGACAGGAGAACCGCGCATAGACCCCCTAAGAAATCAAAAACCATTTCCATTAAAAAAACGGTTATTCTGAGAACCTGAAATCATCATTATAACCAGATTTGATATGAAAAGAAGGAGAATATTTTTGAATATTTACAGATTGACTATAACTCCACCATCGTCAGAATCTGGTGAATGTTCATTCACCAGATTATTTTGATAATCGTTTATTCGTTTATTTTACTTTGATGGTATTGTATGGCACGCCATAAGGGAATCAAATTAAAATATATTTCACTTGAACAATATATGTTTCTTTTTCACTAAACCATTTCACTCCAGCAAAATTTATATTTTCACTTCTTAAAAACAGCATTCCACTTTTCACAAAAATTCGTTTCACAGTTTCCACAAAAATATTATTTCACTATTCACAAAAAATATATTCCACTTTCTTCCAAAATACATTCCACTTTTTCACAGAAATATATTTTACTCTTCACAAAAACATATTTCACTTTTTTCCAAAATTCGTTCCACTTTTCACAGGAATACATTTCACTTTTAAGAAAAAAAATCATTCCTCTTTTCTCATACCAAACCTTGTCACTTTCTGCCAAAAATATGTTCCTCTTTTATCTCGGCCTAAAGCGATCTTATCGACCTGGGTGAGCTTAACGGCCTTGGCGAGCTTATCTCTGGCTTAGCTAGCTAGCTCATATACGCGCGTTCTATCGATGGTGTACCTAAAATCCATTCCTCTTCTCTCACCGAAACCATTTCACTTTCTCTCACGAAATCTATTTCACTCTGCCAAAAAAATACGTTCCTCTTTTTTCTCGGCCTAAAGGAGGCGCTATTGGCGAGTTTTGCTAGCTTGTTAGCTTGGCGCGGGTTATATCTTTTGTCATTTGCTTGTTTAGCATCGGTATTAATGTTTTGTTATTCTGTTTGGTCTGATGGGGCTGAAGGGGGGGGGGCGGCTTTGAGGCTTCTGCCCCTGATTTTGAAGTTCATTAATACATCCAATTTATGCAGGGATATATGCAGGTTGAACAAGGGATGCTACCTCTACAGGCGAACTTTGGTTTTGCTTGTTTTGCCTCTTGGGGCTTGGTGGGGGTTTGGAGTCTTCTGCACATGATTTTGAAGTATGCAAATTTATCAAGGTTTATGCAGGGTGAATGATGAATGCTGCTTCTCCCGTTGGTCTGGCGAGGCTATATAGCTGAGGGAGGGGGATAAGTTTCTGCACATGATTTTGAATATTCTGCATTAATGTAGCGCCTAAGCTTTCTCTCTGAAATGTGTCTAAGCGCTTTACAGAAATATCATTACCCCGGTCATCGGATTCATGCAAGCTTGCCCGCACACAATGTATGCACTTTCTGCACAGCATTAATTCCGGCCAGTCGCACTCACAATGCTAAACAAATCACAATGGCCGTCGCATCTTACCGGGTATACCACTTATTGGATGAAGAGTGGCAAATGTACGTAAATTCAATCTTGCAGAAGGACACCCCGGACATTGTGGCTCAAGTAAGGATACTTATCCACTGGACCACAGCATCTCTTCTATGCATTTTTTTTTTTTGGGGGGGGGGGGCTTGAATTCTCATAAAGTAAAACTCTATGCAAGCCAATTGGAGGAAGAGGCATGGAGGGCGTGTCACGGCATATTATTGTTACCAAAATGTGCCGGCCCGATTCATTAAATGCAATAATATCACTACCATAATTATGATTATATTCATGAATAGAATTGGTTTTAACATCAGATGGAGACGCAAGATGTAACCAATTATTTTGTTTTGTTAAAATGTGTAGGCCTATAATAGATGGCATATACAATAAGGCCAACAATGCGAGCGAGCGCTTCTATTTTGTCCTTTCTTACATCTTTCCTTTTCTTTCTCTGTCTTTTCTTTCTTTCCCATTTTTCCTTTTTTTTTTCCTGCCAAATATCGGGGGGCCGGGCCCCCGCCCCGGTTCCCCGACCATGAGTGTTGCAACTTGAACTTGTCGATTGCTTCCAGTTCTACTCCAGTTCAAATGTCTATTTTATTGTGGCAGTGGCCCAGACGCGGTTCTGTGATATTTTCTAATTGGGGTGGGGGAGTACACTGGCAGCTTCAGGGATCGCAATGAATTTAAATTCAAAATTTAAATTTGAAATTAAAATTAACTGATTTAAATCCAACCCTTCAGGAACATTCCCAATCTAAAAACATAACAGAACATGATAACAAACAACGGACATAAAAACATAAACACTGAACAAAACAGAAAATGAGGAATGCATTTCTAATTACATTCAAGAATAACACGATTGAGAGAGAGAGAGAGAGAGAAACACCCACGACCTGCACGAGCCGATTTAGAATATAATAAAACAAACTGTCTTCGGACTCTTTACACATATGACACAGATCATACAGATTGTGATGCATAACAAAACATAATGAATATCTGAGAAATGCATGTACATAACAACCTGTACGAAAATAAAACGCAGAAATTAGGCTAGAATAACTACTGAAAGTTATCTACTAATATTTCCCCTTACGACTTGCATTCCATGTTGCACACAACCACCCCCCTTCTTCCAACTGTATACAAACCAACACGATAACTACGATCATGCAAAGCGAATTTGTTATCATACCTCTATTCAAACAAAACATATGGCGAACGTTCATTTGCTCATGCTGCATCAGTTTTATGGAATAACCTCCCAAACTCTCTAAGAAACATCCAACACGATAGAGAAGTTTAAATCTGCACTTAACATTCAAAACATATCTTAGCCTAACAAAGTAACCTTAGTGACCTATCTTTTAATCATGTCTTTCTCTTTTCTCTCTCTTAGAGCGCATAGGGACATACATTATACGCGCTATATAAAATCTGTACATATTTATTATCATTATAGCTTGCACTAAAGTTTTATTTCATGAGAATTCAGCCAACAAAATTTGCATAGTAGAGGTGCTGTGACCCAGTGAATAAGTCTCCTGACTTTGAACAACAAGGTCGGGGGTTCGAATCCCTGCTGAGGCACTAGGTCCTTTGGTTGGTTGGTTTTATTTCCATATGAAAAGCCACTACAAAAATACATGCAAATCAATATATCAAATTATTATAAATTTTAATTAATTAAATGAGTATTGATGGCAGGCAGGAAACTCTATTCAGAGCCATTATTCAAATGGCTCTGTTCTTCCTAGAGGTCCAGAGAAAGAAAGAAACAGTAATGAACAAACCAACATGACATTACCACAAATTGAACTGAAAGTAACATAACAGAATAAAAGAAATCGTGTATGTAAACAAAACCCAGTGACCTTACGCTAATGTGGCCCTATTCCTAACCTTCATACTACATGTATGTCCAATGTACCCACCCTCCCTCCATTCCTGAGATGCACCAAAATTGCCACTCTCCATGGTGATGATTTGTTTAGCATTGTGAGTGCGACTGGCCGAATTAATGCCTGTGCAGAAAGTGCATACATTGTGTGCGGGCAGCTTGCATGAATCCGATGACCGGGTAATGATATTTCTGTAAAGCGCTTAGACACATTTCAGAGCGAAAGCTTAGGCGCTACATTAATGCGAATATTCAAACTCATGTGCAGCAAACTTACCCCCCCTCCCTCAGCTATATAGCCTCGCCAGACCAACGGAGAAGCAGCATTCCTCATTCACCCTGCATAATCTTGATAAATTTGCATACTTCAACATCATGTGCAGAAGACTCCCAACCCCCACCAAGCCCCAAGAGGCAAAACAAGCAAACCAAAGTTCGCCTGTAGAGGTAGCATCCCTTGTTCAACCTGCATATATTCCTGCATTAAATGGATGTATTAATGAACCTTCAAAATCAAGTGCCGAAGCCTCAAAGCCCGCCCCCCCCCCCCTTCAGCCCCAATCAGACCAAACAGAATAACAAACATTAATACCGATGCTAAACAAGCAAATGACAAAGCTATAGCCCGCGCCAAGCTAACAAGCTAGCAAAACTCGCCAATAGCGCCTCCTTTAGGCCGAGAAAAAAGAGGAACGTATTTTTTTGGCAGAGTGAAATAGATTTCGTGAGAGAAAGTGAAATGGTTTCGGTGAGAGAAGAGGAATGGATTTTAGGTACACCATCGATAGAACGCGCGTATATGAGCTAGCTAGCTAAGCCAGAGATAAGCTCGCCAAGGCCGTTAAGCTCACCCAGGTCGATAAGATCGCTTTAGGCCGAGATAAAGAGGAACTATTTTTGGCAGAAAGTGAAAAGGTTTTGGTATGAGAGAAAGAGGAATGATTTTTTTTTTCTTAAAAGTGAAATGTATTCCTGTGAAAAGTGGAACGAATTTTGGAAAAAAGTGAAATATATTTTTGTGAAGAGTAAAATATATTTCTGTGAAAAAGTGGAATGTATTTTGGAAGAAAGTGGAATATATTTTTGTGAATAGTGAAATAATATTTTTGTGGAAACTGTGAAACGAATTTTTGTGAAAAGTGGAATGCTTTTTTTAAAGAAGTGAAATATAAATTTGCTGGAGTGAAATGGTTTAGTGAAAAAGAAACATATATTTGTTCAAGTGAAATATATTTTATTTGATTCCCTTATGGCGTGCCATAGTTG
>JAPZVO010001066.1:0-22791 GCA_029962745.1 Echinometra lucunter
CTACATTATTTCAAAATGGCACAGTTTGTCGAAAGTACTCGACCAGTATGATTGCAAAATTAACAACGGACTACATCTTTACCATATACCAAGCAGAATTTGAATGTATTTTCTTTTTCCCTCACTCTTGTTTTCGTATTACCTGAACGAGGGCCGATGATGATATAGACCAAACAAAATCATAATGATTCGTTTGTATGTGTCTTTTTTGTAGGAATCAATGGATGTTCCAGCAATCCATGTGCAGTAAATGAAACATGTGTAGAGGGATTTTACACCTACAACTGCACCACGGATGGTAAGTCTTACTCTCGATTCATATAAAATTTTGTTTAGCACATACGCTGTCGTGATAATGATTGGGAGTAAACGAGAAAGACGTTCTCATAATTATTTCGAATGGTGTAAAGTAAAATTTTAAGGCTTCTCTAAAATATTCTTCCTTTAAAAGCAATGATAATCGTAACCGTTTTGTTTTGGGGAATCGCATATGTAGCATCATTCTACAATTCTGTGTCATCGGATGTTGAAAGGAATGGATAAGAAATGCTTTGGGGAAGATTCTTTATTAAGATGACAACTTATATAAAATATATTTTACCTATTGTGATGCGGATAGCTTATTTTCTAACATTTTCAATCACCGGATACAATCATACAAAGCATTTTAGTTGAGAAAACACCTCCATTGTCTTTCATCTTTACGGTGTTATGGAAACCTGGATACTTTATGCAGTTCGGGTAGTAATCCAATCATGTGACTATAATTTCCAGCTGATGATTTGAAAAAAATATTAACAGCACTGATTTCTTATATGAAGAAGAATCATTAGCTTCAGATGTATAGTTGCATACTTTTAAACATTTCAAAAATATTGACATCAATGGAACAAGCAGTACTGGCCGGAAATTTGGTCTAAGATGTAGATCGTGCATGAGTAGGTTATACATACAGAGTTATTCATACCCCTTGAAATTTGGAAGAATTTCTTGTTTTTCTTGAGAATGAAAGGTGGACTAGTTGAATTTGGGCAAACGAAAGGGCAGAAAATGAATTTTCTAGAAATGTGGTTATCTCTTTGAAATTCAAACATCGTTGGCCAAACGAATTTCTGGTAGCTCTATTTTACATTGTCTTTATTCACTCATGCGTGAAATATGAATCATTATAAGTGGCATCGCATGAAAGAAGAGGGTTTAAGCTTTACAAAATACGTGCCACTTATTAATCATAATGTGATTAAGATATGATTAAACATCGATCAATCTTGGTTTCCGTTTTTTTTTTCTGGAACGCACTGTACAGTGTACTCTATCTAATTTTCATATCAGGTCTAAAATAAAGACTGAAAGCGGTTTTATTACTGTCAAATCACTAATTCAATTCGTTCGGAGCCCAGAAATTATTATCAGACTTCTATAAATTGCATTACTGGTGACTGATAAACAACCACTGCGTTATCGATCATGACCAAAGTCATGCCACTTTCACTTTGAAATTACATATATACAGTCGATCAATCAATCAATGCATCAGTCAGTCATTCATCCATTCATCCAGTCAATCAATCAACCAGTCAATCAGTAAGGTAATCAGTTAATCAACAATCAGTCAATCAGTTGGTTAATTGATGAATTAATCAATCAATTGCTCAGACCATCTATCAGTCAGTCAACTAGTCAGGCAGTCAGGCAACTCTGCATGTGGCAAAGAGCAATTTCTTTGAATGGGAGTACGTATTTGGAATGCTGTTTAATTTTCCACCTTCTTTCAATTTGGCGCAAGTCATTATTCATATTCTGGACAAAACCAGTCAGTGTTCGCCCAAGCATGAGCAAAAATTTGTTTTGTTTGTGGCATTCGATAGATGAGACTACTGGGCATCTATCGACATGAAAAATCCATATATATTTTGTGTAATTTTGATAGATTTTTCAAAAGTGTAAAAAAATTTTGATATGCGCTGTATATGGGAGGAGAGAAAGGGGTGTGGCGGGATTTTTTAATCCCAAATTTTTATACCGCGTCCATTAGCAATGAAAACTACAGCTACAATGAAAGATTCTCTGGCCCCCATCGTTTATTCTGTTAAACAACCAGAACAACAAATATCCATTCTTATCCCACCAGCATGATCAGGCAAACCAAGTGGGAAAACCATACAGACTCTATACACCGGCCAGACAGCCGTATCTTTCATATTCCATTGTCGGAATATTGATTTTTGCTATGATTCACGCATGTCAGACGCTATACAGTGTGAGTCAGAAAAAATGTCCCATCATTTTGAAGTTGTCTTGTTTGAAGTATGAACATTCAATGATGGGATTTCATGATATGTTTTGGTAGAGTTATCCTCCCAGCATTTATTGGTACCCTTTTCATCTGGAACTTTGCATGCATGACTGAATAACAGACAATCTTTAGAAGACTGCAAAACATCACTTGCGCCAAGTGGATGGGTGAAGAATGAAACTGAGGACGAACCATAATAATTGTGCTACTTACAGAGGGCTGAACATAAGTAACTTTTGCCAAATCAGGCAAGCCCTTTTGTAGGCAAGTACATCAAAGACATAAATTTTCATTGTTGTCATTGTTAACCAACAAACAAAAGTCATAACCAACGAGATACATTTCAGATAGCACATTGGATTAATGTGCACTTGGTGATAATGGTGATGATGACGATGATATGATGATGATGATGATAATAATGATGCTGCTGATGATGATAATGATGCTGCTGATGATGATGGTGATCGTGCTGGTGGTGGTGGTAAAAAATGTTAGGAAATCACCAGTTAAACATTCAGCGATGCTTGGTATAAAAAAAAAATCAATGCTTAATCTGAAAAGGAAAAATGTTAACACTGCATTATGAGTTTTTTGCTGTGTGTGTGTGTGTGTGTGATGTGGGGGTGTGTGTGTGTGTGTGTGTGTGTGTGTGAGGGTGTGTGTGTGAGGGGGTTGTGTGGGGGTGGGTGTGGTGTTGTGTGAGGGTGTGTGCACATAAGTTATAACTTCTTTGAAAAATTGTTTTAATCTTCATCCAGCCACTAAATTGGCGCAATTGATATTTTGCAGTCTTCTAAAGATTGTCTGTTATTCAGTCATGCATGCAAAGATCCAAATAAAAAGGGTTCCAATAAATGCTGGGAGGATAACTCTACCAAGACACATATTATGAAACCCATGATTAAATGTTCATGCTTCAAACAAGACAACTTCAAAATAATGGGACATTTTTTCTGACTCACTCTGTATAAACTCAATCTTTACCAGCTGGTCTATTATGATTCATAGACCTGTTTACTAATGTATTCAAATTTATGCACTTTTCTGTCCAGAAACCTTGGTTACCAATTATTCAGTTCACCTGTTATGCCCGATGGTACTGAATAGATAGAATCCAGTTTGCACACATTAGTTGTTGCTTTGTCAGGCAAGCTTCTGGCAAGATTCTTAGTTGTCAAGGGAATGTTTTGTTCAACAACTATGCATAAAATTAATAAACAGGTCAATTGAAACTAACGCCTTTCCCTCCTTCTCTCCGCATGTCCTCTATCATGTCTATGTACTTGGTTGTTTTAACTGATGCAGTTTTAGCTGAGGGCTGTAGACACAGCACGTGCACATGCTGTATATCACTGTACCTGTACACATAGCTTTCCTGCGTCTTGTCTAAATTCATCATGCGTTTGATATATTTTATTTCAGTTTCTTACATTTCAATTCTGTGTTTTTGATCATTTCTATGAGATGCATGTTTACAAATTCTTGATTACGCAAAAGATGCAGAAACCATCAAAAACAGTCAATCAGTCATTTAACAAGCATTACACTGATAAACTCTGTAGACAATCTGCACACAAAACCCGAGGATATATCCACATTTCCTGTCACCCATTTGAACATAATTCCTAGTATGCTGTTCGTTATTGTGGAATAAATGTTAAATAACTATCATATCGGAGAATGATTCTTCTACCGTGGCTGTAAGACACAGTTGTGCTCTTGCCATAATAATCAACTCATTGATTGTGGGCATCAACGGGAAGACAAAAACGTTTTTGTAGGACTTTGCAATGGCATTTCCATTTTTTGCTAAGGGCGTATTAGCTACTGTTGGAAACTGGAAATATCAATCTTTTAACTTAAAAACTTTTTATACGTTTTTGTTTACAAAGTAGAGTTCCAAATACAAAATATAGACAAAATATTAACGAAAACAAGAGAAAATAGGAACAAAACAATCAACGAAAATGATAACGATTGGGACCTTTATAGGCTATTAATGGTTCTTTGAAGAACCTTTGAAGGTTCCAAATATGGGACACGAAAAGGTTCACATCAACACCATTCTTCATAAGAGTGTATGTATTTAAGTATTCTGTAATTAGTTAAATATACAATAATCCTCCTCCACATGTATTCTCTTGCTTTTACTCGCTAATTACTAGTGTTACTATGTTCAATTTGTCCATGTTTGTATGTGATAATATATTGATTCTTAATTTGTACAATGGACCTTTTGGCAGATTGGCCTTGTGCTAAACAATTTATCCAATAAAGTCTACTACTACTATACTACTACTACTACTACTATTACTACTACTACTACTACTACTACTACTACTACTACTACTATACTAACACAAATATTTTTCCTTCTCCTTCCTACATTATTTCAAAATTGCACAGTTTGTCGAAAGTACTCGACCAGTATAATGATTGCAAAATTAACAACGGACTACATCTTTACAATATACCAAGCATAATTTGAATGCATTTTCTTTTTTCCCCACACACTTGTTTTCGTATACCTGAACGAGGGCTGATGACACTATGAAGATGACGCACAAAGAAAGCGGACAAAATAAACAACCCCTCATTCTACCTTTCACAATGGTTCTGGTAGTCAAAAGAACATCCCTTCACTGCTATTGTCTAAAATATGTGGAACAGGTGTCACATGCATATTCACCTGGAACTACATGATTAAACAAAATAGCTGTGAAGGGATGTTCTTTTGACTACCACAACCATTGTGAAGGGTAGAATGAGAGGTTGTTTATTTTGTCCGCTTTCTTTGTCCATGTTCATAGTGTCATGATATAGACCAAACAAAATGATAATGATTCGTTTGTATGCGTCTTTTTTGTAGGAATCAGTGGATGTTCCAGCAATCCATGTGCAGTAAATGAAACGTGTGTAGAGGGATTTTACACCTACAACTGCACCACGGAAGGTAAGTCTTACTCTCGATTCATATAAAATTTTGTTTAACACATACGCTGTGGTTTTTCTTAAGAATGAAATGTGGAATAGTTGAATTTGGGGATGATTATGATTATGTTAGTCATTTCCTGGAATTTTTTAAATATTCATATTCGTGTATAGGCATGGCATTTAGGCGTATTGTCAGGAAAATATCATGTTTCCAGCATTCCTGATAGTTTGGAAATGTTCTGCACCTATTCAAGAAAGGGTATGGTTATGGACAAACCATCTTTTGTTTGAAAAAGTGAATACATTACCCCTGAACCATCACATGTTTTAAATTGTCGTGTGTAATCATTCTAGCAATTGTTAGGGGCATGCTTTATAAACATAAACCAGGAAAACCCAATTTTCACAAACCAAACTGGAAAAAAGTCAAAGGAATAAATGAATAATTTTTGTTTACACAGGATATAGAAGATATTTTGTTACAAACATTGCCGACCAAATCAAAGATTTTAGAATACATAGCGATTGTATCAAGAAGATATCTTTCGATAACATTATAAGCCTGTATTTTCCGTTGCTGTAATTTGAATCTATTTCCAGATTCACAGGCTTCATCGGCATTGAAACCCAGCCACGACGGTTTCATGGTAGTTCTACTGATCAGTATCCTGATCGTGAAGGCACTACTCACTTAAGGAGTTCTCCTCAAGGTGAAAATCTCATACCTCTATAACAGGGGAAAATCTCTCTTCAAATACTCGGCATTCGAAATATAACGTGATATAGCCTAATGTGTTCCACGTTCATTTCTTTGTGCAGTGCTTTTCATTGTGTGATTTCTCAGCCACATTAGTTAACCAATCATTATCTAAATAATTCAAGAACTTGAAATACAGTTATGCTAATCTACTTTCGTAATACTTAATTCCACATTACAAGCGCATGACTTAATACTCCTTACATGAATTTTGAAAATGAATAAAATTTAACACAATCCCTTAGATAAAGTTATCGATTTGATTTTTTTTTCTTTGAGGCAGTATTTGTATAAATCTACACTGAACACGCCTCGACCAATTTCACTTAACAATTATCTGTATATAATACACATGTATATAAATGCTATGATATGTTTAAACTATAGCGTGGATATGCTTTAGTGATCCGGTGTATTATCATCTGTGAATGTGTGCTTTCATATAGGGTGTCGATGCTGTGTACATTTGCACGTCAGTGCAGAGGATTAAAGTCCTATTTTAAACAGTTCTTCAATTAAAGGGAAGCCTATTTTGGGGGGAAAAATTTCTCTGTAGAAAAGTATATTGGAGGAATAAAAGAAAGTGAAAACTGAACAGTAATAATTTTTAGCAATACATGCTCACGTTGGTATCAATATGCATATAGCACATCACTTTATTTGATAGACGATAAAACAGCACTGTAGATAAAATGCCTTGCTCAAGGGCAAAAGTGCCGTGCCGGGGAACGAAGTCCGGACCTTCGCGACCCCAGTCAAGCGCCTTAAAGCACTCAACTGCGGCACCTCTACGGCAATGAATTTGATTATATGAAAATTTCAGGTAAAAAATACATTCTGACATTGGCAGATTGCTAATTTCATTGTGAGGCATTGTTGGAAAACTCCTCCCAGGGCGGTTTCCATCTCACAAGTTTTCTCTTGTACATTATTTTCTCGCCAAGCAAAAGTTGACATGTGACAAGATGCTATCCATGAAATATCTTTGGTCAGCCCAAATGGAAAAGTAACTCAGAAGAGAATAAATACTGATTCTACAGTAAATGAGGTTCGCCACCTATTACCCTCGATTAGAGGAAAATGCACAAATTTAAGAGTAAAATAGGTTTAATTATCCCAGTTACGTTATATTCCAAAATCATACGCATTGCAATCTGTTTTAGACTTTTTCCTACCCCCTTTCTTTTCTGCTTTCACCCGATTCATCCTCATTTTTTTGATACAAAGGTTTGGTTACCCTTTAGATTATACAGCAAACACACGTTTCATATCACGCCAAAGGTTAACCTTGAATCAACAGATTATATTGACAATAGTAAGGCGTGGTATGCTGAAAATCACCCCAGTAATAAGACAAAGGTTAAGTTGTTTAAGTTATAGAACTGAAGAGGTTGATCATCGTGGAGTACTATACAGAGTGGTAGAGAATAATCAGTTGTCAACCAAAGCAGCAAACTAGACGATTGCTACGTTTCGGCAGCAAACTGCTAGCCTTCATCAGGCAACGTAGACGCTGGTGGTGGTGAATTGGGTTTTTACACACGTGTATCAATCAGTTGTGATTTTTTACGTCTGGGACCGACCTTTAACGTCACCATCCGAAAGACGTGGCAAATGTAGATTCATGTCTTGCCAAAGGACATTAGTGCCGCGGCAGGGATTCGAACCACGGACCTCGGGGTTCAAAGTCCCGAGACTTATCCACTGAGCCACAACACCTCTGATGCGTGAGTGCATCTTATATAGCCGTCGCGCTGGTTGCTTGCACCCGGATGTGCCCCGTGATTGGATAGCCACGTCGTTGCGGGTCGCGCTGCCATTGGCTGCGGCACCCGGATGTGCTCTAGTGGGTGGGAGTACCACAGACGTTTTAAATATATCTACTCCCTCCCCCCCCCCCCCCCCCCCTGCGAACCGCACTGCCATTGGCTGAGGCACCCAGATGTGTTGCCGGGGCGATAGGCGCGTTGAGCTGTGGAGAGAACCGGCGTAAACCGTAATGGCGTTCCCCGAAATAAGGGTAAACAATTCATGTGAAGTAAGCAAAAAATTCAAACGACTCACAGTCACTATGCATGTAGCGTCAACGATATGTATAAACAAGAAACTTACAAAGATTAAGATTGGGTAAAATAATTATTAAATTATTAAACTCAAATGTCGTTGATACCAATGCTGCGCCAAGCCTGGGGAAACGAAGAGGCGTCTAACGAGAAACTGGATATCCCAAGTCTTTCCCGAGAGAATGAAACCTCCGGTTCCCCAAACCTGTGAACATTGCTAGACATAGTCGACATAATTAAAATCGCGCATATCGAGCTGGGTAAATGACATGTATTGTCAAGTACCGCGATCAAACGTTATTGAATTAAATCATACTAATTAACTAATTGTCTTCATTGTCCATGCAGCATCAAGCCTAACGAAACGAAGAGGAGTCTGACGAGAAACTGGACATCCCAAGACTTTCCCGAGATAGTCCGGTAGCCATGGGGATTGCATTGGAATGTTATAGTTTTTTTTTAATTGATATCGACTGTTTAGACCTTCTATTACAACAAATCCATATGCTGGAGCTCTGTCAGCATTGAGCAATTTGAGATATATGCGAAAATCCAAAATGGCCGCCGGCGGCCATCTTGGATTTTCTGTTTACCTACTTTAAACCGCCCAAGAAGAATGTTCAAAAATGGGAAATTGGGGTTTTCGGGATGGAGAATCCAGATCTGAGATTAGTTTGAGGATATGACTATTTCTTGATGTCTAGATATAAAATGGCGACTATTTTTCAAGATGGCCGCCATATGCACTAAAGGCTAGGCAATGTAAAAAGTGAAGAGTCCTTATTTATCATTTAACATAAAAATAAAGCAATCAAAATGCTATTTTTTCATTTGTACTATATCTACCACATGTTTTCCTTCACTTCTGAAAAAAAATCACGGCAAAAATTATTGCTGTTTGGGATAGGGCGCCCTCAAATATTGTTGGTAGGGAGATGGTCTGCATTAACACTGCCCCCAATAATTCACCATCAGAAATGACATAGCCCATGCAATCCCCTAAAAGAGTATTAAAAAAAAAAGGGGGGGGGAGGACAAATGGGGAAAAAATTCAAAGTAAAAAGGATAACGAAAAACTTTCCAGCGCTGGCTCGCTTCGCTAGCTCACATGTTTAAAGTATCTCTAGCTGTGGTTGGATCGGTTTGCAACTCTCTCTTCATGGTATACTATTCTTCTACTTGCTGCCTTGCATTTTAAGTATCTTAACCAAAGCCGGTTATGCTAATATCTTTATGAAATGAAACTGATGTGCATCCAGTTGTCTATCTAATGTTATACTATTCTTCTTGTCAAAGTTTCAAGGAGTCAAGTCAAACATCAAGAAGAGCTAAAACAGAAGAATTTTCATGAGATGAAAGCCTGTGACCAATGGCCTATTTCTATCTCACCAGTTATGAGAATGGAGGAAGCCGATAAAATGTATTACTATAAGATTGGAGTAACAATACAAAAACCTGTTCTTAGTACAGTGTGTTTTTTAAATATCCATTTTCTCTTTCCTTGCTACACTCACCTATCAAATCTAGAAACGAGATATTTCAAAGGAGTCATACACTCTTATTCCCTCAGCAACAAGTTTGAATATCAATGCTTTTACGGCAAAGTGTCCAAATATCCTCAGTTACACCATCACAAGAATTATTTTGGAGGCAAATCTACATTTGAAAAAAATAATTCTGTAGCTTGTTTTGCTTGCTCACATAGAAACAGAATGGTTTTGGATGGCAAGCGATGAGCCAAATAACCTCATATTTGGCAGTTAGGTGATCGAATATATAACATCTTGAGGCTATCAAGGAGTGTAAAGTTTTCCTCACGCGCTTCACTCACTCGTATAGCATTTGAATACAAAATAGTTGGGGAATACTTTTTCGCCAAGAGTGTGTTTTCCCCTATCTCCCTTCGCTCGCTCGTATCATTTTAAAAGATGGTTAGAACAACAAAAGATGAGAGCAGCGAGGTGCTAGAATAGAGTCATAGTTGGCAGTGAGGTGACTATACCATTAAAATATCTTTCAGACCATAGTGATATTTTGACCATGAAATAATACCGTATCATCAAAGGAGTGTGTTTCCCTTGCTCGCTCGTAATGTACAAAAAAAAGGTGGTTTGGACTAAACATAAGACCATAAACATAAGAGGTACTGAAAAGGGTTATAAATCATTCGAATATCTTATTCCTAGTGCATTGTAGAGTGTGTTTTGATGACAATATATATATATATATATATATTTGACTCGCTCATAAAATAAAAAATGCGGTGGTTCATACTTGTGTCAACTAAAATAGAAAGCTTACAGGTACCTAAACATTCCATTCAAGTAATGGGGATGTATCCCTTCGATATTATTTGAAGACTATTTTTGTTTGGCTAATGGGATGAACGGTAGAATAGACTAGGAATGCAGTAGACCTGCGAGCAAATATATTTCTTATACCCTCCATTCACAAAATTTATTGACGCTCTGATCTCAGTGCTCCTTTTTGTAGTCGATCCTTCACTTTTTAATCCCTTACCCCTTCCCAGTCGCTTTGCTTCCCGACTGAGGATATTCGGCATCAGTCATCCCCCCCCCCCCCGAGCCCAAATCAAAACCCATAAGCATCAGTATCCATATTTGTAAGGAAAATTATCATTTGACCTTGAAAATATCATGAAATATAAAAAGTGTACTTTTATTCTGTAACTGGTAAACAGGCATGCACTTAAAATGCATGTTATGTTGAATTTTTATATCGATATTTTCCATTAAAAGGCTATTGAGCTCATTTTTTAGATTCAAAGTTATCAACATATTCAGATGTTTATTATCTAATATGCAAACAATCACTTCAACATTGACCTGTCTCTTATGATGGCTGAAATACGGATTGATCAACTTTAGCCAACAATAAAGTGGTGCTAAACACACTATTTCAGGAATTAGTCTCTTGAAAAGTACCAGTTATTCGACTCAGCTGAGATTTGCAGTCCACGATAGACACTGATTGATATAATAGGAGATACACAAATTAGTCTGGAAAATGATGTTTTGGCCTTGAAAATATCAATAAATATCATTTTAAAAAGTGTATTTTTCTTCTGTAATTAGTATTACAATACACTTACTTAAATGCTTAATAAATGAATTTCATAACTAATTTCTGAGCCTCAAATTCCTGATATAGAGATGTGAGTACACATATAGATTTTGTCAGCTACAAAAAGGCGAACATCATATGCTTTTCCTCCATAGTGTAAAGTGTGTGTGGGTGTGTGTGTGTGTGATTGGGAAGGAGGCTATCCCCCCTCTCCTCCCCATCGCCATTACACTTGTTTTGTGTTTCTAAATATCATCCTTGTAGAAAGAAAAACAATCATATTTCATCTATTTTCTGCTTGATTTTCAATGCAATATTGTACACGTACAAATAGACTGCTGGGGGCGCCATCTTGATAATTAGCTGCCATTTTATATCAAGACATCGAAACATAGTCATATCCTCAAACTAACCTCAGATTTGGATTCTCCATCCAGAAAAACCCTTAATTCCCAATTTTGAACATTCTAGGGATGTTTAAAGCAGTTAAACACAAAATTGGATTTTCGCATATATCTCAAATTGCTCAATGCTGACAGAGCTCTAGCATGTGGATTGTTAAAATAGAAGGTCTGAACAGTCGATATCAATTAAAAAAACAAAAACTATAACATTCAAATGCAACCTTAGGCCCATAGTCCGGGTTTGGCTGCCGTACTAAGAGACAACAATACAAAACCTCTGATTCTACAAACTTGTAAATACTGCGAGAAACGTCGACATAATTCATAATTAGGGCGTAATTATTTACTAGGTCGGAGCGAGGAACCAGCGCGAATTGGAACAGCGCCTCCAACGGCTGGGGGAGCATGACGGCGGATAGTGGGGAGCCAGACTTTGGGAATGTCGATTCCGCTATCCCTATTGATGTTGTTCGGATGCAAGTGGATTTGAAACGTCGCAATCGTCCAGTTTGCTACTTCGTGTGACAACTGATTATTCTCTACCACTCTGTTGTTTAAGTTGTTAACCTTATCGATAAGATTTAATCGATAACGTCAATAATTTTATTTACTGACAACAATCCGGTTGAAAAAGTTAAATTCATCAGATATCTTGGTATTAAAATAGACCAAAACTTAACATGTAATTTATTTATATCCAAAACTCTAGCTTATAAGATTTTTTCTCTCTCGAAAAACTAAGACGTATTTTAAATAAACGTTTGCTAGTGCTATAGGCTTTCAATGTATAAAAATTAATATTGTTGTTTGGTTTTATGGCGCTTGTCATTCAAGAGTGAATATTGCTGTGCATAGATTAGGCTATTTCTATTTGAGGAAACTGTATTGGAGAAAGTGCACAATAATTGACGCGACTACAGAAGACAGCTGCTCGATTATGTCACTTGTAATTTTGATTTTGGAAACTGACTTGGAGAAGATTCTAATGAAGGACCTTTAAATGGTCACATGTAGAACAACGTGATCATTTTTTAGCAACCACTATCGTTAGGATAGCCTTTAATCACGGCGGTATGCTAGCTCTTTTCTCTGCTCTTTCCTGTTCTCTATATCCCACTGTACATGTATATACCTTAAACGCTAAACGAAAGCAATACGTCTTTGATCGCGAGACTAGCCACAGCCTCCAGCAAAGAAAAGAGCAAAATGGCCGCCGTGATTAAAGGCCGTGGTTAGGTGTATATTGGCTCCCAACAGACAATGTAATAATGTTGAAATGGAGGTTAACAGACCTAGGCCCTGTAACATAAAAAATACAATTAATCTTACGATTGATATCAGTCGTAAAACCATGTACTAAAGAGTTACAATTCATCATCAGTGTTCATCGTAAGATTGATTGTATCTCTTTATGTTACAGGCCCCTGATGTACTAACTCTAATAATGATACTATTAATGTTGTCTTACCGAAACTTAATTTGGAAAATGTTTTAGAAGGTGATTTATATTTTCCGGTTCAAAGGTCTTTCTTTAAAAAAATTAGAAAATTATTTCTCAACTGACTTGCTTTCCCACTCTTTTTTTCAGCATCATTGAAGGGCATCACGACGAATGTGTTGAGTTGCGGTCGCCTTCACCCCCTGGAGCATGGAAGTGTTCTATCAATTGAAAGCGATTCCACTGGGCAACCAAATACTAGCCATTGATGACTTCAAGTCAACCGTTTTACTAATGCCCAGCGCACACTGCACGATCCGGCTGAGATGTGATTTTGGAAAAAATTTGTTATAGCATTTGATATGAACATTCAAGCATGTAATATTAATGATCAAAGTTCCGAATAGTCGTGTGAAGATCCAGATTCCGGAATAGATCATTTCAATATACTTTCCTGCAAGAGTAGCATAAAATATCAATTGAAGACATTTCAAAGAATGCACTGAAACACAATTTTTTAGATATCAATTATCAACACACTGTTCATCATTATGTATTGGATCATCATTACACCATCCTGTATTATTTAGCTGGTGCCACTGAACAATCAGTTTTGATCTGATTTTGTGACAACTTGTCTCATTACCCAAACCAAAGAGTGCCTGCAATGACCGCAGTGTATCACATGTGCCTTCAGAATATGCTGATTATATACCTCCTTTTATGACTAAGTGAGATTAAGCATTTCCATTTGTAACGGGGGTTTGGAAATGACTGCCATTTTCATGAACTTTATTTTGATTTGTGATATCAAAGGTCTGTTTTTTTTTTATCTTTAATACAGTAGTCATTATGACCTACTTAATAAAAAAAAAGCTGCCTCAATATCAATGGGTACTTGACTGGGCATTATTGTGGTCAACTCACTGTAGTTATAATTGTAGATTTTTGTATTGTTTTAGTATTTCCAGTACCAGTCGAAATCACAATTTTTTTAATGTATTGTGACGAAACCGGGTGACTAGTGTCTTGCTGCCCAGCAGCCAAATCTGTCAGGATGCCTGCTGCTGGTAGGCTACTAAGTCGGGCTTCTTAATTTCTGGCTGTGGATCCGTTTGGCAGAGGTATACTGCCCCCAGTGAACTTTGACACCACCGCTTCTGGTTCTACTCGGCACTACCAGAGAGTTTCGGGTCTGTAGTACACCGTCAGACGACCACCAGCCTGCATGTAGCTACACCGCCAGACGACCACTTGTCTGCTTGTGAACTACCATCAGGCAGCTACCAGTCTGCTTGCATGCGACCAGACCACACCCAGGTCTGTGTTAGGCGACCAGATCACCAATCTGCAGTAGACGACCAGACCACCACCAGGTCTGCAGAAGTCGACCAGACCACTACCAAGTCTGCAGTAGACGACCAGACCACGCCCAGTCCTGCTGCCAGACGACCAGTCCGACCAAACCAATGGGCAAACCCTGGTATCGTCTTTTGCCGGACGACAAAGACCAAACACACTCAATTCTACCCCGGGGGGGGGGGGGGGCACTCAGTATATAATGTGTGGTGGGTATGTGCCGCGGAGAAGACCCCCATTTTTACACTCAAAATTCCGTTCCAAAGCATAGCATTTTTATCTTATTGAGAAAAAGAACAAAGAAAGCCGTTCCAAAGCATAGCATTTTCTTCTTATCGAGAAAAAAGAAGAAAGAAATCCGTTCCAAAGCTTCGCATGTTTTTCGTTACGCCGTTCCGGCCGCATTGATCCGCTACAATGAGCTGCATTTTTGGTGAAAAGCGGCCCGCAGAGCGCTGTCCGACCATCGCCTCTGCGCGAGCGCACCCGGCGGCCGTGCCGCCGGGCTAGCTGCATGCACGTATGCCCGTTCCATAGGGATACATACGCACTCACACGCACGCGAACCGTTCCAAAGACCCCCGTTTTCACAAACATTTGTAGTTCCGAAGCCCGTTCCGAAGACCCTCCTTTTCACAATAAGCCCGTTCCAAAGCCCCCGTTTTTTATCTCGCCCGCGGCACATACCTACCACTTTTGGGGTCGAGTACCCCCCCCCGGGAATTCTACCCACGGTCGTAGCCTGAGACTAGAGGTCCATCCCAGGTGTAACAATGGGCAGATGTGCAAACAATCATGTAAATCATTTATACCGTGTTTACACAGTGACTCGGCTCGGGGGTTCAACACGCGACCCGTGCTCAACAATTTTATGTTGTGTAAACGTGATCAGTGTGATCCGCGAGCCGTGTCGAACACCGCTTTTTTGATCCGCCAGAATCGTAGGTTTCAACCCGCGAGCCGAGTCAGACTCGTCTATTTTCTCGTGTGTAAACAGAAAGCCGTGTCGAACCCTCGTGATCTATAGGTCAAACACGGAATAGCCGCATCCGGTATCGCGCGAGATAGCTCTCTTGTCCTTGCTATGCCCCTGCCTTTGCCAAGATAACCTGGAGGTTGGTAGAGAGTCAGCGTAGCCATCTGCATAGAGCGATTGACTCGTAATTGGGTTCGAAGCCGATGAAGCGTTCATTTCTGTTAGGTTTTTTTTTCTGTTTTGTTGCTTTATGTTTCTTCGATTTTTTTTTTTTTTTAGTAACGGATGTCTTTTCGTATGCCCCAAGCTTCCTATTTAAAGTTTTAAAAAATTCTACGTAGTAAAATGTTTGTGTGGGGTTATTATTTTTGGCTTTTTGGCCGCAGTCAGTCCAAAAAGGAAAGGATAAAGCGTAGATGAAATGTAGGGTGGTAGTGAGGCAGCGTAGGGAGATAGACTCCCATCTCCTTAATGGGGAGATTTTGGGTTCCAAACTAAAAAAACGCGAATATTTATTTTTTGTTTCTTTGCAAGGCTTTTAATGTTTTTTTTTTCTTTGTTTCATTTTTTTCCAGTAACGGATGTCTTTTTCGCATGCTATAAACTTGCTAATAAAAAATCTCTATGCAGCAGCAAACAGCTTGTGTGCACCCGCGTAGCCAGGGGGTGGTCGCCCCCGAAAAAAACGCCCCGCAAAAAGAAAAATAAAGAAAGAAAAAAAAAGAAGAAAAAAGAGTGAGCGAGAAAGGAAAAGGGTAAGAAAACGTAGGACGAGCGGGAGCAGACAAGGAAAAAATGACTTATACTGCTTTCACATCAAGGTACGGTCGCTGCGACCGTACCCAGCGACCGATCGGACGTGCTTTCACACCTACGTCAAAATTTGGTCAGGCCCAGAGCGATCGGTCGCTATATAGCTGACCTAGCCGGAAGCGGAAGTAGAGATAATGCGTGGGCATGTATGGGGGTCATTGCATTTCGATCGGTCGCTGAAGTACCTCAGCGACCGTACTCAGCGACCGATGAAATGCTTTCACATTATGATTTCATCGGTCGCAGCGACCGTACCTTGGTGTGAAAGCAGTATAAGAAACGTCGGAGCTTCCTGCACCCTCCTCCTTGGGAACGCGCTTCGCGTGCTCACTACCGCCCCCCCCCCCCAAAAAAAAATGAAATCCTAGTTACGCCACTGTTTGTGTGAGGTTATTATTTTTGCCTTTTGGAGGCAGTCATTGCAAACAGGAAAGGATAGAGGGTACTATCTCGACTTGAAAAGGAGAATAGATAAGACTTTATGATTATGGTTACAACACTGTTTATCATTATGTCATTGTGAGTTATAATAAGTAAGTGGAAGCGAGCTTTGGGGACTGAATGAAAAGATTTTCATTGCCGCTATTTAGGGGCAACGTACGTTCTTCTTCGGAAAGTTTTGGGCGTTGTATCCGGAGCTCTTGCCTCCTCCTGCTCCAGGGCTTCACACTATAGTCGTATCAAGAACAAGGTATTTTGTTATACAGTACTGGTCAAAATTATTAGAACACCCGCTGAAAATTACTGAGACTGATTTTGACTCGTTTATTAATATTTTGATTGACGTATCCGAATTTTCTTGTTGCTTAATTATGCAAATGGTAATAATCAAACCATGTGAAAGATCAGGGTCATTGGCAATGAAATTCGTATATTTTTGCTATACACACCCTACCCCCACCCCAGCAGAAATTTCAACTTGATACCTTTCTGGCATATGTAAGTGTAATGATTCCCTTTAAAGCTTGATTAGTTCCAGCATCACTGAATTTCAGAAATATGAATCTTTTAACTCACACCAGTTCGTTCCATATTTTAGTAGATCAGGTTGAAATCCCAGTTCCGTGGCCTCTGTCAGGCTAGCAATTTCATCATTTTAGCACAATAGATGCAGTAGAATTGTTCTACTACACCCGTTCCTTAGATAATCTGGAGATATCTGGCTGTTTGAGAGAATAGAACCGAGAAATTGGTTGCGGTGTGGTGGAAACCGTAAGAGTAGGATTCTCTGAGGACGCTCCTCAAAGGCTACTACGGTAAAGAACTATATGGAGTAATCGGCAGTGATGAAACAAAAATGCGAACTGTTCAGATCAAATTATTGAGTGAGAGACATTAATTTTTGCTGAATGTGTCTGTCTATTGTCATCCAAATCCATGCATAACTGCAGGTACATAATGTTGTGGAGAGCTTCAGTAGTGCTGGAACTAAAGACCCTTCCAGAAACATTGGGCAACGGGTCAAGAAATTGTTATATAACCCAGCTCCATAGGCAAGAAATAAATTCTGTTGCATCTTTGACTTAAAGGATTAGGATTTATCATAAATCTCATCCTAAGAATGGACAACCTGCATAAAAAGAGCCTACCCGGAGATTTTTTTTTAAAAATATGGAATAGAGGACAAAGATCAAGAACTTGAACCTGATCAACAAAATGACTAAAAGCATACCTCACAGAGAATAAATGCTGAAGCTGCTTTAAAGCTTTGAAAAGTGAAATGAACACACCAGTCAGGTAAAGAAATATGCCATGCTGTAATAATGATTGCATGTGGTGAGGGAGTATACTGAAGAAACTTGCTTTTATATACCGGACATCATGGGAGTCTAAGGATTACTTAATTGGTATTACCCCTTTCTTAATTTAACAACAGGAAGTTGTGGATATAGAAACTAGATATTGATAAGTATTAAGTTTCTTCATTCAAGCAGGTGTTCCAATAATTTTGACCACCACTGTATTACGAAACGAAACTTCTCTGATTTTTTGGAGCTATGCACATTACCAAATGAGAATAGGAATAGTTAAAAGAGGGCTAATGGCCCAAAAAGTTTGCGCTAATCAAAGGAAAAGGGAACATGCATTTTTTTTAAAAACACCTATTGAAAGGAGAATTGCAATACTCAAAATGAAAAGGGGCACTTATCAGGTTTTTATTGGGGCAAAATGGCACTTACTAGAGAGTAAAAAAGGGGCACTTATCAGAAATTAGCTAAGTTTGTACCAATTTTTTTTTAAAAAGGGACAAGGGGGGGGGGTAATGCCAGAATGGAAAAGGTATACAATGTGCTAAAATAAAAGGGCACTATAGGGCACTTATAGTGAATTTACAGAAGAAGAAAAAGGACATAAATATACTAGCCAGGAAAAGGGGCATTCATCAGAAGTAAATTGGGGCTTGTATCAGATTTCGAATGGGGGACTTGCCCAAATGGAAAGAGGGAACTTATCAGGGATGACAAGAAACACTCAGCTTAAGGAGAATGCACTTTTAGAACGAAAAATGTGCAGTCAGAAGGGGTACTTGTACATTTTAATATGGACATCCATTAGAAGTAATAAGGGCTCACTTGTCAGAAGGGAAAAGAGCACTATGGGGGTAAATGTAAGGATTACTAATTTGGTGTAAAAGGGGAACAGTTGTGGGATTGATTTAAGAAGGGTCAATTATCTACGAGGAAAGGGCACCTATAAGAAGGTGGAAGGGTACTTATGTAAAAAAAAAAAAAAAAAAAAGTCGGTTCTTGAACGAAGAAAAGGAATGCACAGAACGGGTTTGAAAGGGGAATTTTTCGTGGGTAAAACGGGACATGTTTTGGGTGCTTGGAAAAGTGAGGGGACATTGTACCCCCACTCCCTGCCCATCGTGAGTTTATTTACGTTTTACAATGTTTTAAATGAACAAAGAAGTCTATCATACAGTGTGTCCCAGAATAAACGAAATCGAGATTGGTCGATGTTTAATCATATCTTAATCACAGTTATGATAAATAAGTGGCACATTTTTGTAAAGCTCAGACCCTCTTCTTTCATGCGATGTCACTGATATAACATATATGCATGCATGAGTGAATAAAGACAGTGTGAAGTTGGGTAACCAGAAGTTCGTTTGGCCAACGATGTTTGAATTTCAAAGAGATAATCGCATTTCTTGAAAGTTCATTTTCTGCCCTTTCGTTTGACACCTCAATCGGGAAAAATAAACCAGGGATGACAGAGATAACTTAGATTGAAATATTGATTGCATTTCCTTGATTTTTAAAATCATTTGTTTCTTAACTTCTCACCAATTGTTCGCACCAATTATTCGCATGAATGGATGCGGAGATGGTCAAGCGTGATCTAAAAACTTTCAAGTAGAGACTCCTCCTATCCTACCCCCTCATCCTCATTGCCAATCACCACCCCACCCCACCCCACCCCACCCCACCCCCACCACCAATCCCTCCCGGAACCCAAACTCTACAATCCCCCAAGCTCCCTCTCCCTCCCTCGGTATGTGTGTGTGTGTTGGTGTGTGTATTGTGTTATGGTCATTATTTTGTTCATCTGATGGATAGATTTAGTGAAACAATACTGCATAACCGATAAATTGCATGTTAAAATCCATCCCCCATCCTCCTCCTCATCCCCACCCCATCCTTAACCCCACTCGGAACTCCAAACCAATAACTCTTCACCCCCTCACTCATCCTTCGCTTCCTCTGTATGCGTGATTGTGTGTCGATGTTATGGTCGTTTGTTCATCTAGTGAATTTATTTAGTCAAGCACCACTGTATAGCTGTCAACGCTTAAAGAATTAATTTCTTTCCAGAAAAACTGTTCATAAATTGAACCAGACATGACACTGCTAGTCAGATTACAACATCAGCAATTTGCTGAAGGCTTTCGAGCTCAGAACGTCTCTATTTTGTTACTAGAAACACTCGTTGATCAATTTGTTGTTAACTGCCAGGTGAATTATATTAATGAAAATATACTTCATTATTAATCAGCTGTTATCATTTTTGTGAGGTTTTGTATTTACCACTCCTTTCTTGATGATCTACCATGCATGAAGCCTTTTGTCTTCTTTGTTCACTGCTAGGACAGGCAGCGAATGCAAACGGATTCATGTAATCATAGAAATGCAAGCATCACTTTACACGAACAGAGCTTAGTCATCCCCGACTCATTTTCATCCATTGAGGAGTCATATTAAAGAGCAGAAAATGAGCTATTCAGAAGTATTATTTTCATATCACAGTAACAGAACTATTTTCATATCAATCTCTTTGTTTTGAGGTATGGTTGTGCAAAGGACTTTTTGGTAGCCCTCCTTCATATTGTTCTAATTCACTTATGCGTGAAGTATGCATCATATGAGTGGTGTCTAATGGAAGAAGAGGGTCTAAGCTTTACAAATATGTATTAGTTATTAATCATGATTGTGGTTAAGACATGAATAAACATCGATACATCTCGGTTTCGTTTTTTTTCTGGGACACACTGTATAGTTGCACGACCGTCTGCTCCGCTCCTCCCCATACCCTTCTTACTTCTTCTTTTTCTTCTTCTCCTATTTTTTATCCCTTGAAATATCATAGGGGCGGCCGCTCTGACTCCCCTGTAGCCACTGCAAGTTTCATTTCAATGAAATCAATATTCCCTAATATATTAATCAAAATTTATATTCACAAGTAGGCCTACACCACTCTGTATATAGTTTCAGAAGAGAAGTCATACATGGTATAGCTCATTTAAACGTGCATTGATCTGCATCTTCCGTTCTCATAGAGGGTGTGATAAAGGATAGAATGGGTCAACTTGCTGCTCGATTCTTTGCAGAACTAATACAGCTCTAGCGTACCTGAGGAGGGCAGGGGGGGGGCAGACTGATCCGCCTGCCTTATGGGTTCCCGAAAAAAAAAGTGAAAGAAAATTTAAAAAGGCAAGAGAGAAAAAAAAAAGAATATCTATCATAGTTTAACTATTTTGTCAACAGAATAAACGCCAGTATTATCAATTTCATTAAGACCAAAAAAAAAAAAAAAAAAAAATGGTCAGCGTCACGAGGATTCGAACCCTTGACTAATTCATCGAGCTCAGACATTAACTTTGACCACATGCGCCACGAGCTGTTGACGAAGCAGAGGGTGCCAGGATTCTTTGCTAGTCTTTACTTCTCAGACCTGAGTATTTTTCCCCTCATGTACCCACAAACCATACGATATAAACCGAAGTTTGCAGAAGCGTATATTAGGTGTAGATCCCGGGTCCGGGGCAATGCAGATTACACAGTAATGGGTTTGATGAGGCAGGAACTGGCTTACTACACTTCAGATGGAGGATGTTGATCTTCTGCACTTCTAGCTTTCACCTTTGTTTGCATACCGATATGAAGTGAGATTGTGCTAATTCACCACTGAGTAACTCCTTTTGAGTATTACCGGTAAGATTTTGTAAAGTATAGAGGTAGAGGACTAGAGGTGGTAGTATAATCTGGACATTGTGTGTCGTCCGAGTGACTAGTATGGTTAGCAGAACAGGACCTTGACTCAATGATCTTTGGAGGAGAACTTGCTGCTTTGGAAGACTGCAGTGGTTGTTAGCAAAGGCAGCAAATGATGAAGACTGATGGCTCTTTGGATGTGGGTGAGATACTGCAGATTGCAACCAGTCACCTAGGGTGGGTAAAGCATTTCCTGTGCGCTTCCCTTCTTGAGAACAAATGCCCCCTCATCATCAAGAATGAGTAAACATGATCGTACCCACCGTAGGATACCTTTCAGTGTTTTTTGTTTTCAGCCCGGAGATGGTTGTCGGTTTGTTTATGGAGATGGTGAGGTGGGACAAGGTGATGCTTTGACAATGAATATTCAAGCCTCTGCAGATGGGTTTTGATTTTTTTAAAAAAATGGGACAGGGATCAATGTGACATGGTAAGATAGACCGTTTGAATACAGTGGGAGAAATGGATATGCAAGCAAGACTCTTGATTGACAGAATACCATTGATAAAAGGTTGACCAGGGTGCCGTTGCATAAAAACTTGCTATTATAGTAACTTTGCCATCAATGGTAACTACCATGGTAACGTTGCTCAACAGCCAATCAGAATCCAGTATTCTATGAAAGTTACCATTGATGGCAAAGTTACTATAATAGCAAGTTTTATGCAACGGCATCCTGTTATCAGTCGTATCAGGCATCCCTCTTCTGCCGAGTCCCATTTCATCTCATCCTCCCTTTTTTACCTCCTCAGTGTATTTTTCCCTACAACAGGGGGGCGTTTCATGAAACAATTAGTCGGTGGTTTTCACCTACTAATTTACTTTCAGCCAATCAAATGCGAGTATTTTCAGTAGCTTATAACATTTGTCGGTGATTTTCACCGACAAAACTTTTCATGAAACGCTCCCCAGGGCACCGTTTCATGAAAGTTGTCAGCACTGACAGTTACCATAGTAACAGTCAGTGATCAGTGCTTCTCAGCCAATCAAAACCAAGGATTTTACTGAAGTTGTCAGTGAATGACAACTTTCATGAAACGCTCCCAAATAATAAACAATGGAACCGTAGTGAGTAGATTGTCTAAAGAAAGTTGGTGAGGGTTCGAGCCTCCTGTTGGCCCCGCCCCCACCCCCGCCACCACATCACCACCACAGTACCAGCACACAAA
>JAPZVO010001067.1:0-22783 GCA_029962745.1 Echinometra lucunter
TATTAAGGTGAAATCTATTTTTCTAGTATTCTAAATCAACTGACTGGTTTGCTGAAAAAGTAAAGCAGGAAACCATAATGGTAGGCAATATTTTGGAACAAGTAGCGGGCTGCGCACGGCACTACGTGAAGAAAATGTCGACTAGGTAAGACCGCCCCTAATGAATATGCATAAGTCCATGGCGGCGCTCGGCTCACTGCATAGCTCTTCATCTGAATTAGATTCAAATTTCTTACCTATTTGGCCTAGCATGGAAGTTTGAGGAACACGCAGAATGCAGCTTGGAACTAGTAAAATGCAAAAATTATTGATGTAAGTAATCGTATGAAGTATGACGTCAAAAAATACCATACAAACGATACCAATATTAGAACACGCAAGATTTGCGTTGGAACCATTCGGGAACCATGCACTGTCTCCAGTGGAGAGATGAATGGTTCAAAAATAATAGAGTCACAACAAAATAACCTAAAAGTTCAAATCTGCATTCTCCGTGATCCAAAATTTCTATCGCGGTATTGTATTGTTTTGACTACATAATATACTTTCATTGATTAATTGCATTTTACCTGTTCCAATCTGCATTTTACTTCTTATTGTATTGATTCGACTATACTGTCTTGACTTCACACTTGCCTCAATTTAGTTACTGCATTTTACCTTTTCCAATCTGCATTTTACAAGTTCCAAAACTTCTATCTTTTCAATGTATTCTTAAACTACATAATATACTTTCATTGAGTTATTGCATTTTAACTGTTCCAATCTGCATTTTACCTGTTCCAAAATTTCTTTCTTCGTATAGTATTGTTTCGACTATACTGTCTTGACTTCACACATGCCTCAATTTAGTTACTGCATTTTACCTGTTCCAATCTGCATTTTACAAGTTCCAAAACATCTATTTTTGTATTGTATTCTTTAAACTACATAATATACTTTTATTGAGTTATTGCATTTTACCTGTTCCAATCTGCATTTTACCTGTTCCAAAATTTCTTTCTTCGTATTGTATTGTTTCGACTATACTGTCTTGACTTCACACTTGCCTCAATTTAGTTACTGCATTTTACCTGTTCCAATCTGCATTTTACAAGTTCCAAAACTTCTATCTTTGTATTGTATTCTTAAACTACATAATATACTTTCATTGAGTTATTGCATTTTAACTGTTCCAATCTGCATTTTACCTGTTCCAAAATTTCTTTCTTCGTATTGTATTGTTTCGACTATACTGTCTTGACTTCACACTTGCCTCAATTTAGTTACTGCATTTTACCTGTTCCAATCTGCATTTTACAAGTTCCAAAACATCTATTTTTGTATTGTATTCTTTAAACTACATAATATACTTTTATTGAGTTACTGCATTTTACCTGTTCCAATCTGCATTTTACCTGTTCCAATATTACTTTCTTCCTATTGTATTGTTTCGACTATACTGTCTGGACTTCACACTTGCCTCAATTTAGTTACTGCATTTTACCTGTTCCAATCTGCATTCTACAAGTTCCAAAACTTCTATCTTTGTATTGTATTCTTTAAACTACATAATATACTTTTATTGAGTTACTGCATTTTACCTGTTCCAATCTGCATTTTACCTGTTCCAATATTACTTTCTTCCTATTGTATTGTTTCGACTATACTGTCTGGACTTCACACTTGCCTCAATTTAGTTACTGCATTTTACCTGTTCCAATCTGCATTTTACAAGTTCCAAAACATCTATTTTTGTATTGTATTCTTTAAACTACATAATATACTTTTATTGAGTTATTGCATTTTACCTGTTCCAATCTGCATTTTACCTGTTCCAATATTTCCTTCTTCCTATTGTATTGATTCGACTACACTGTATCTATGTCTTGACTTTACACTTGCCTCAATTTAGTTACTGCATTTTACCTGTTCCAATCTGCATTCTACAAGTTCCAAAACTTCTATCTTTGTATTGTATTCTTTAAACTACATAATATACTTTTATTGAGTTATTGCATTTTAACTGTTCCAGTCTGCATTTTGCGTGCTCCAAATTTCTATCTTCGTATTGTATTGATTCGACTATACTTATATCAATGTTTTGACTTCGCACTTGCCTCAGTCTCGTTTCCCCATTTTAGCTGTCCCAGTCTGGATTTTGCGTGTTCCAAAATTTCTGTCTTTAATTGTTTTGCATTATTTTCACTAAAATCTAGCATTTTACCTGTTCCAAGTTACATCTTGCTAGTGTCAAGATTTCTATTTTCGTATCTTGTAACTTAGCGTAGGGTTGTGTACTATACTTATTCACAGTAACACTGGGCGTATCAAGCTTGCCTGCCATACCAGCGCCAGTCCGAGATCTTATGTCAGGCATTATGATTCTTTACGATGAAAGAGGTACAATAAAAGTACAAAATATGTCTAGCAAGTAGCAAGTTTCACTTACAGACCATATTCCAAAGCGCCCTCTACATAATATACTTCTATTGAGTTATTACATTTTACCTCCCCCCCCCCCCCTTCCAGTGTTCCACTGTCCTACATGCACATGATAATTAACAAGTTCTTTCTTGAAAAGATGTTCTTAAATAACTACTGGGTTAACACTTTCACTCCTTTTCAGAACCTTGCACACCTTAGTGGTCTATTTCTTCAACTAGAAATTGTGATAGGATTGGATGATATTTAGAATTTCATTACTCCTGATTGGGGTAACAAAATGTCTCAATTATGAGCAGTGATATATAATTTACTAAGCTGTGATTGCCCTCTGAGTTTGAGAAAAGGCCTGATCACTTAGCGATTGAAGTGATGTCATACTAGATGGTAGCCAATTTGGTTTTTTCTATGACAGAAGTCCATTTTAAACAGGTCCTCAAATACAATCTACATATTGTAGATCAACAGCTGCTCACATCGCAATATCTTTCAAAATTTAATTGTAAGGTGAGCGTGGTCTATTTTGATCACATACTAGTACCTGATTCTAAAAAAAAAAAAAAAAAAAAAAAAACAACACAAAACCAGACGGTAACATTTGTTGGAAGATTTTATTCCCAAATATCATTATGTGACATTTAATTATGGGAACATTTAACAATATACTTTTCACCTTCATTTGGAAAGCAGACATATTTTGTATGTTGTTATGAGTGCACATTATATCACTATCTTTTTTTACTCGCAAATTATTCATAAAGTCTACCACCTCATGTAGTAATTAGAAGTGGACATAGCACGTCCCTGTTTTCACGAAGTGACGGATGAGCGCGCAACTTAAAAAAAGTTAGTTTTGAGTAAATCGCTTTCAAAGTTTCAAACCTCAATCTCAACCTCTTTCATGTATGAAGGGTGAATAAATTTTATACCCTCGTATAGGGCATATTCTGGACAACGTTCATTATCAATCATTTGCATATTCCTTTTATATTTTAGAAGAAAACGAGGTGTAAACAATGCCGTCATTTCGTGAAAACAAAAAATTCAAGGTCCAACTGTGATTTTGTTTTCACGAAGTGACGGATCTCAGCCAAACGCGTGTTAAACAAATGGGACTTGATGAGCGCGCATTTGACCTAATTGTGCGCGATCACGTATTCAAAGCGAAGACGCGCTTTTATTTTTTTTTCACGAAGTGACGGAACTCAGCCGCACACGTAAAACATACGGGGCGGCTGAAAGCCGTCACTTCGTGAAAACAGAAAATCCTTTTAAGGGGTATTTTCTTGTTGACGTCATTGCCATAGTTACGTAATAAGACATTATTACGGTCTGAAACTCTGTGAGGTTCAAGATGTTAGTGAAAGATGTCCAAAAATGCAAAAAACTCAAAATTGAAAAATCTGCAATTTTCCTCGTATCCGTCACTTCGTGAAAACAGGGACGAGCATAATTCACAAAAACAAAGAGGAGTGTATACACATGGCAACATGGGCAGGTTCTCATTCTGTGTGTTCTGTACAACATTACAAATCCATGATTGACAACAAAATTTCAAACATATGTGATGTTTATTTGATCAAAATTGGTTAAGTAATGACTGAAATATCAAAGAAATAAACATTTCAGTTTTGTGCGAGGGTACTGGTTGAAAAGTCACTGACATGTAGAACCGATGAGATTTCTATCTATTTGACATGTATACGAAGCACAGTGCACAGCTTTACAGGAAACTACCGGTGTGAGTGCCAGTAGCGTAGCGTAAAAAGTAGTGGTCGATATAATGATATTTGAATTATTTTACTGAAAAGTCACCAGAAATCATAAGTGGAATATCAGGTGATCTCTCTATTGGATCTTTTTATGGAATCTTAGACAATATGAGACTATTTTCAATCAGCTTCATGCCACTTTTCCTTTTGCTATCACTTCTGAATCTTATCTACGGTAAAAAGGTTGGAGTATGCATCATCACTCTGTTTAAATTTGATTGCTTATACGTGCATGTACAAGTTGCATTGGAATACAATTTTGTTCTGACTCTCTCTTCATAGTAATCTATTAAAAAAAACTTAACCTATAATAATGCTTCCTGGTGTACTACTTCATTAGGACGCACTTTTTACTGGTGTCTACAAGCCATTGGCTGAATGGCTTCAGATCGAGCTTTGAGAAGATCCCAGTGCTGTTATGAGATTTTTAATTACCTTATATCAGGCATATACCTTCCTATGAGCTGTAATAAGTTCATCTGCAGAAAAAACTGAAATTTAATCCGAGATTTCTGAACATGTTAATGTGCAGCTCTGAAATTTGTACACTAGTGATTGATGTTTGTACACGGCACATTTGCACACAATGTCCGAGGTTGCGTGATAGAGAAAAGTTTTTAATGCTTGGCAATTTGTGCATAAATTACTGAAGTGGTTAAAGGGACTGCATAGGAATGATAAGAATGGTAGGAATGGTCAGATTTTTTAGCTGCAAGCTATCACTGTGTTTGTATGCCATTAGAAAGTAACTTTAGAATGATGACAAAAATGAAATTTCTAGGAGCTTTAAAAATGACGGCATATTCCCACAATCCGTCATCTAAAATCTAAACACCTTTTCTTTTCTGTCTCATAATTTGTGTGTGTGTGTGGGGGGGGGGGGGGGAGGGGGGGGCCTGGAAAAATGCTCCAGCCAAACTTCCTCCAGTTGAACGAAGTATGATCTTTTTCATTGGAAAGGTGTTTAATCTTAGTTTTACGATATATGTAGTATATATATTACCAAATGACAATCATGTAAGAATTAATTGTTGCAAGAACTAATTTGTACCTTTAATAGCTAGAAGTGCTTACATTTACCCAGGATCAGTTGGGAATGGGAGCTATAACACAAACCATGGGGTACAAATCCATACAGAACCATTGATATGAAATTGGATCAGCAGTTGCTCATCTCAGACACATCATGCCTAATATGATCAGAAATAATGCCAGAAATTTCATATTTTTTGACAGACTTAATTTTCTGACTTATCTGCTTGGAAACCACAAAATGCGCCAAAAACATGCAAAAGACTGAGAATCTACACTGAAAACGAAAGATGGTCAAATGACTAAAAAGATTAGTCATTCACTACGTCTTATTTGACTAAGAAATAATTAGTCATTTGTTCTCAAACTGACTAATTTTAATTAGTTAATCAAATTATGTCTTATTTGAGTAATCCTGGAAATAATTAGTATGGCATGAGAAAGAATTGGTCCGTAGATAGTCCTACACGGAAATCAGTTAGTCTTACATTAGTCTTTCATTAGTATTTTTTTTTTTACTAATCATTATAAATGATGACTTGACGTGGTGCTGAGGTAAGCTGTCAGTCATGGGAACTAATTTCACACATGCATATTCAAATTTTATATATACCTTTTAAAACAAAGGCGGTTCATGACAGCCTGTCATAGGCTGTCATAGGCTTGACTGACATAGCAACAAGTAGTGTACGCAAACTTGATTCCAAGTTATTTTTGTAGTTAATAGACCTGTTTACTAACATATTCAAATTTTATGCATACCTTTCAATCATTGGTTGTTTTTGACAACCGGAAAGCTTGCCAAAGGCTTTCAAGACAGAGCAACAAGATTAGTAATGTTACCCAAGTAAGCAAGCACTAGTGTTTGTTCTAAGGAATATCTCCTCATTAATTTGTCTATATAGTGCAGACGTCCGGTCCAGGTTTTCCTGAGATTATATAAACACTTTCCATTGGACTTCTCAATTAAACACTCTTAGTTTTTATTTGTCAAGCGTGGGCAAAGATTTGTCAAAGTGGCAGTAAAAATTCGTCACGTTATCATGACGATCACTTTATGTCAATAGACAAATGATTTTAGTATTTTGACAAACTAAAAATCGGGAGATACTAATTCACGTCTCTACGTAACGAATAAGTATTTTGTTTTGACAAACTTCCTTAACTGACGAATCCAACAAGCAAGAATTGACAAATGAATATTGTCAGTCCGATTGCGGACTACGAATCTTATCAGGCAAGACAAATTAATGGACGAATTTAGACATACAATACGAATTGTGGAATGAAAGTTTTCTGACAAATTTTAAACGGGTTTCCTTGTCTTAAAAGATTTGTCAGAAATCATATCGTGCGCATGCGCCCTTTAGAGCAGAATGTTTAATTTTGATATCGATATAGGCTGCCAAGAGTTTCTAATTCTTCGCGTGCACGTACCGTACCGGCCGTATATACGGTGCAGGTAAAGTACGGATACGGTGCATGCTGTTTGCATTCGAGCGCGAGCTGACTTCACTCTAGTACGTACAGGGCCACGTCAACTCACGGATTTTGACTTGATCGACGTAGATCTAGCTAGATTAACATCGGGTAAGACTTACTGACTATTGTACCTTCGCCTTAGCCTAGCTTCTTAAAGTAAAAACTAAAAATCGAGGCATTTCTTGTTATTACTAGATCTAGACCTATTAGGCCTAACTTTTTATTATTTAATCTAGGCCTAGAAATAATCTAGGGCCTAGGCCTACTCTAGACTAGAGTCTAACCTACGCGCATCGCATTGAAACGCATGTTAGGCCCTAACAGACAATTAATGCATCGTGTATAAATAGGCTTGCAATAGCCACTCATCGTGTAGCCTAGCCTTAGAATCTCTAGATCTAGTTCAAGATGATAGATCTACCCTTTTCCATTGACAAAACTATACTATAGGCCTAGTAAGGCACGTAAACTGCGTCGCATTGAACACCGTGGACGTGGTGAATTAAACTTCCAGTTCTTCAATATCCATTGACAATATGCACCACACAGGCCCCTGGCCTAGCCTACTACGACTATGAGTATGAATCCGTTCATAAGTGCCCAGGCTGGGGGGGGGGGGGGGGGAAATCTATATAATCTATAGACTATTTAGAGTAATTATTTAGATCTAGAGTCTAATCTAGGGAGTAGCGTAGACTCTAGTCTCTACTGTGCGCAATAAATGCCCATTCGGTTTCAAAATACATAGACCTCTAGGGCCTAGAGTCTAGACTAGACTTCGATGTGTAGGCCTAGTACTGTACTGTACTGTAGATTTAGTACTCATCTATTGTCTAGTGTAGAGTGTAGCCTGTGTAGGCTGTAGTGTAGGCAAGTCACCATGCCCATGGCATACATGTAGATTCTTGATCTAAGTTCTAACTAGGCCTAGATCTAGTACATGTAGATCTAGTCTAGTCTCTACTCTAGTCTAGAGTAAGGTCTATTCTAGACTAGATCTAGTCTAGACAATACTAGGTCTAGATCTAGATCTATGAAATCTAACTTAGATCTAGATCTATATGTGACTTAGATCTAACTTAGGTCTAGCTAGATCTAGACTAGATCTAGATCTCTGGAGATCTACATGTGTGTATCTACACCAGTGGCGTACCCAGGATTGTTTCAAGGGGGTGTTTAAAATGTTCCTTGCTAAGCTAAAAAGAAAGTCGCGCAACTCCCAAAAAGGACCCGAAAAAACTAATGAGGGGGGGGGGGGGGGCTCCGACACTTTTTTTTTCACGAGCGTCGATATTTTTGTAGGCACGTATTACAGGTGCCCGGTCAGACTCCAACAATCAGAAAAGCAAATTAAAAACAAAAATCCATCTTTCCATCTTTTTCATTTTTAGGGGACCCGTGTTAATTTTTCGAAAAAAGGGGGGTGTTTTCGACCAAATTCGATCCAAGGGGGGATTTAAACACCACAAACACCCCCCCCCCCCCCCCTCGGTACGCGTATGATCTACACTGTTCTGGTATAATTTTTATAAATGCCATGGTATCTAGATCTGTATATACTGTAGTCTATATAGGTCTAGTCTAGATCTAGTAGTAGATCTGATAGTAGATCTACTAGTAGTAGATCTAGATCTAGACCATAGAATAAATAATCCAATAAGGCGAAGCGCGCATTCACTCGCGTGTTTAACGAGGGCCACCTTTTTTCCCCATAGATCTAGGCTTGTGTTTGAGAGGTGAAGGGACTAAATTTTACATGCACTCTTTTGGCCCAACAGAGGGGGTAAACTCAAAACTTTTATAGTTTAAATTGTATTTAATTCAAAATGAAAATTAGACCAAGTGTTATAATTATATGACATTTTATGTACATTACGCGAATCCTGTGTTTAAAAAATACCCCACCAGCTTATAACACAGGAACTTCATTGCCTTGCGTGCTGTGTCAATGGGACCTCAGGTGGGGTATTTGAAACCCCAATTTCAGATTTTGGGAGAGCTCTCGTTTAAACTGGGGTGGGGTTCATCTGACTGCTGATAATGCCTTGCGTGTTAGTCAATGGGATCTCAAGTTGGGTATTGACACCCCAATTTTCTCGCGTTTAAACTGGGGTGGGGTGGATTTAGTGACTGCTGCTGCTGATAAGAGCCGATAACACCGATGCCTGCCACCACAACAGGCTGATGAACAGCATGGAGTGGGATTGCAGCTGTCTTTGTTACGTAATAGTATAAACAAACTCTTCAGAGCTTCCTGGCTGACATTAATCTTGAAAGAATGAATTTGTATTCTATTTGTTTTAGGACATTAGCATATCTAAAAACGATTCAGAATTTAGATGAAGATCGACATGAAATTTTGAACGATGCAAAATGACCCACAATTGCCGAAATAACAATAAGTTAAAAAAAAATCACCCTCTCTCTCTTGCTCTCCCTCTCTCTCTGCCAGGCCTTATGAAGGTCACTTCTCGGGGGAAGGTGGATTATCTGGGAGAGTGCGTGGTTGTTTACTTAAGGATAACCATTCCTTGTTGATATCGGGGATGGGGGAGCGAGTGAAAGTAGCTTGGAATTTGAAATTAGGGTGTCAGATGAGATCCATTTTTAAACACAAAGTTTCGTAATGTAGATCTATCTAGAGTCTACTAGATCTACAAATCAATAAACAATATCTAGATCTATTTAAAAAAAAAATCTCAACTTGACTGTAATATTTAAACGTTTACAAACAAATGAAATAAATGAATATCTTCAGTAATGAATATTCGATTGTTCACGGCAGCTGCATTCAGCCACGTCCACTTGCACATTAATTGGTCCCGCATACGCGTACTACCTTTCATCGCGCGTGCATATATTCTAAAAGTCATACGCGCTACCCTGTTTCATTTGATACCCCCATCAACATTTAGAGTAGTGGAACCACTCTGGCGGGTAACGCAGGGTACAGCAAAGTTGAGGAAAATTATTTAAACCCAGCAACTCACTGCATGCAAGTACCACCCATTCAGTCACACACTACCATTCAATCTACACAATAATCTGATAACAAAAACAAATAAAACAAAAAAAGCAAGCACGAGAGCACGGACCATTTTGCGGCGGGTTCGTGTGCGCTCGCTATTTTTAAGTGCTTTCCCTATGGCACATGGCGTGTATGCATGGCTTGCACGCTGTATAGAGGCGATGAGCAGAATCTCGCGGGCACACGCATATCGCATAGACATATTGTACATGTTGCCGCAAACTCGGGGGGGGGGGGGGGAGACCCTCACAAACTGGTGCACTGTAGTACAATCAAGAAACTGACTTTATTAACCCAAAATTCATGAAAATATTTTTTTCTTATCAAAATATAAAACATGTTATTTAAGCTTACTTTTATTAAATTCAGTTTGAAATAAACATAAATTGGCATTTATCCTTAACCTGTCGCAAAACTAGTTCCACTGCTCTACCTAGCTCATTTTGCGTTTTTCATCACGTTTACGCGCGCATTATCTGCCTATTATTATTAGTCTAGACTCTAGACTAGGGCATGTACATGTACATCTAAGACTAAGTTATAGCGCGCTGTCACTAACAAATCGCGCGATCGTTCAGACTCCCTATCTAATGTAACTTAGAAGTTAGACTTTTGGTCTTGGAAGTTAAGAGTCTAACTTGCATTTAACCTAAATTTAACGTTAGATCTAAAATTAAAAGTTAGATCTAATTTAGTCCTTAAGTTTTAAGAGTCTACTCTACTCTTAGAGAGTCACTCTTGACTAGTACTAGTAGTAGTAGAGTAGACCTCTACTCTAGTCTATAGACCACTAGGTCCTAGTCACGTGTGTATCTCCTGTAACAGTAAACAAGTTGACTAAAAAGTTTACTTAAAATTCTCCTTTTCTGCATGTGCTATAAAAAATCCAAACAAATATCTGCATGAATATATCAATATCACATTTGAATATTTGGTATTTCGGTAGTGTAAACTTATTCAAGATCACAACTAAAAAATAATAAAATATTTTAGCAAACAATTTGGTTCAGTTGCACTGCCTGATCCCATAAACAATACATGTGTAGATCTATGGGGTGCCAAAAAAAAGAAGAAAAAAAGGTCAAATACACAGAACGTGCCGTATGGGGTCCATATGGAGTATGGATCGACCTCTTACTGTGTAGGCGTGCATGGTCTAGACCTAATCAGTAATCTTAACCACCCAGGCCGCGAAATTATTTTTCTCCACCGCAGTGGTGGACCCCACCTGTGCAGGCATGGGGCTAGTACGAACTCATTTGCATACGGCCAATCAGAGCTACATGTACATGACATGAATATCCATGACTTGCGTCTTTGGAATAAGAGTACGCATGTGCGTGGACTTGTTATGTTTATTGTGGTGAGGAAAAGAGGAAAGAATACAAGCAAAGTCAAGATCTAACAGTAGATGTAATATAACAGACTACCTTAGCCTATAACAATGTAAAATGGTCAATATATATGATTATTTACAATGCAGTGTGTAGAAAATAGGGTGAAAACTTTTAGGCTGCACATTAAATTTAACTTTTTGTGTATACTGCATGTACATTAATTACATTATTTTAGTGTAAGTTAAGGGCATGCAAATGTATTTACCAAACAATTTCACCTACGGTAAATCCCTATAAAAGACATTTGGAATAGATGAAGAAAAAAAAGTCCACTTTTCTGGTGGTGCGTCTGCTACGAATGCAAGCAATGCGCATTACATATAGCTGCAATGCGAATTACACAGAATACCTGCAATGCGCATTACACAGAATACCAGTCAGCACAGCACTTAAAGGCATCTAGCGGATTGTACCGTCCTGCAACTCTACAAATATATACACAATACAAATTGTGTCACGCAGGGCATTGTAATGGTCGTATGTGTGCCTTTAATAGCCTGATGATATTTTTTTTTAAATGTCACATTTTATATGGAATTGAATATCTAGACTACCCATTTAATTTAAAATGAGATCTTGAGTAGATCTCTAGATCTACCGTGTATATATAGATCTAGTCTTAAAGATAAAATAAACAATATTGTCCTTTTATATCTCTATTGTGCAGATTGATACCATCGTCAGGTCTGATGGTGTCGGCCTACATCGGTATATGTGTACCTTGTGGCAGCCAGTGCTCCTAAGTCCTATCTGTATCAATTAAGTATCATGGATGCAAGCAAGTAAGTTTATTTTTATTTTCCACATTCAATACAAATAACAAGGAATGCTTATTCTTGAAAGGTTTTGGGACCATTAACGATGGACCAATTATTTCTCTAATCAGTTGCTATATTTAGCATTTCTTACCTGCACACATAAATCCATTCCCCCCAAAATAATGAAATTATTAATTCAATTTTCTTAACATTTGTACACTTAACTGTGAAACAAAACTGTAACCCTATACTTAAGGTCTGGTTTTACAGTACAAATTATAATGGTCACCTGTCTATAGTGGTCACTTTTGCTATTTCCCCCAAGTGGCCACATAGGCAGGTTTGACTGCATATCACAAAGTAATTTTTGAAAGTGTCCCATACGTAAGAATTTGGGGACATTTTTTAAAGTTCTTTGCGACAGTACTATAAACACTGCCCAACCATACTTTTAGAAGTTCTAATTTATTTCTTTACAGTCCCAATTCCAAAAACTAGAAGACAATATCTAATTCAACTTTCATTTTATAACTAATTTAAGAAGTGTCTATACGTATGGGACATTTGCCTTACGTATGGGACATTTGCCTTACGTATGGGACATTGCATACAATTAGTGTGTCTGATGTACATGCTAAACTTTGTGCAAGAAATATGTAAAATTCCAAAAGTGAGATTCCATACAAAGTTTGGCGGGCGATCTTCAAGCATTTTTATCTTATATTCGGTATGCTGTGAAAGATAAAATAACCGGCTACATTTTAATCGGGGGTCATGAAATATAAATCACAGTTTTAAAACTTACGGCAGGTATTCAAATATCCGTCATTATAACTTGAATCAATCTGGTAAACTAGCAATTTCCCATTTATAATGCATGGGAATCCAATTTTTGCCACTTTTTCCACATTTTTTTAATTTTGCAAGCTGATCTCAATATAGAATGGGTACAATTTGCACATCACCAGAAAGGGTATAAATTTGTCTGTCTTTTGATCGGTGTTCAGTTCATAAAACTAAAAATTAAAGATGTAGGAGCTCCGATATCGTCAAATTTTGTCAAATCTACTGGCCACATTTTCCTCCACTTTTGTCCTTTTTGGGAGAAGAAAAATTACAAAAATGCATCTTAGCATTTCTAAAAAAGTAATGCATGGATTGGTATGAAATTTGAAACACATCATATGAACAGTTTCTTAAACAAGATCAAAAAAAAAATCAGTGTTCAATTTCCCCTGTGTTGCATCGATCGCAAAATGCTTGCACAATTTCTAACAATTTATTACTGGCAAAAAGAAGCTGCTGAAAACTGCTTATCTAAAAAAAGAGCCAATGGAGTAAATTAGAGAGTCAAAAGGGGCCTAAAAGAGCTAGGATCGAAAGCTTAGGCCCCTTTTGACTCTCTAATTTATTACTGGTATACATACATGTATCTTATCTATTTCAGGATTTGATATCCCTCTGACAGGGAATAATTAGCTATTTGACCCCCTGACTGGGATAATTTGCCAGAGATCGGGAAATACATGCCCCTCAGAGCTATATGACTATAAATACACCCCTGAGTTGTTTATATAGGATACTGAATGATACTATGGGTAGGCACAACAAAGAGATCAGAAGAGCATACCTAAAGAGAAGAAAGGAAAAAATCAGAGAAGAGAAATTAGCTCAGGAAGATAACACAAGTGACATTCAAGTTGATAGCCCAGCAACAAGAAGCCATATTGTTACTGAAGATAAGAGCCATTCTGAAAGCCATATCCTCTCATCATCATCCTCATCATCCCTATTTCCGACATCATCAGCATCACTTCCATCAACTCGTGGTCAGATTTGTGTGAACACTGCAAAATCAGTTTGCACTAGTAAAGACTCTTCAACAACAGCTGCAATTTTACGAGGTGAAATCCCTAAAAAAGTACAAAATGACATTTTGTTGACAAAGTGGAATGAATACAGATTATTAAATAAACAATTTACTCTCATCAAGAGAAGATTAAACGTGATTGAATATGGAAAAAGAGGTCAGATGCTATAATCAGATGGGAGTCGACATGAAAAGATGAACAACAAGGTTTGTATTTTGGAATTTACTGACTATTCACATATAAAACGAAACAATTCTCAAACATTGCAAAAATATATATCCCCTGTCAGCTGATCGTAAAATTGCGCTTAATCATCGTAATAATTTATAAATATCTTGTCATAATTAGTAATATTATCAGGTTTTATAAAGTCAATGAAAAAGTGTAATTTCTATTTAAGCGGCATGTTTTGACGTTCCTAGGCTGCTGTTAAGCTGATCTTGAAATTGCAACTTAATGAGTGTGAAGACTGAACGAGAGATGCTTACAAAAGTTTTTAAAGTAAAATTTATTGATCATGTGTATTGTGTAATACATGTAGAGACAAACGTGTACATGTATAGAACATGATTATGTGTTCTAGTATCTTGTTGTAATCTTATATCTTTAAATTTCAGTTGCCCTTTGAGTGTGGCTATATCAGGTCATGTGGAATGAACTTCCCCTGACCTTCAGAGCTGATCTTGAAGGGGCATATCAGAAATGAGTGCGAAGATTACAACTTGTGTCAAGAAACATGCATGCAAGAGCAGCTTTATTGATCATGTATCAGAATAGAAAGTAATCATACAATAGTGAGTGTCTCGTCATCTTCGATCTTTGAATTTTAGTTGCTTTGTATTTTGAGTGGGGCTTAACATATGCATGGAATGGATATATATATATTATCAGCTGTGTTTACTTGCACAGATTTCTTTACAAGTGGTAGTGGATGTGTGTATGATGTATATATTGATTAGAAAAGAAAATTTGCCCATTAAAGCCCATGGTAATATTTACTAATAGGTAAATTATTCATTAGGATTTATCAAATGACTGAAAAATATTGTACATAGACTTTAATATCATAGTGGGTTAATACATGTACCTGTATCGTGGCATGTAAACTAGTTTTACTTCAGACTCAGCTGAGGATATTACACTCTTTATGCTGAAAATGTATCTATATCTGTTCTGCTTTCTTTTTAGCAACTGTGGGTTACAAAACTTAAATATAAGTTCCAGAACAGCAGGAGACGGGATGATACCGTGAGAGCCAGTTTGGAAGTAGTGCAACGGAAGAGAAAGCAACCACCAACCCAGAATCCTTCCAAGACAGCAAAGGAGCAGGTGAAGTATCCTCCTATTTTCGGGATGGCAACTACCTTCCAGCAAGGCAGGTTTCTGAAGACGACAAAAGCATCGAAGCACACAAACAATGGCTACTAACTGAAGGGACCAAAAAAGCGACCCAACTACGAAGAGGTAGAAGCCAGGATGACCTTAACCTTCTCTGATAGAAGAAATGAAATTATCAAGGAAAACATACCCATAGCACAGCTGAAAGAAGAATACCCGTGGTGTTCAAGGATGATGGTGTTTGAAGGTATGTATAATCCATACCGTACACCTTAACGCCTATTTCACTGGGGCGCTAATTCAGAGAGCAGATTTTACTGGGGGGGAGGGGTCAATTTAATCCCCCCCCCCCAGATCTCGATCGCGAAAGGTCCGATCGCGTGAACATTTGCACATATGTCAAGACACGTGTAAAGAAGCGTTGGCCTCATAATTTTTTTTTCGCGCGCCAAAAATTCCAAATTTGTTGAATATTTTAATTCATGCAATGGGATGCATCAAATTTCATGAAATTCACAAAATACATAAATATTTCCTTCAAAAATTATTATGAAGTCACATAACGTCTTGTAAATGACGCTAGAAGATTGAAAAAGGCTGTGTTTTTGACCAATATTATGAGATAAGCTGTTTTGGTCACACAAACGTATGGAAAAGGCAAGGTTTTTGTCATTAGGGGTTGACGGCTTCGTCTCCCCCCCCCCCCCCCCACCCCCCTGTGGAGATTGGTTATAAGAGTGGCATGGAAATATATGCATTCTAAATACTTGGGGTTTTTTATTCAAAGAAACAAAGTTACATTAATTTAGTTCACTATTTTATCTATTCTGACAGCTATGTGCATGGATGAGACACAAACTGTTACTTTGTAGATACCTATCAATGTGCTACATGAATGTGCTACTAAAATATAATCGTAACAGCAGTTTGCAATTGGATGCAGCTAGTTGTATGTGTTATTATAGGGTGTGTTTTTTCGGCCCAGAATCAGCGTTTTGAATCACATAGTTTGTACTACAGTTTAAATCGCTTTGCGTTTATGCTCATTTCCTCTAAACGCCGATTCAAATCACTGATTCAAAATGCACAAATTTGTGCGTTTTGAATTTGCGTTTAGCTCTAAACGCGTAAATCTGGAAGCATAAATACAACTCTCACCTAAACGGCGTTTAAACGTGACGTCATACTAAACACCCTTCCGGTCAATACAATAAAGGCCGCGCCTGTACTGGCATTATGGCCTGGATCAATGATGGAACTGAGCGAAAGCGCACGCCCTAGTTTGACCTGCCTTCGTTAAGTCTCCAAGGTTCAACTTAACAGCGTTTTGAATCAGCGTTTCTGCCTTCGCAAATAAGCATAAACGGACCATAGTTTCAGGTTTACCTTCATTAGTCATAAAGTAGCACATATAACATATAATTCTCACTTGTTGAAATCAAGCCCTATTACTATTTTCATGCCATTATCTACCAATATTCTATTAAGTTCCTCTACAAATGTCATTACAGTTACTGGTTATTGTCTACCCCAACCCGCCTCCCCCCCCCCCCAAAAAAAAAGTAATTGAAAAAAAAGGATATCAGTGATCACATAATTTTACATTCAACACAATTTTCAAGTGATCATTTTTCAAGATATTTGTTTCTAGACAAAATAAAAAGTGTAACTGGGGTTATTTTCCTCTAAGAGCCCAAACTTCAGTCCAAGTATAACAACAATGTGTATGTTTGCTTGTTCAGCTTCTTGCAGAATTCCGACGCATTCACGGAAGTTGTGGTGCTCTGCAGCTCTTGAAAAAGGGGCTACAGACGTACGCGAGACCACTTCTCCTCTCCTACAAGGGGCGATGTCTTCGAACCAAACTGAAAAGGGATGAAGACTTGCTATCAATAATCGAAGACATCGAAAAACTTGCAGATGAGAAGGCTAGAGAAGGTGGGTTGATATCCATCTTGTACACATTGGGCATTACCAGTGTGGGTAAATCCAAAAACCCTTATTAGGTTTGTGTCTGATGGAATGTGAGTGACAATCATCACTTACATTTTATATTAATGTTTTTTCTTCTTCTTCACATTGCATGTAAATTACTCTTTTTACATTGATATTTTATCAATAGTCATTTGCAAGATCTGTTGCAATTTTTCAAGGTGAAATGTTTTTTTCTTGGACTTTCAATAATCCTACATTTCTTACTTTGTTTTACTTTGCTCCTATTTCTTATTTTACTTTCTCTTAATTCCTTATTTTCTTTTTGTGAAAAAAGTATTGCAATAAATCACAATGAAAATGGGTTGTTATTGTAGGTTGACAGGGTTGTGTTAAATCCCCCATTAACCTATGACATTAATTTTCGTGTTATTATAGATGCAGAAGCAAAAGCTGCCATAACGGCCATACCTGCTCTTCTAGGAGAGAGCAACAACATCTTCAGATACCAGGTAGAGTATTCCCTGTTATGATTTATTCCTGGTAAGGAGGTGCTTTTATGAATGGATGTCATAATTTTTCATTGCTTAGGTTAAGACTGTCTCACTGTTTACACTTTTCCTGTATGACAAAATGTGCATCATTCTGCCTCAGCCATCAAGTTTGAAATATTTAATGGTTAGATGGATTTTCTTCAAACTTGGTAAAATGGTGCATTTGAGAGGACACACAAACCAAATAGATTTGAGGGACATTTGGCCAAAGGTCACAGGCCTGTCCAGTATACTTTAAAAAAATATATATTTATCAAGTGAAATGAAGGAATTAATAGAAACAAAATGATTAAGTCATCATAGAGAGCTTGCCCTGCGGATGGAGGAACATTTGTGGGACAGGGTGGAGGAGGCTTGGGGTGATATTCACAGTTCCACATGACCTTAGTAAAATAATGAAAGAATTAAAAGAAAAAATGAAATGAATACAAAAATGCTGAGAAAGTACATCCCTTTTCCAGTCTGATAAAGTTACATTAAGCATTGTTGAGTAAATTCGAAGTACAATGAGTATTCTTTCTTTATTGTTTTATACTTATGTCCACATAGGGGGATGGAGACCAAACAGGATTAGCCATCTTTGTGAGCACGGACGAAAGCTCCCCACTGCATTCCAGAGAGTTCTCAATGGTCATTGATGGCACACCAGTGTGCAGGGTGGGGGATCTGTTGACGGCTGCAGCATGCTACCTTTCAGCATTCTACGTATTTCACCTGCAGTACGAAAGCACTTTGACGCGAACACTTGAATTCTGTCAACTCGCTTTGTTCAAGGTGAAGGACAAGTGCCCCACTGACAAGCATGTCCTCACTTTCATGACGAGACTTCATAGGAAGATACCATGATTCAGTTTGTTCTTTCTGGTAAAAGTGCCGCATAGAGAAGAGCGATATTTTCTGACTCAATAACCAAATATGAAATGTGTCCACCTTGAGCCCGATTTTATGGACATTGTAGATCTGTATTTGTAATCCCAATTTAAAAACAATGCATACATGTGTAATTTTTTTTTTTTTCAGTCTGAAAGGTATATTTGGAAGCTGAAATAACGTCAAAGAGGTGTACTGTAAAAGATAGATATCAGTGTACTAGGTGTTTCAAACAACATTTTACACTTTTGATCATTAATAACTTTTTACTGGATTCACAGATGATATTCAAATTTTGATAGTACATAGCAGAGGAGTGTCAAATTTTATGGGTATAATTTTGTGTCATAACTGTCTATCATTTTTCTGTTATGATTTCTTTTCAAAGAAAGATTTCAAATATCGGCCACATTTTGCAGCTATGTAGAAAAAACAAAGACCATTGCAATAGCATTAAGTGTATGGTGAGTGTGTGTCTCCCTGGTTTGACAAAAGCCATTCATACCCAATCTGGGTCATCTTTTGTGGGCCCTGCACACAATGGAGGAATTAGCACCGTTAATACCTTTCCTCATTAATGATGCCAATTTCGTCATTGTTTGCAACCCTCACAAAAGATGACCCAGATTGGGAATGAATGGCTTTTGTCAAACAAAGGAGACATACATGTACACTTTATGCTTTTGCAATAGTATTCGTTTTTTCTACATAGCTGCAAAATGTGGCCGATATTTGAAATCTTTTTTTGAAAACGAAATAATAAAAGGAAAATAAAAGACGGTTATACCACCAAATTATACCCATAAAATTTGTAACTCATCTGCTATGTACTATCAAAATTTGAATATCATTATGAATCCAGTAAAAAGTAATTAATGATAAAAAGAGTAAAATGTTTTTGAAACACCTAGTATATGTGTGAACAGTATTGCTACAAAGATTGTTGGAACTCACAATCCGTTTTCAGTTTAGAATAAATAAACTGGTATGACCAAAAAAGCATGGCATTTGTAGCACAATTTGAAATGATGTCAAGTGGTAAAGATCAATATTAAATTATAACCGTGTTATAAGATGGTTGGGATATACAATCTGATTGTATCTGATTGGATTGACTGCTTTTGTCTTGTAGTCAAGTCTAGGTTTTGAAATTGTTTAAATTCGCTGCTAATAGCCTCATGATAATTACAACAAGAAAAGATATGTGTATAGTATAGTATACATGTACTTCAATATATAATTCAGTGTATTTTCATGAAAAAGCCCACAGCATTAACTTGGATGCTTTAAAGGTGCTGGTTAACTTAGTTTTCATGTGAAAAAAAAAGACAAGTTGGATGGGTGAACCATATGTCAATTTGATTGTCCATATTTGCAGAGTAATCTGTGAAAATCTTACTGTTAATGGTCTAGTTTTTGGCCAAGATATCACAAATGAAAATATTGAAAATGATAAGAACACTGGCTTTGCAGAAGCGTTTCATGAAACACTTTCATATAAATTCATAGATATCTTCATAGTTGTATGATCTTTTCGAAAACTTTTGCATTTTCTGGACTTAGGTGACAAATGATTATCAACAATTAACATCCTAACTGAACACTTATACATTTTTGCCCCTGATGATGTTAAAAAGTCTTTTAAGCCACTTTAATATACAATTTTAACCATCAATGTGTTCATTACAGCCATAAGATGTTCTAACAAACAGTTAAAACAAATGAGTGCTACCTGCATATAATGTTACGCACACATTTTACTGAAAGCCTGATTACTGATTAGCAATAGTTGAAGCTGAAATTATCTCAAGAGGTAATGATCAATGTATGTGCATGTTACCAATTATTACAAAGATGGTAAGAATTTAAAATCTGTTTAAAAGTTTCAGATTAGAATTTATAACTGGTGTTGGATAGTAGTATGCTAATGTTAACAGTAATGTATGTGGGAAACAAACTGCTAAATATTGATAAACTTGCATTTTTTTTAAATATGACTGTTTGAGGAATTACCAAAGTTGTGCATGTGTTCTAACTTCTATGTATATGTGTGTGTGTGTATATATATATATATATATATCTTCCTAGTTGATGATCTTTTTCTGGCCTTTGGTGACAATATGTACGCTAATGATTATCAACAATTCAAATCCTAACTGAACACTTTTGCCCCTGACGATGTTAAACAGTTACTTTAAGAATTCTTAAAATACAATTTTAACCATTTTTAACATACAATTTTAACCATTAGTGTGTTCATTACAGCCATAAGATGTTCCAACATAAACAGTTTAAAAAGATAAGTGCTACCTGCATATAATGTTAAGCACACATTTTACTGAAAAGCAGATTAAAGATTAGCAATAGCAAGCTGAAATGATGTCAAGAGGTAGTGATCAATGTATGTGCATGTTTACAATATTACACAGACGGTAAGAATTTAAAATCTGTATAAAGCTTTCAGATTGGAATTTACAACTGGTGTTGGATAATATGCTAATGTTATTTTATTTATGGGAAATGAATCTCTGATTTGTTTGTATTTGACATGTTTGAGGAATTACCCAAGTTAATTGTGCATGTGTTTTAACTTCTATGTAGAATGTGTATATATCTTCATAGTTTAATGATCTTTTCGAAAATGTTTGCATTGTCTGGCCTTTGGTGACAAATACACTAATGATTATCACCAATTCAAATCTTAACTGAACACTTGCATGTTTACCCCTAACGATGTTAAACATGTTTAATATAATACATGTTTAACCACCAGCGTGTTCAGTACATCCATGAGATGTTCTAACATAGACAGGTAAACAAATGAGTGCTACCTGCATATGGGCATGGATCTATAGGTCCATGATATGGGCAATTCCATGAATTATAGGACAAGGAACCAAGCTTTCAATTTGCTCTTTATCAAATCTGGTTTCTTTTACAAGGCTCATTGTTCTAGCAATCTATTATTCCCTACCTTTATTTCTCAAACATCTCTGTTTGAACTAGAACTTTACATAAACTGGCATGTGTGGGACTACACATGATTTAAATGTATTATTATGGCATTTTATAGAAAATAATTATTTTCTTTTTTTGCCCATTTTCAAATTGGATGATGTTTAGGACTTAAGTACATATACACGTGTGTCTTATTTTGCAATTCAAAATGAATTTAACATGTACATTTTTAAGTGTCCTGGACATGCACACTGTAATGTAACATAACTAACCATCTTTGTGCTATTGTCCTTCAAACTGACAAGAATTTTTGCAACGTGTTATACATCAAACAACTCAGCAAAATGTCAGTAATGAAATGATCATTAAAATTTGATTTAATTGGACACAGTATAGGAAATAGAATTTTTCACAAACTTGTATTTTTTCCATGTCCTCTTGTAATCTAACTAACCAATATTCAAATTCTTGTTGTCACTCACTGAAATACGTCACATGATTGAGGTAGGAGTAGTCTAGAGTAGTTAGAGGTATTGACTATGACACTACAAAAATGAATTGAAAATGTTCATGCATTTTAAAATGGCAGCCATGTATACTCTAAAAAGTACCATTAACTGTAACTTAACTCATGGAATTGCCCGTATAATGCTAAGCACATATTTTCTGATGGACTAATTAAAGATTAGCAATAATTGAAGCTGAAATGATCTCAAGAGGGAATGCTCAATATATGTACATCTTAACAATATCACAGAGATTGTAAGAATTTAAAATCTTTATTTAAAAGTTTCAGATTGGAATCTATAACTGGTGTTGGATAGTATACTAATGTTAACATTGATATATGAAATATATGACATTAACCGAGCTGAATTTTGATGGAATTGCAATTTTTATTGTTGACTGTTTGAGGAATAACCAAAGTTGTATATGTGTTCTAATTTATATGTAGAATGTGCATTTTTAAACTAGGCATATTTTTGTTTTATGTCTCACATGTGATATTAAACATGGGGGTGAGACGTGCATAATTATTTTCTTCAGCCAGTTAACATGCTCTGTTCTGGACAATTGAAATCACTTTGAAACATTTGTATTAAGCGTTATATGAATTTGAAATATTATTATTGTTATCAAATGTGAATAAACAGACTAATAATTGGTCACCCAGCAAAAGTCAATATTTGTGTGACGATTTAACTTTGTGCATGACAAATTTGTTTTCAGCAAGACGAATGATCGTCATGCATTGGGTTTCCGTGCAGTGCTGCATGACGAATTAATTTTCTTGCATGACAAAGCATTCATCATACATTACGAATTAATTTCCATGCATGACAAATTGATTTCTTGGCATGACGAAT
>JAPZVO010001068.1:0-22747 GCA_029962745.1 Echinometra lucunter
TCCCCTCCCATTCTTCCCATGCACTTTAAACATCATCTGAATGAACGAGGGGGTAAAAAAAAATGTAATTACTTTTTTCCATAATGTTTTTATTAGAGATTTCACTCAAAATAAACATCAATACATCCATATACATCAATATAAACAAAATAATATAATACAAATCTTCATTTGGTTTCCATAGCATATTTCCGTAGATAAGACATCCATTACTGAGCAGAAGAAACAAGGAGGAATGAAACCCCTTATATTATATATACATATATATGAAAAAAATACGTGCATACACACATACACCTTTATCACCCCTCCGCGACCCCCCCCCCAAAAAAAAAAACAAAAACAAAAACAAACTACATCTACACACACATCCATCGACCACACGATACACACCCACACACACCGGCACCCACCGACTGCTTTCAGTCTTGATGAATTGAATCTGAAGATAAATGCCTTGACACTAGTTGTAATTTAATACTTTCCCATTTTTGTAGATGTTTACCTAGTTTGTTTCTTTTTATAGCTAACTCTTTTTCATCATCCTTATATTCCCATATTATTTTAAACAATCTAACTCTGCAATTGCACCCTCTGACCGTGACCGACTTAATTGTAAAAATTAATGTATTGCAGCACATGAACAGTTTCCCACTGTACGTTTTGTAGTTCTACAAGCCCAAATCTTTTAATTACTCCCTGCCACAAGGGCTTGACATATACACAGTACCAAAATAAATGCAAATATGACTCCGTCAGTTGTTTACAGAAAGAACACTGGTCATCTTCAACAAAACCAAATCTTACTAGATGTTCTTTTGTATAAATTGCTCCATGGAGCAATTTGTACTGAAATTCCTTAATCTTTAACAAAAGCGTTGTGATTCTGGGTTTTATAAACATATCTTTAGTTTTCTTTTTTGAGAATTCAAAATCATTTTGACCATCCCCAATTTTTAAAATGTATGAACGTTGCAAGTCTGTCATAAAATGATCGTAGACCTTTCTTGATGATACGTCTTTCAGTAGGATCGTATTTTCAGATATCTTTAAAGTAATATTAAAATCTCGTACATCTACTAAGTAGTAGTTGTCTGACCCCCCATCAAATTTCCCGCTCTTTAAAATAACATTACACATTTCCCAAATCTTAGCTATGTTATCACTACATGGACCTAAATTCTGAAAGTATGCCAGTGGTCTGATTTAATTCTTATCGAGAATGTGATCAACTAAATAAATATTTTTCTTATACAATTCTTCATGAAAAATAATTTTATTTTTATGAAGGTATTTTTTATTAAAAATTATTGGATTAGTTTTCCCTTCTTGAAAATTCCTGCAGCTCTCCATATCCTGCCATGCTTTTAACATTTCTAAATAAAATAGTGGTGCTTTGATTATAAGTAATTTCATATCATAATTTCAAAGGGAAACAAATCTTCCCCCAACCTTCCTAAAGATATGGTCAAAATTCAATTTCCATCCCATAATCCTTTCTCCATGCAGAAGTCTCTTTAGCCACATAAGCCTTTGGGTTTTCACAAATAATTAAAAATCAATCACTCTTAAACCTCCATCACCACAATCTTCGTAACAGATCGCTCTTTTGATACGATCTTTCCCATTCCATGTAAATTCAAAGCATAACTTTTTAATTTCAGCTACCACCCATTTGGGAACAACCAAAGCCGAAGAAACGTAATTCAGTTTGGAGAGAGCAAAAGTTTTAAGTAAATGAATTTTCTCCATAACGGTCAGATCATTTTGCTTCAACCAGAGGCGTCGATCCATTTTTCGGATGGGGGGGGGGGGGCAAGAAGACAAAGCGGAGATGAACCCACGGCTACTATTTGTACACACACACACACACACACCCTCACGCATAAGTTTATATGTATATATGTATATATATATATAAAACATAGGCCTATATCAACGTGAAGCATTTTGGAATTGGGGAAATTAAGCAACTTGCTATGTGAACCATCCTGCTTTTTTTTTTTTTCAATTTTGCGAGCGAGCGAAGCGAGCGAGCAAAAAACAACAAATATCTTGTTATGAGAGAGGAGTTTAGTTATCATATAGGGATAAATGATATCTGATATATAATATATATATGGTTACTTCGCTGCCAAATATGAACTCTATTTTTGTCACATCGCTGGTCCATTGTTGCTGCCCCCAAACCACTTTGTTTTTTTAATATTACGAGCGAGCGACGCGACGAGGAAGCACATACTGTTTTTCATGGTAGATGTAGTAAACCCTTCGGCAAATTACGCTTTGAGCCAATGAAACATCTACATTATCTATTCGGTCTCATCTCACCGAATTTGTTTGCTTTTCAAAACCATTAATATGAAACGAGCGAGCGCAGCGAGCGAGGAAAAATATACCCTTTTCCATATGATAGAAGTGTTATTTCGTCATCATAAAAATGTGATATGCGCTATACAAGAACGGAATATTATTATTATCATTATCATCAGAATACACTATCAACCTGTCATGCCTGTATGATATCTAAATAATACATCCGATCACCTGCAATCGGAGGCATAATTTGTCGGCAATCTGGCCTCTACACCCCCCCCCATTAAAAAATGTCTAGCGACGCCCCTGCTTGGAATAATCATACTGCATATATTAAGAAGAAAATAATCAAATGTATATACTTTCTTAGAAGGCTCCGTTCTTTTATCAACCAGGACACTGCCCTGTTAACCTATAAGTCTGTTATTCAGTGTAATTTTGATTACTGTAATGCCGTTTGGACAAATGCCTCTAAATCATGTCTTGACAAACTCCAAAACCTTCAAAATAGATCGCTCCGTATCGTTATGAATGTGGATTATATGTTTCCTTCAAACTGCCTATAACAAACTTTAAATTTAGATCGACTGTGTGTACGATGGTCAAAACTGTTGGCATGTACCATGTATCGATGTATTCACAAATTATGTCCGCCGTACCTAAGTAATATCTTTGGTGTCCGAGAAACAGCTTATCGTACAAGATCGGGTCCAAGAAAATTAGGTCTTATACAGCCTAAAACGAATTATGGTAAAAGGTCCCTTGCATATCGTGGGGCCAAGCTCTGGAATGAGCTCGATCACCCTTCTTCCCAACCTATATCAACTGAAGCTTTTAAACGCCATTTAAGTAGCAACCACAACACACTACATCTAAATTATGTCAGTAAAAAGTTTTTTTTCTCACCCACCACTTTTTTTTTCTTCTTTGGTTTGTTTTGTTTGTATTGATTTTGTTAGTATTGCTTTTGTTATGTTATTCTTTAAATATTCTCATTCATCAGTGCGTTATTTGAGTCATTGTTATGTTTGTTTATTTTTTTAACATGTTGCTTTATTTGCTACATTTTATGATTGTTTATGTATATGTATTTTGCTTTATATGTTTGTTTTTATCTTATTGGTTTGGACCCATTTGAAAAACAGCGATTAGCTGACAAGGGCTATCCAACCCATGAGTGGTTAATAAATAAATCAAATCCAATCAAATCAAATAAAAAACTCCATCACCTACTTAAAACGATTACTACTGCATTAGCATATTGCATTAGCATATTGCATTAGCATATGACTAGTATTCTCCGTTTAACTGGAATAACGCCATCTACGACGATGCTTACTGAAAACGACATAATTTCCCACGAAATAAATCCCATTTCGTGACAATACTTTTACAACATAATGACATAATTTCTAACTTACACTCCTCGATGACGCCACACATAAAAAGACAACACCCCAACACTAACCACTAAGCATCAGTTAAAAAAAACTAACTGACTAACAACACGATCTCACAATCTCTCATGTGGAAGCCTAAATAAACAGCAATATGAAGTGTTTATAATGACCATGTTACCAGTTTCAATGGAAGCATTTATGGCATAAACCTAAGATATTGGACTGAGGCATGATAGCATGATGGCAAATGCCTTCACAAAGAAGCCCAATTTATTCAAAACTAAGTGAAAAAACGCCCACATTGACCCCAAGCTAACTAAAATGCAATGATTCTTTTGAATTGGATGCACTTATTTGGAACTTGCTTGCCTTTTCACGAATATGAATGACCAAGGAGATTCGGTCGCCGGCTTGAAATAAATTTGAGTGCCCATTTATCAAAAAGCATGCGCCTACTTTGAATTTGAATGACCCAAGTGAACAACTGATTGTTCGGATAGTGAATCTGAATGACCCAATTTGAATTTGCCAATGTTCCTGGTGACAACAATACAGTAGTGAGGCAGCTCATTCCAAGTAAGGAATTTCTAGGGAATATGTGAAATGTCTCGCCACTCTTGCCTTACTCGTAGGCTTGCTTATTGAACTCATTGAACTCACTGAACTCTCTTGAACATTACCCTTTTCCTCCACCATTTACGTGTTCCATGCGACTATTGATAATCATTTGATCATATATTATTTTGCATTTTCTAGTGCACTTTCTTTTTCTAAAGCTTTTATTCTTTTTTTTTTTTATATGTGTGCATATGTGTATGACTACGTGTGGTGGTGTATATGCTTACTGATATTGATGACAATCCAAATGTTAATGTTAATGACTTTGACTTCCACTTTTAAAATTCTGTACTACCTGAACATGATGATAACAGTGATCGACTAAATTATGGTAATAATAAAAATGATATTGACCCCATGTTAATTTTTATCAGTTACCTGAATAATTCAACAATACACTTGAATCCGATAGCTCCCATGTTTTCAGCTTCCTACATTTTAACGCTGGAAGTCTTTTTTAAAATGTTGATGCTAAAACCGAGTTTATATCACAACTTGATCTAAAGTTCACTCTCTACGGATTTAGTGAAACTTGGATTCATGGGTACACTCCTTTGACTTTTAACCTGGATGGTTATTCCTTTATTCACAATGATCAGGATGATAGACACAAAAGTAAAGGTGGTGGTGTTGGTTTACTAATTCAGGATTCTCTTGATATTACTGTAAGGCCTGATGTCAATTTATATATTATATATATATATATATATATATATATATATATATATATATATAAACAAAGTAGATAGTGTTCTGCTCGGAGTTGGTGATATCAAAAACTACAAAAGGAATAAAAAAACTCCGTAAACCAAGGAAATTTCACGAATTTTCGCCCTTAGGGCTTTATCAAGTGTTTAACAACGAACGTAGAGGGCGTCAACACTTTTCAGTGTTGCTATTAGGAAGGTTCACTTCATACGCGCAAGCAGTTGAAGTGCGCGCACATTTTTGTAGTCATGCCAACAAAACCTTAAACCGATATAATACAATGACGGAGTAGTAGCGACATGAAAACAAAAAGATGGATTATTGCAAGAATGAGATTTTTTGAATTATAAATAAAAATATATATTGAAAGCATAAATTATGTAAAACAAATTTAATTATTTAATACGTTGAAAAATATGTTTCTAAAATCTATAATCTTTCAGTAATTAGTGACCACTGCTATCAGTGATTTTACCAGTGTGCTAAATTCATGACGTTTTTGCCAAGCTGATTTTGTGACCACGCGCAATGCATTTCGGGATAGGGGGTACCTCTCCCTCGCTGCAGGCGTACTACTGAAATTGAATAAAATCTGTGCGCTGATCCATCAACATGCAATATCAATATGATGCGTCGTCTGCTAAGCTTTGTTTACGGTACGGTATAGCTAGCGCCGGCCCAGGCGCCTGGGTAAGGTACAGAGGGGTAGACTAGCTCCCAGCATTGGACTTACGTGCCCGAGGACGTAGTTCTAAGCGCTGACAGGGCATGAATTTTCCATACTTGTAATTTACTATAATGACAAAAAAAAAAAAAAAAAACAACTCCAAACAAACAAACAAACGGACCACTACAACAAAACGGACAGCGAATGGTAGGGGCATGTATTCAAATTCTTTTTTTGTTTTTCCAGCCTGTCACTGATTTTGGTTATTTATGAATTCATCCTGAATTTCTTACCCATTTATTCAAATATTTACCAGTTCGATTTATTTCAGGGTTTTTTTTTCATGACATGCATGAATTAATTTATTTGTTAATTACTTTATGTTTTTATGGATTCATTTATCTTGATTTGATTATTTTTTGCGAGGAGAGCAGTGTTAATTTGAATTTGACATCACCACCACTTCTATTGAGACCTCATGTGTCATTTTAACTTTCTCCAACAAGGCTGCCGGAAAGGCGAAGGAGGTAGGGTAATTCTCATTAAAGCGGGAACATCACATCGAATGATGGTGATACCCCTCCCCCAACTCAACCTCTTTGGAAACTTTTTTTTTCACCCTTTCTCCCTCTCTTTATATTCTTTTCTCTCTTCCTCCCTCACTCTCCCCCACTCTTTCTATCACCCCGACTTTTTTTCTTCTCTCTCCCATTTTTAACAAACCTCACTATCTCAGGTATTTAATATTCTCTTTTCTTTTGCATACTCTTACTCTCTCATATTCTGCTCCCAGGCTCTTTCGATTTACGATTCAATTCATCCAAGTTACGCCCTAGAATAAAAGATAGACAGGTATAATAGTGCATTCAATTATAAAAATATTCTTTATTTATTTTGCTTTAAACATCATCAAGGCTACAACTGTGCTTACATATTGCGAGTTGAATTATTCACTGTCACTGATTTATTAAACCCCAATTACTTGTACAATTTTAAAAAATCAAACCAAATTTAATAACAGAAGAATAGGGTACAACACAAAAATGTGAAATGGCAGTTTCTGTTTCGCTTTTGATGGAGAGCTCCCTTGGCTCAAATTGTTATTTAGGTGTTATCAACTCAATTTCAAACTGATTTCGGTAATAGAGGTTAAAATGGTCAGCTTGATAAGCTAACTGATGCATTGCCATTTCATTTCTCACAGCTGACCACTATCTTTTTATGGGATCTAGTTATATTCATACATTTATATTTCAAAAGGTAAGAGAGAAAGATACATATAATACAGTGTATTTATAGTTAAGGAAAAGTAAAGCTAATTTCTAGAGTTATTTAAAAAATAAATAATTTTAAGAAGACTGAAGAAATAATAACAATAATATAAGTATCATAAAAGAGATAATTAATTCTAACTACTGTCTCACAAATTAAAATAGTTTGTACAAATGAAGTGGAGCACTGAACGAATTTCTCATCCAATCCAACCCAATGGAAGAACTGACCTAGAACAAATCTGTTTTCCTAATCAAAGGTGCTGTAAATTTTCATGGGAATCTCACATTTAATTTCAAAGTATGATTAGCTTTGAATTTTACACATTTTTAAACTTATAAATCACTAAACCAATGGCCTTATCGTGAAATAAGTCACCTCTCTTCTCGCGTGTGCGCTCGCACTGTGTACAAAGTCTGTGAGAGTGGAAAGAAGTCACCAGCACTGATGAGATAAACGCCAGTGAATGGGCTGGTGACTTACTTGTATACTAAAATGGGAGGTCCATCCTTACATTTTTTTAATGAATAAAATACACAAAGAAATGGGAGTGTGCAACATCATTGGCTAACTCATTAGCATACTTATGAAATTATTTATTCAAATCATTATGGTGAACTTTCCCTTTAAGTCTTCTTACTTTGTCAAGTCTAATAAATGAAAATTTTCATATTTTGCAGTCAATAAACTATATCCATCCACCTGCTCATATTAAATCAAATAAACATTAAACACACTGAGTGATGGTGAAACATCTTACATTTGCTGAATCTCTTACACATCTACATAAGAATATTGTTCCCCAGAATAAGTATTACTTGAGTTATAAAGTATAATGTATATACAATTAACATCAAGAAGAAAAAGTAGGAAAGGTACTTCCTAATGCAAACCCTTAGTTTATTAAGAATGCACTTCTAAATTCAATACTACAGACATGTTAAAATGAACAAAATATAATATTGCACAATTAGCAGTATGGATGGAAGGTGATGGTCATCAGTAAATTATGGTTAATGTTTTAATCATTTACATGATTGGAAGCAATAAGTTAATGTTAATACTTAAACACATTTTTCTCTGATTATTCGATTTGCTTGAAAAGCAAGTAGGACTTGACCTAAAAGACACGAAATCTACCAAGCATTTTCTGAACAGCATCTGGTTCAGTATCAGCAGCTCTTTACATTTTGGACAAAGGCTGTGATGTGCTCTGTTCTTTATAGGTGGTGAAGGGTGGCATGGCAGGTTGAGACATGAGCAATTCTTTGATTGTCTAGGGGCTACAGGATTTTGATCAACAGAATCCTCTGAAAAGAAAAAAAGAGAAAAAATAACAATGACAAATACGTTTTTTTAAAAAGAAGTATAAAAATAAAAGTATTTTTGCAATAGCTCAAAACTGAAAGTGCAAAGATTTATAATTTTGTAAAATATATGAAAATGCAAACCTACATGACTTAAACAATTAATTGATTTTATGTTGATGGGGGATGTGAAAATCTTAAATTATACATGTACATGCTATATCCTTGTTTAAATGCAAATTTTTGTCATTTTGGTGCAATCATGCCAATGGTTGATTTTACTCAACTTTCACTCTTCTGAGGGGGGATATGAAAATTGTTAAATCATACATGTACATGCAATATTCTTGTTTAAATCTAAATTTTTGTAATTGATCCAATCATGCCAATGGCTAATTTTACTCAACTTTAACTCTCTGATTACTATTTAATTTCCTTACAAAAGAGGGTAGCAGCACATAAGATCAAACTTGTGAGTGACTGTAGGCTATCAAACATTCATCATTGCAGGGGTCAAAAGCAAACAACAAAATTGCCCTAAGCAAGATATAATTTTCTTAAATTTGCTAGATTATCTGATTCAGGGACTCTTCAACTCTTAATGTGCCACAAATTTTGGGATTCAGACTTGAAATTGAAATTTTAAATAATTCTTTTCCACTCATGTATGAATTATCGAGCATACCAAAACGCAGGCCCATACACACAAAAGCTATTGAAGCTTTTCCAGCGGTAATGACTAGCTGGTAGGAGTATAAAAGCTGATGTGGGTAGGGCTTGACCTAACAAACATAAAACCTACCAAACATTTTCTGCCCAGCATCTGGATCAGGATCTTTAGCAGCTCTTTTATTCCAGAGATAGGCGACAATGTTTTCTGTTTCGATGGTGAAGATTGGCTGGGAGGTTGAGCCATGAGCAATTTGTTGATCTTGCCTGGGCATAGGGGCTACAGGAGTGTGATCTTCAACAGACTCTAACTTTGTTACTGAAAAGAAAAAGAAATAACAATGTCAATGATGGAGATTCCTTCAAAATTTTGAAAAACAAGACATAATTTCATTTTCAAACTCTAAATTTCATGGGTATGGCATTCAGAGGTTGACAAGTCATACAAATTATTTGATTAAAAAAAAAAAATTAATATCAATGTCCATGACTTAAGTTTAGATTTTTTTTTCCAGATATCATGACCTGTTAACCCTGGTATTTACAATCAAAGTTCAAACAATAAAATTGTACAAATTAGTTGGAGGATTCTTACAAGCATGACATAAGTCATAAATGGCTGGCCCTCCTATCATGAAATAAAAGGCAAAAAGAATCTGGTATATGTCTGGCCTATAATAAAGTTATGGCTATGTTACTGCGGCAGCCCGAACGCGTAGCCGTAGGCGTAGCAGCGTTCCGGGACTAAGTCTAGATCTACTCGAGACGAGTTAGTCTAACTAAACGTTGGTGTTGTTACCCAACCGGCTAACCCTAAAAGAAACTTAGAACATTTTAGAGCGGGCATATTTCACAATACTGCTGACAGTTTTAATGAATTATTTGATTTCATCACAAAAATTGCCTAACAATAAGATTGACTTGATTGACTAGACTTTTAAGTTTTAGCCCCAGAACGATCGGGAAACGGGCTGAAGTAAACTTTGCACGCATGCGGACTGCCGCAGGGGGCCGCAGGCACAGGCGCGGGTTGGGAAAAATTAAAGTTAGGAGGTTAAGCTTAGAATCTAGACAATAATTTGCATACAGACAGTCGGTCCCTTATTCCCCTCAATTGCCAAATTCGATTAATTATCATTTCAAATAAGTAAATCTAACCTTAAATTTCATAATTCAAATCATACCTGGCTCAACTTTGTTCACTTTCACGGACTCCGACGAGGCGGTCATTTTTCATCGCATGATGATAGCCGACAAGACTCGCGACACCGACCGTAGCGTACAGTACACATGTACACAGTACAGCATAGTAGATCTATAGTAGTAGCAGCGAAATCTAGCAGAAGAACGTTATCGACCTCACAAATCTATATTATAATATTAAAAAGTAAGATTATAAAATTATTGCTATTTTAGTTTTTTTTTCTTCTTTAAAATAAAATAAAGCCATAAAACATTATTTGCCATAAGATTTTATTTCAAATTTTTTTATTCAAAAGTGGTAAAATTTTCAAATAGAAAAAAAATCAACTCTACAATCTACTGAAAAACCTCTCTGAGAGAAAATCCGAGAAAATCATGGTCACAAAAAATAAGCGTAGTGAACCTTCCTAATAGCAACACTGAAAAGTGTTGACGCCCTCTACGTTCGTTGGTGTTTAATATCTATTTGAAAATGCGTCGTTTATCATGATCAGTAAACAGTGCGCACACTCTGCTGAAGTCCTAGGCGTATAGCGCACCAGACAGAGTGGCGCACATTACGTAACAAAGAAGTACATGAGCTCAAATAAAGTGAAAGAGACGGAAAAAAAGGGGGAGAGAGAAAGAAAGAAAAGAGGGAGGTAGATAGAAGAAGTAGGAAAGCTGAAGCCTGCGAGAAAGAAAGGAACTGGAAGAAGAAGAAAGAAAGAGAGAAAGAGAGAGAGAGAAGAAGAGAAAAAAGAAATAGGAGGAAAAAGAAAAAGAGGAAAAGGAGAGAAAAAAAGAAAAAGAGAGAGAGAGAGAAAAAAAAAACGGGGAGAAGAGGAGAAAAGGGAGAGAAAAGAGGAGAAAAGAGATAGAGCGAGAGAAAGAAAGAAAGAAAGAAAACTGGAAAAATGAAAAGCAAGGACAATGACAACTAAACTAAGAGTTCATCGGAAAGGAGCGGAAAGCAGCGTTGATATCGTTAGGTTGGAGACATCCTAGGCGGTGATGATGCGTTCTTCTCGGATCTTGCGTTCCTCATCTCACTCGCTCCAGAACATCTCATCACGCCGCAGATTTTTAAGTTTGTGATGGAGTGCCCCGGGAGATGAAAATGTTGTGCAACTGGAAGCCCTGTCGTGTGCAGTCGGATTGAGCGTAGATGTTCATTGGTGCGATCGGCCATCCTCCGTTTAGTCTCACCAATGTATAGCATTTCACATGTGGTGCACACAATAGCATATATCAAGTTGGTGGTCGTGCATGTGAAATGGGTCCCTGATATGCCAAGTTGACTTAGGGCCCTTGATGCTGGTTGCTTGTGACACAAAGTTGCAGGTGTTACATCTGCTTCTCCCACATCTGACGGTCCCGTGATTGTCTTCGTTGTTGGGTGTAGATAATAACCTTGAGTGTACCAGCAAATTGTGTAGACTAAGATCCTTCTTGTAAGCAACAATGGGTGGATTCCTGAATATCTCCCGGTTTGCCTCATCTTCATGGAGAATGGTCGTGTTCTTCATGACTGTGGAAACTATCATGAAGAAATAATAACTAACTATCATGAAGAAATAAGAAATAACTAAATAAGAAATAACTATCATGAAGAAAAATAAAAAGAGAGAGATATATATATATATATATATATATATATATATATATATATATATATATCTTTTTATTGAAATATCTATCCCTCTAAAGAAAAACATTATTGTTGGTGTCTTTTATAGGGATCCCAAACCATGCAAAATAAACATTAACCAGTTTAATGACCCTTTTAGTGATCGTCTGGAACGAATTCAAAGAGAAACTGTTGATGCTTACATAATGGGTGACCTTAATGTAGACTTACTTAAATATTCATCTTTGTCAGGAAAGAAATTTGTTACATTTAATTATACACATGTGTTTTAGATGTTTTTTTTTCCAATCTTGGTTACGGTATGTAAATGTGTTAAGAATGTTTATTACATGTGTTAATGTTTATTACATCCAAGTCAGGTGGATGTCATATTTCCGATACAAGCATCGGAAATAGTCTTTAATTAATTCCGTTGTGCAGAAGGTCTTTTTGTTACAAGAATATTTTACTTCTTATGCTTTGTGCACTCATCTGTTCTTTACATTTTTTGGAAGTGCTTTCCTAGTTACGATAGGGTATATAAGGAGGTTGATATTAGTTAATCGGGGAGAACCACCTGAAGCTAAGGTAGACCATAGATCTCCGTTTAGGCAGTAAAAGTTATTCTGAGGGAATCCACGTCGGTGACGAGAGTGCGAGCCCAACTGCCGCCCGGTTCTCCATCGACATGATAGCTATAATTCATGTCAATATTCGCGGCTCGATCTCGTCCGTAATCGTCAAAGTCTGATCTGAGGGGCAACACTATCTGCGGAGGCCAAGGAACCGACTACCAAGAGCCAAGTGGAGCAACGCCAGCTGAGGAGGCTAGGGACTGGACTGACTGCCAGAGGCCGAGTGGGGCGTGACCCATCCAGACAGACGATGGCTAATATGGACCTGATTCTACTTTATTTGCCTAAGTTGAGTTCTGTTTTATAGTCTATTATTTCAAAAATCCATATATGTATATATCATGAATGTTCATGTACACCAAATCAAAGAAAAGATTGAAGAGATTTAAATATTGAATCTGAATTTAACTTTATACAACTTGTTTATATATTCTTTATTTGGTGTCTCAAGTAGCAGTAATTAAATAATTTTAAAAAGTCACTTCACGTGACAATCTTCGAAAATGAGTAATTAAGTTGTTAACATTATTTATGATAATTCATTCAGACCTTTGATAGATAAACCAAATAGAATCTCTAATACCTCAGTTTCACTAATTGATCACATTTTTACCAATGTTTGTGACAAACACATACGTTCAGGAATATTTTGTAATGATATTACGGATCATTTGTCAATTCTCCAAATTGCTTCTAATTATGGCTTTAAGAATACCATCTCCCCAAAACAACTGCTTTCAGGAAAATTGATGATACTACCATTCATTCATTTATATCTGATTTGTCACAGATTAGCATGAACTTTTCACTATATCTGATGTTAATGGTGCATATGATGTATTCTATCGTAAATTAAAGACTTTATTTGATAATAACTTATCTTTAAGTTACGTGTACGTAAACCACCGAGAAAACCTTGGATAACGTCAGCTCTTCTAAAAAGCATGAATAAGAAGAATGAATTATATAAACATTATTGCAGAAAAAGAGGATAAATTCAAAGTATATCGCAATAGACTTAATAAGGTACTGAAATATTCTCGTAAGCAATATATTATACCAACTTACTTGAAAAGAATAAAAGTAACCTTAGAAAAGTATGGACAACTATAAATGACTTATTAGGCAAACAAAAGAATAAAAGTTTTCCGTCTTATTTTGGTGAAGATCTGACAAATACTCAGCTTATTGTAAATGAATTTAATGACTATTTTTCAAACATAGCTTCTGCTTTAAATTCTGATCCTGACAAATATAACACAAATATGCATTTTTCGTACTATCTTCATGACCGATGTAATAACTCAATATTTTTCTCTCCTACCACGGAACATGAAATTATCAACATAGTTCGTAATATAAAGATGAGCAGTAGCTGTGGTTTTGATGAAATAAGTTTTAGAATTCTGAAAAAAATATATTCACTTCATTGTCTCTCCTCTTTCTTACATCTTTAACGTCTCCTTGACTTCAGGTAAAGTCCCAACCAAATTAAAGATAGGGAAAATAATTCCAGTGTTCAAAAAAAAGGTGATCCTCATCTATTTTGTGATTATACATGTAGACCTATCACTCTACTTTCTTGTTTTCAAAAATACTGGAAAGGATAAAATAGAACGCGTCCCCCAAAAATGTCCCTCTGATCGAGCGCTAAATTAATTCTAAAATATAATATTCGTCTCAATTTGATCTTCATATCTTAAACCCATTTAATCCTGTAACTTATGAGAAAATTTCATCGGTCTTGCATCATTGGTTTTGAACAGAGAGTCTATTATGTAAAAGCAGTGCATTTCAGCCCATTCCAAGTTTGCAGTGCTGCAATTTTCTGCACTGTCTTTATGCTTTTTTTAATCAACAGTAGTGCTTTTGCCATCTCTGCTCCCTTTTTTTTTGTAGATGTTTGGACTTTCTTCATCAGTGGTGTCTAAGAGTATATTTAAATGTGCTTTCAAGATATAAAGATCAAATTCGGACTTTATATTAGAATTGATTTAGCGCTCAATCAGAGGGACATTTTTTTTTGTGGGGGGGGGGGGGGGACGCGCTGTACAACAGACTTCTCTCTCATCTAAATTATACCATCTCCTGAACGATTCACAGTATGGCTTCAGACATAATCATTCTTGTGTTCGATTCTCATTGATCTACATGATAGAATAATGAACAATATTAATGAAAGGTTACATTCGGTTGCGATTTTTTTAGATTTGTCAAAGGCTTTCGACCTTATCAATCATGAAATCCTCTTAACTAAACTACCATATTTTGGAATACAAGGTATCTGTCTTGACTGGTTCAAAGACTACTTATTCAATCGTTTCCAATACACATCTTATTTCTGTGATTCTCCATTAACTAAAGTAACTTGTGGAATTCCTCAGGGCTCCATTGTTGGCCCAATTCTTTTTCTGTTGTATATTAATGATTCATGTAAAGTTTCATCATTTCTTGAGTGCTTGTTATTTGCTGATGACACCACCTTAATTGCATCACTTAATGATTTAATCAGTTGCTTTCTATTACAAATGCTGAACTATGTAAAAATCTCTGATAGGTTTACATGCAATGAGTTAATTGTTAATTACTCTAAATGCAATGTACTATATTTCCGGAAAAATGCATGTAATATTATTTTGTGTTATGTCAAACTTGAACTTAATGATACTCACCTTCCTATCGCTACTTCCACTAGGTTTCTTTGTATTGTACTTGATGAACATCTCATTTTTGACTTATATGGAACCGAAATATGTAACAAGATATCCAAGAATGTTGGTATACTGTACAAATTAAGCCATGTTTTACCTGAAAAACATATTTATGTTGTATAACTGTTTAGTTCTTCCATATATACAGTACTGTAATATTGTATGGGCTAGTACCTGGACTTCAGAACTTGAACCTGTTCATAAGTTACAGAAAAAAACACTTGGAATATGTACTTCTTCTCCTTTTCTAGCCCCTTCTAAACCAATTTTCCAGAAGCCCAAAACTTTGAATACTTATGATGTGAATAAGTTTCAAATAGCCATTTTAATGTGTCTAAAGACAATGAAAAATATACTTCCAGCCAATATTGCTAAACTGTTTACTCAGAATACTTTAGTACATAATTATAATACCCGTTCTAGTTGCAAATTACACTATGATAAAGTTGGTTCCAGTATTGTTTTAAGATGTATTAGACATCAGGGTCCCAGAATTTGGAATTCCTTAAACTCTGATCTGACCAGTTGTACAACCATAAGTTCTCTTGTTTGTTTGCTTTAATTTATTTCTGCGTTCAACATAACAAATTATACATGTTTTCATAAATATTGCATAAATATTACATAAATGAAGTGGTCAAGTACAAAATATGTTTACAAGGTAAACAAAATATACAATAAGGATACAAACAAGATACAGAATATAATTATATAAATCAAACTAAAGAAATAAATAGAACGCAGGAGACCGCCATCGTGAACGGTTAGGCTTGAAATTAATGGCGGCCTCATGTGAAATAATTTCGTGACATACTAGTATTTCCCTATGTATTGATCAAGTGAGTGCAGTGGAAGTGCAGGTGCAAGTGCAGGAGATAGCACTTTTATGTGCAAGCTAAAAAAATGTCTAATTACAAAATACAATGTCACGGCCCTGTTGAGGTCCGAAAAATATAAAAGGAGAGGTGAACTTGTAAAAGGATACTCAACAGATCAAACTCTGACACCTTGAATATAAGTTATAGAAGTATTTAATCAGTATATCAGATTACCAGAGTGGGTACAATACATTGCAATGTTTTCTTGAAACACTGAAAGTTGAGGAAAAATTGCATTAACCTTGGATAATTGTATAAAGTGGCATAAACCTAATCGAACCACCTATAAGTATTAAGGATACAGTTAAATTTGAGTAATGTTTTTGTAATAAGAGTTTTGAGTTTTCACGGACTAATTGAAACACTAACACCAATCACACACACACACACACACGCACACAAACGAAACCTGAGTGACAGTTCTCGGTTGGTTGGGGCCCCGAAATAAAAACGCGGATCTAATACTTGACGATGATGGCGTTGTCGAAATTGCTGCGACAGTCTGTGTGACGTCTGTGTTGCGACGTTCTTGAATAATGACCTTGAGATGACCTTGGTGATGCCTCGACGGTAATGAATGGCAGCCTTGGCGACCCGACTTGGTAGCTGACTCCAGTCCAGACAATAAAACTCTATATGAAAAAAACAACAATCCGAATGTCTTCCGAGAGCAATGTCCTTAAAATGTTTACAAATATCTACTAAACAACCATCCACATTCGCACACATGCATGACGAATTATCCTTCTGTCCGTGTGGGTTACATTTATCACCCTATATCTGAATCATTAGTAGGAGATTTTGATACAAGGAACAAAACTTTGTATATGTATCAAAGTTTACGTCTCATTTTCACATGCTCCTTAAAGCATTTATAAGAATTATCAAATTACAAACAATGAATATCATAATGAAAATATTTCTTTGCAGAATCATTCTTTTTTTTCCAAATAATTCACTACAACCTACAATCAATAACTATTTACTTTTAGTAACAATGTTTACCATTTTAACGTTTTTATGAGCTGTATATTGCCAAAAGTAGAAAGAAATCAATTGATGCTTATCACCGCAGTGAGTTTTCAAATACAATAAAATGACGACTCCTCTGCTTTCCTCACAGCCTGGTCTATAAACTCGACGTAAATAGTGCAGTCTTGACACAAAATAAGTATCAATAATGTGGTGACTTTAACAACTCAGGAAACAAATAAAATGGCGACTGGCAGGAAACTCAACGATATGTCTTAACGAACGCAGAAAACATAATACCTGCTATATACCTTTTACACCCAAACCTTAGGCCTTGCCCGACGTATCACTTTGGGCGTGGCACTACGTGTACGTCGCCTATACATTTGTTACACAACGTTAACTATAAATTACGTTTGATCTAAATTAATTTGCATATCCTTCATAGCGACGAGCGCTATGAAAGGAAAACGGCGGTGATCGCCACAAAACTATTTTTTCTACACATGTAAACAATCCGGCTTGATTGCTGATCAGTTTTAAGTAAAAGGAAACATCTGAATTCTTTTTCTCGTTGAAAATAAGGGGAGCTAAAATGTAAGATATAAAATAAATGACGATTTCCCAACTCGACTTGTGACACAATGTAGAAGTCATTCAGTAGTTAATGAACTACCACCCATTCCTTTTTATTCTATCTTTTTGAGTATCCCTCTCTCTCTCTCTCTCTCTATTTCCTCTCTTTTCTTCTGTTTTTCTCCCTCTCCTTTCTCCCTCTCCCTCTCCTTTATACATCCTGCTTATCTTCCGCTTTCTCTACACAGGTTAGGGTGCATATGGGTCCTAATATCACGGGTGTGTGTGTGCGTGTGTGTTGTGTGTGTTTGTGTGTGAGTTTACTTTTAAAACAGAAAAAAGAGTATGGATGTGGGTATGTGTTTGTTGCGCCTTTGTGTATTAGCCGTTCTTGTGTTTCGTTACATTTCATATGTTTTTTTTTTTTTGTCCTTTATGTTACTACAAAATTCATTTTTTAATTAAACAACTACTGTACATCTATCTTTACTTTTCATGGAAACAACAGCTTTTCCAAGCATTCTGCTTTTTTGGAGTTTCCTTTTTCTTTGTCAAGATACAATTACTATTTTTATATGTATCAAATGTAGTATATTATGACGTAAACATAAATAAAGAAGTAAAAAATATTTTTTAAAGCCGTTTCAAAACTGCGAACGTGAAATGCGGGAAATTGAATGCTCGGAATATGAACTTGAATGACAAAATCATGAAATTGACCGAGAAAACCTATACCATACTGCCTATAGAAATCATGTTCAGCTTATGTATGCACACTCTTATTTTTTATGAAAGATTTCCCCAGGTGACTCATAGGTTTTTTTTTTAAAGTTGTTTGTATAAATTTTTGAAAGTATTTCATTACACATAAATGCAAAGAAAGATTGAGACTACAAGAGAGAATTCATGAAGAAGAAATGTTGTGATTGTGCAGAATTGGAAGGTTCTATACGGCGTTTCTTGTTTTGGGAACAAAACAAACGCTTTGTAAATGTAACTAGTAGCCATGTTATTAACAAATATACCACCTTCATAATATCTCTATTTATAATTTACCTTTCTCATTTACAGAATGTGAGGAAAGGAGTCTTCTACCCTGTTCACAAAGTGATGGAAACAGAACGGGAAATAGAAAGATACTTTTAAGTATAGACCAATTTCACAACGCAAGAGGGCAGCAGACTGTTCGACACAGTTCGACATACTGCGGTGGGCGCTCCAACTTTTATACATGTACTACACAAGCCAATAGTGCGTTATGTACATTCGTTCGATTTTTTGTCTATTTTGACCAGTATATGCAGATTTATTTTAATATTTGCAATGAGAAATTATCAGGGAAGTTCAGGTAGCAGCTGTGCGGTGCTCAAATGCCACAAGGATTAGAGAAAATTTAAAAATTGGAAGCTAACTGAGTGCAAAATTCACTCGCTTTTGACTCATGAAGCCTGTTTGTGTGAGAAGCCGTACTCCCTACACAGGTTTCCGTAAGCAATGTGAAGGAATTCGTCGCCAGTGGGTAAAAACATCAACAGAAAGGAAATTGAAATCAAGAAACATTATCATTACGTACTTTGGCGTAAAATTTAATGAGTGAAAACATGACTTTGTAAACAGGGTAAGATTTGGGGCTCCCAAAACTAAGTTGAAAAACCATCGAAAGTACAAAAATACATCATACCTTCATCCATCAGATATGACCATTGTCTTACTTCATCTACCCATGTATCCATGCTTTATTTTATTGATCTAGAATAAAGTAAATGGAACAATATCGGGGCACATCTCATATCTTTCATTCATTTTGTACGCAGAGCCAATCGTGGTCAGCGCGCTTGCCCACCGCAGCAATGGCGTCGCCGATAGAGGGCCAAATATATAAACCGGCGGTGAAATTGGTCTATACAGTGTATACTTATTTTTCATGCGAAGCCTTTATATTCTATAAGTTAGAACTGCCAGCAGTTCTGATAAACAAATGCACATTCAGACGGTTCCGTTTCAGCTTCAGTGTCAATGCAGGGATGAAAAATTCAAAACACCTATAAAATCTAAAGACTGTAGCTAAAATGAAATGGCTTTTTTTTTCCTTCAGAGACTAAGATGCCAAAAGTAATTAACAACTTTGGAAGTCCGGAGAGAGTCGCATGACATTGATATTCATTCCAAAAAAATGGTAACAAGAAAATGTTCGAATGAATGATGAGCATTCGGATTTAACCGGAGTATAAAACATGGAACCGGCATAACACATAGGCCTACAGATGCAAGATCATGGAGGACCTCGACACCCCTTTCATATCATCTATGCATTTTAAATGCCCCTACAGTAAGCTTGATTATTATTCAACAAAATTATTCGACAATCGACCAGCACAGATCTGTCCATGGCGATGCTTTTGATTAGGCGATCATAAGTCAGCGGGCATTGACCAATATAGTTTCCTCTGATTTGCATGGACTCTTGGCAGTGGCTGCATGTAAAAACATTTTGTTAAGACATAAATAAGAACTGTCAATTTATAAATGGTAGCTGTCCAAGCATCCTCACGTAAAAAAACAACGGCAAAAAAATAAAAAATAACCCCAGACCAAAGTGCCAGATAGAAAACTCACACAAACAAGCAAACGGGAAAAAACACGATGGTGGATAATTTACCGAGACTGAATGACATACTCAACTTACCCGATATCCAGCATGTCCAACGTGACATAAGTCCTAAAAGTATCACATTTGAAAAGTATGATGAAAGTGGAGAAGAGAAACCTCTCCCGAGTCTGCACCGTGCTGCATTCTTAGCTGAATTTGAAACTCTCAAGTCCTTAATTGGTCATGGTGCTGATTTGAACGAGGGCGATGAAGAAGGGTTTACTGTTTTACATCTTGCGGCGCAGGCTGGTCACTTAGAAATTGTACAACATGTACTTAGTCACGGAGCCGATGTTAATAAGGAGACAAATTTTGGGGCAACAGCCTTACATTACGCTGCTATGAATGGGAATCTCGATGTCACGAGACTTCTAATTCGTCATGAGGCTTCTATCAGTAAGAAATGTCATGATGGAACAACTGCCTTACATATGGCTGCGCATCATGGAAACCTCCCTGTCACTAAATACCTTGTAAGCATTGGGGCTGAAGTAGATGTTCTCAGAGATGTTGGGGTGACTCCGTTACAATTAGCTGCACGGCATGGTCACCTTGATGTAGCAGAATACTTGATTAGCCTAGGAGCCGACGTTAGTCATAGGAATCAGTTCGGCCAGACCGCTTTACAGATAGCATCATATGTTGGTCACGTTCGAGTCGTAGAATACCTTATCAGTCAACATGGTCAAGGAGCCAAAATCAATGAAGCCAGTGTGTATGGCATGACAGCCCTGATGCTAGCTGCGCAGAACGGTCATCCTGATGTGGCACAGCTCCTTATAAATCATGGGGCGGAGGTGAATAAAGAGGATGATATTGGAACGACTGCTCTACTCAAAGCTGCCAGCTTAGGCCACCTTCGAGTAATCAAATGCCTTGTTAACAATCGTGCACTACTGGATAAAGAGAACAGGGATGGACACACCGTTTTAACAGCAGCTTTACAATCTGGAAATATAGATGTAATGGAATACCTTTGCAATCAAGTGGCTAATGTTGATATGAGGAACTGTGAAGGTTTGACTGTCCTACATATAGCTGCAGGTACGGGTCAGGTTTCTCTTATGGAATGTCTTATCAATCACGGAGCCACGGTGAATGGGGAGACGGAAAATGGAGACACAGCTTTACATATGGCTGCCATTAGGGGTCAAGTTGGTGCTACTCAGTATCTTGTCAATCTTAATGGAATTGAAATCAATAAGGGGAACAGGTCAGGAACGACTGCCTTACATGGAGCTGCATATAATGGTCATTTGTCTGTCATGGAATGCCTTATCAGTCATGGAGCTGAAGTGGATAAGGGAGATGAACATGAATGGACAGCCTTACATTGGGCTGCCTTGAATGGTCAAATTGCTTCCATAGAATCCCTTATCAGTCACGGGGCCGACATCCATAAAAAGCCCTGGGAAGGCCATACTGCTTTACAATTAGCAGCACGGAAAAAGGGTCATGCTAATGTCATACAATGCCTCATCAACCACGAGGCTGATGTTACTCAGAGAAATGCGGAAGGACTGACTGCCTTACATTTAGCTGCAAATTGTGGTGACTTTGACGCATCAAAATGCCTCATTGATAACGGAGCTGAAGTAAATAAGGAGTCCTACCGAGGACAGACGGCCTTACATTGTGCAGCAACGAATGGTCATTCTGACATCACTGAGTACCTTATCCAGCAAGGAGCAAGAGTGGATGGAAAGGACCATGAAGGAACAACAGCTTTAATTATTGCTGTAAATAACGGTCACACTGGTGTCATAGAATGCCTCATTAAGAATGGAGCGGATGTGAACAGAAAGTATGATGATGAAAGGACTGCCTTGCATTTCGCTACAATTCTCGGTAACAATGCCACGGCAGAGTGTCTCCTTTACCATGGAGCTGACGGAAATATCAAAAACTCAAACGGATTAACTGCCTTGCACGAAGCTGCACGTAGGGGTTATCTGCCTGTCACTGAATGTCTTGTCAGACATGGCACCAAGGTTGATATAGATAACACTGAAGGAGTAACTGCTTTACACCTATCTGCAGTGAAGGGGCATGTTCATATTACTGAATACCTTCTTGATCATGAAAGTAATGTGGAGAGAAAAACCAGAGATGGGAGAAATGCTTTACACCTATCTGTAATGTATGGTCACATCGATGTCATAGAATGCCTAATCAATCATGGAGCTGATGTAAATGTGCAGTGCGAAGGTGGAAGTGCTTTACATCTAGCGGCGAAAGCTGGAAACGTTCCTGTCATGGAGTGTCTTATTAATCACGGAGCTGTAATAGGAAGTGAGGTCCCGTTTGCTACCACACCATTTCATCTAGCTGCATTACACAATCAACTACCCGTCTTAGAATTACTCTTAGGCATTTTCATTTCACAGTCTTCCGGCGTTACATCCATCGACGAGGTAACTAACTTCTATGATTTGTCTTTAAGATTTTCCTATTATCTTCATGCCCTTTCTTCCATCTATCATAACATCTTCATTACTGCCCTTTATTCTGTTAGTCTGACAAGATTCAATTTGAAATTTGGGTGAAGCTCGGTGT
>JAPZVO010001069.1:0-22745 GCA_029962745.1 Echinometra lucunter
GGGGGGGGGGGGGTCACTTCAGTCCAACGTTAATGTTGAACATATCCCATATCCCCAGGGCGCTTCGATGACAGTCCTCTGTGTATATGCTTATCATCGTTATTTCAACAAGTATTCTTGATTCGTCTAGAGTTCTGTTAAATATCTCCACTCACTTTTATTTATATCCTACTCATCGGAAATTATTTTAATAGCGATGCTTTGACTTGTTTAATACCACAATGTTACTTCTATGAACCTTTAGAAAACGAGTTCAAGAATCCAAACATCTTAAATTGACACCAAGCATGCCCAGTGGGCGTGCATTATCATGTTTATCTAAAATTTCACCAACTGATTAATTACAATTAGACAATATTTAGTCATTTTTAAATTCATTCTGAAGGGGTAAGATTTTGTGCACGCCATCCCCCCCCCCCCATGTCGAAAAGTGTAAGAGATCTACCCTCCCCCCCCCCCCCCCCCCCATCCCCCCGGGACGCCAATGATGAGTACGCAAAATGATTTATTTGAATAATGGTGATGATGACAATGATAATAATAATAATAATAATAATAACAATAATGATAATGATAATGATAATGATAATGATAATAATAATAATAATATAATGATAATAATAATAATAATATAATGTCAATGGAATAATAATAAAGATAATACTAGTAATAATAATAGTAATGATAATAATGATAATATAACAATAATAATAATACTAATACTAATACTGGATTCATACTGGATTACTGGATATATACAGCGCCTTTTCCTGTGGACATTAGATTGTCCCTTAACTGTAAAGGTATGTCTTTAGATATTTAAAGTATTTGAAGCCGGCCTGTTGACGAGATTTGGGAACGACCTTACATGCCATTGTTCGTAGAGGTCTACTCTGCTCTGCTTTATCAATCATTTATCATTCAATAATCAAAATAATTTAAGACATGCCATGAAAGGATTTGAAGCTGGCCTGTGCACGAGATTTGGGAATGACCTTATGTTTTTGTTCGTAGGGGTTTACAGTTTTACACTGCTCTGCTTTATCAATCATTTATCATTCATTAATTACATACAACACGCCGCCATGAAAGGATTTGAAGCCCGCCTGTGTGCGAGATTTGGGACTGACCTTATGTCTTTGTTCGTAGGGGCTTACACTGCTCTGCTTTATCAATCATTTATCATTAATTAATCAAAATGATTTACGACACGCCTTGTCACTTCATGAAATAATACTGTCGATATCTGAAACGTTAATGAAACTATTCAGGGGGTAGTATGAGATAGAAAGTCTTATTCAATCGTAATGTAAGTGGCCTTGGTCTCCTGAAAAGAACATCATTTCATAAGCGTGATGTGACATAATTTATAGACCAATTTCACCTCCGGTTTATGTATCTGGCCCTCTATCGGCGACGCCATTGCTGCGGTGGACAAGCGCGCTGACAGCGATTGGCTCTGTGTACAGAATGAATGTAAGATATGAGATATGCCCTGATATTGTTCCATTCACTTTATGCTAGATCAATATAATAAAGCATGGATACATGGGTAGATGAGGTAAGACAATGGCCATACCTGACAGATGAAGGTATGATGTATTTTTGTACTTTCGATAGTTTTTTTCAACTTAGTTTTGTCAGTAAAAGTTCGATTACACCATGGAAGCCGTAGTAAATGGGAACCCTCATTCTTACCCTGTTTACAAAGTCATGTTTTCACTCATTAAATTTTACGCCAAAGTACATAATGATAATGTTTCTTGACTTCAAAGTACTTTATGTTGATGTCTTTACCCAATGGCCACGAATTCCTTCACATTGCTTACGGAAACCTGTGTAGGGAGTTCGGCTTCTCACACAAAGAGGCTTCCAATTTTTAAACTTTCTCCAATTCTTGTGGCATTTGAGCACCGCACAGCTGCGACCTGAACTTCCCTGATAATTTCTCATTGCAAATATTAAAAGAAATCTGCATATATTGGTCAAATAGAAAAAAAAAATCGAACGAAAGTACATAAGGCGCTATTGACTTGTGTACTATAAAGCTGTAGCGCCCACCGCAGTATGTCGAACTGTGTCGAAGAGTCTGCTGCCCTCTTGCGTTGTGGGATTGGTCTATAAAAGGAGACACAGACAATGCATTGGAATGAGACATTGCTTTCCTGAGAAGCGCAGCCAAAACACGGGCGTCGCTAGAACAGTTTGTGGGGGGGGGGGGGGGGGGGGTGGGTGGGGGGGGGGACTAAATTCGCCGACAGATAATTTAGCTGTAGACCCCCCCCCCCCCCCAAAAAAAAAAAAAGTCCTGACAGTTATTTTTTTAACACGTGCACACATTGGTATCAATAATGCCTATAGCATTTTCATTTATTTGATGTACGATAAAAGAGCAATGTAGATAAAATGCCTTGCTCAAGGGCATAAGTGCCGTACCGCGGGGATCGAACCCCCGACCTTCGCGTCTCTAGTCCAGCGCCTTAGACCACTCGACCACGGCACCTCCACTATGCTACATTAAGAGTATTATTTGCCCCCCCCCCCACCCACAGAAATTATTTTCAAACAATAAATACGCTAAAACATTTATCCTTGCTACGTCTCTTACTCACATTGTATTCCTCTCTCTCTCATTCTACCATATCTCAACTATGGACTCCTGGTTTGGGGTAACACACACTAAACTTTACTCAACAGGATTTTATTACTACAAAAGAAAGCCCTTCGTATCATTTCCTTTTCTCACCCCCGTTCCCATACTGATCCACTTTTTTTCGAAAATAAAATTTTGAAAATTCAAGACTTGTACCTTCTTCAACTAGGACAGTTTATGTACAACTATAAAAATATTCCACGATATGTTCCCTCAAAAAATATTTCTCATAATTATCCCACTGGACATGGCGAGGATTTTCATCTACCTAAGCTTAGAACTTTCTTTGCTCAAAATACATTTATTTTTACCGGACCAAAATTCTTTAACTCTCTTCATAAAGATATTCAACTTGCCCCTCCATTAACTCGTTTAAAACTGTTTTTATTACGATCTTACAAAAGATATTGATTTGTTTGCGATTCTAACATTCATATTTTCTTTCTTTTCATATAACGGGTCTTGCTTACACCCTCCCATTGAAATTTTCCTTCCATCCTGTAGCTCTCCAATGGCCACTCTGTTCTAATATCCATGTATTTTGTGCTCTCCCAGTATGATCTCTCTTCTCCCCTCTCTCTCTCTTTATTTTCCCTCTCTCCCTTTCTCTCTCTCTCTATTTCTCTCTTCTCTCTCTATCTCTCTTTCCTCTTTTGTTTTTGCTTTTCTCCATTCGTGTTCACAATATGCAGCATGTCATGTTGTACTGCTGTCATCTTGTTTACTTTTGAATGTTTTATAAGCTAGTTATAGATGATAATGACTTCGAATTCATTTATGTTCTTTTATTTTGATTTTTGAATGTAATATTATAAGAATAGTAAGTAATAATAATAATAATAATAATAATAATAATAATGATAATAATAATGATAATAATAATATAATAATAATAATAATAATAATACTAATAATAATATAATAAATAGTAATAATAGAAAATACTAATAATAATTAATAATGATAATGGATTCATACTGGATTGACTGGATTTGTATGTATATTATAAGAATAGTAAGTAACGACGTTAATGCTATCACCTTGATATTTCTGTTTACATATTTTGCCTCTTTTTTTGCCTTGATTATGCACTCCATATAAGTATTTGTTCTCTATTGTAAGGGGAAACTACATTATACAAGCTTCGTTTTTTTTTTAGTGGTCCCCCTCATTTCCATATATACTTTTTTTCGTAAAATTTTTACAATCTTTACTCTATTTTGCTATAACCATAACCATTATCCCAAGAAATCAAGTTACTGTATGATGGACTTCTGTGCTGTTTCTTTTATACTTCTCAGATTGTGGAAGAAATCTTTGTGAAAACGACTGTTGTGAGGAGACTATGCAAGGGCTATAGATTGTCATTGTTCAACTGGACTTCAGAAAGGGAGAAAAAAATGGGCGAAAAACGTAGAAAGTGGGGAAATTTTCCCTGGTAACCGCTGAGATTTATTTCCAAAAGGTACTAAATCCACTTTGAGAAGTTTCGAGTAAATCAAGGATTTTATATTTTAACAACATTCTCCTTCCTCGAAGTGATCAAAACTTTTTCACATTTTGAAGTTACCACAGTAGACATCCTAATAATTAGAATGAAGGGAAAAAAAATCCTGCGTGAGCAGCAATTTTTTTTTATTGTGGTATACATGACTCCCAGTGTTGCGAGAAAAAACAAATATTTCTGTCAGGCGAATAAATCCTTGCTTATTCCAAGGGCGCTAAATCTGTACAAATGAAAAAAATTATAGAAAATTACTGCAGAATTTATTTTATTCTCATTTATTAGCTGACTAATGTTGGTACTTTGCAACTGTGATTTTTTTTAATGTTTCGAAGAAGGAAAAGAGTTTGAATAAAAATGCTTAAAGGATTTTGCGCCTTTAGGAATAAACATATTTCTTTTACCTATTTGATTTTTTTACTTTCCTAAAATATTTTTAAAATATTCAATTTTGTCATATTGAAGCGCATATGAAACCAAACATCCAGTCTTTCTAAAAACCTTGGTTCCGGTGAAAATGGATTTAGCGCCACTTGTAAATTAGCTTTTTCATTGTAGTAAAATTTTCCAAAATAATTTCATTGTTATTCTAACCGTACGAGTATGCTCACCTATACAACAATATTGCCTTCGTTCGTTATGAGCAAGTATAAAGTCATATTTCAGGAAGATGTTATATCATAGTTGTATTTTGTCATAGTAATAATTTTAAGCTAATTTATTTCCAAGCATTTTTTTTCTATAAGCGTGGTATGTTCATTTTTAGAACGCATATTCCTTCCATTTATATTTCCCTCTACTCAAAGTCTTGAAACGTTGAAGAAGATTCGATCAAACATTTCTTACTGAAGAAGTTCGATTTGTGATTCACTGATTTAAAAACTGACTCAACTTTCATAATTGCGTAGGTGAAGCTTAGATTGAACAGTTGTCAAAATACATCACTTAGAAATACTCAAAGTATTAATTATTATCAGTTAGCAGGCGCTAAAATACAGCCCCGACATCGCACCTGAAGAGCTCTCCAAACACTGCTGAGATGTGTGACGTCACGGGCGGGATGTTAATTACACAAGCAGACGATGTCCCATAACATCTCACACATTTTCAGTGCCTCTTTTGTCGTCCTCTATTCAGTTATTTCTTTCACTTCATTAGCGTCAGTCTAAATGTTTAATCTATTCTTTTACCTAAACCCCGTGCATGATATCATTTAGAAGGAAAATGAGGCGTTACAGTGATAAAGGAATCAGCAAAATAGACGCGATTGCATTTTCAGCTGCACACACTGCGCTATGTTCGGCGTTTCAAGAGGGAGCGTCTACCGTCCATGCAATCATTCGACGGGCTTTTCAATTTGAAAGTGTGGTTTCTGTAATTGTTCATTAACTCTTATCCTGTATATTTAAAAAAATGAGATTTCAGTTATTAGAACTTAGAATTTCCCTTTTAGAATGGTGTAAAAATGAGCACGTTAAAATACACTAAATTCTTTATTATTTGAGAAATAATTGCACTGCAATTATGTTCATACTGTATAGGAAACCGTCTCCTTGGATAAGGTTGAACCCGTTTGTGACGTCAGTATAACATCGTTATTTTATTTATTTATTTATTTTTTTTATTTATTTATTTTTTTTATCGAATCGCTCCTATATCACAGATGCTGGGAGGTGGTTTTATTTGTATCATTTTAAATTACCTGATACGTATTTGACGTAAAACTGATACGACTGCTATCTGTTAGCTTTCCAGTTTCTAGTGATACATCATTTGCCATATTTGTGATTTTCTTTGAATGTGTACTTTCATTATTATCTATAGATGTAAATTTCATCTGTTCTGGATCTTTTCATGTTTCCAATAGACAGATAGAAACTCAAAAGTCAACATCAAGTTCGCCAACCGTCACTGGTATAATAAAGCCACAGTGCAAACTTCTTTATCGTACCGTATGTTCCACTAATATTTCTCTTTTATTCATTCTCTCTCTCTCTCTCTCTTCTCTCTCTCTCTATTTCTTCTCTCTCTAATTGAAGCTCTCTTTCCACACCATTCATAACCATTAATTTTCATCTACAGTCATTTGGTACCTTTTCGATTAAGGACTGTCTCTTTATGTGAATTGAATTTTTGACTTCAATTATAATTGTGTCTAATGTTGGTTGCATGAATATTGGTAAGTCGTTTATCAGTTGTTCAAAGCAAGCTCCATTCTCTGAAAATGATTTCCAGAGCAGATTTGCCACAACTCTTCCCGAAAACTTGCAAATATGAAGCCACTTATGTTGTATGAAGATCTTTGAGTTATATACCACGATCTGGATCTAGCAAATCGGCGGAGAGCGGCAAAAGCGTACAGGTGTTCGTGTTTATTCAGTAAAATCGCAGTAGCAGCATTGTGAGAACGGAGAGGAATCAAGTTTTTTCTCACTTTCTCAGTGTTTTCTCAGTGAAGTTTTGAACGTGTTCAAAACTTCACCCCGATTTTTCTGATCAAAATTTCATCGTAAAGCGAGGGGAAAGAACGTAACAACGTACAGCGTAAACACAGCGGAGTAAGCGTAGCATAACATAGGCGCCGGAAGCTTTACCTTGCAGGTGTCTTTGATAAGACACGTTATTCTGAAATGTATTTTGTAAGTGTGTGGAGTGTAAAGGTACGTCTGTGTATATTTTTGCTTGTGTGTGGGTGAACGTGTGTGTTTTATATGAGGAGTGAGAAGATAATAAACCCCTCAAAAGAGTGAGCCCCTGGAATGTCCCTCCCCCTTCCCATCCAAAACTGCTTCCGGCGCTTTTGGAAAAGAGTAAGATCTTTTTCAGTGACAGCAGCACCAGCACGGGACCAGGCACCGCTGTGGTCCTGCTGCTGCGCCCTTCTGCCCTGAGAAAAGAAGGACTTTCCAGCTGTAACCGCTCCTACTCGCTCTATCCCCTAAGCCCCGATTCTACTATGCCGCTCTAGCTACAATTTGGCAATTTTTTAAGGTCAGGGAAGATCGAGTAAAAATTGACCGATCTGGACCCAATCCTCGGAGATTTTTTCTTGGCACGAATGATTTCCGTTTTGGGGATGGCAACGGAAATCGTGAATGATTCATTTGATGTGATTTAGTTGCGAGAGGGGCATCGCGAGCTTGTATAAATCTGAATAAGCGCAGCAACAGCGTAAAGCCCCCATTCCACTATGCCACTCTAGCTACGATTTGGCAAATTTTGCAAGTCGGGGAAGATCGGGTGAAAAGTGACCGATCTGGACCTAATTCTCAGCTATTTTCTCTTTGCACAAATGGTTTATAATTTGGGGATAGCGACGGAAATCGTGAATGATTCAGCTGCTGTGATCTAGCGACGAGAGGTTAATCGCGAGCTTGTATAAATCTTAATAAGCGCAGCAACAGCGTAAGTAAAACGGAAACAGAGTAGCTAAAGTGGAAACAGCGTAGTTAAAGCGGGAACAAAACGTACTGGGAGCATTGTAGGAACCCGCCTTAATCACAGTAAGAGAGGGGAGCGCGTAGTGAGAGCAATTACAGCGGGAAGGTCGTCATTAATCGGGGTGGATCGGTACAGCAGCGGGACCACAGCGGGATCACAACGGCACCAGAACGGTGCCGTTGTCAAAACGCTGAGAAAGAACTTAATGCGCTCAGTCCGCTGTGTTTACGCTGTAGTTACGTTCTTCCCGCTCGCTTTATGAGTTTTGATCGGGAAGATCGGGATGAAGTTTTGAACATGTTCAAATTTTCTTGCGATCTGAGCAACTACCCGGTTCTTCTACGTTCTCACAACGCTGCCGCCAAGATGCTGCCGATTGAAAACGACCCCTGTAAGCTCTCCCTGCTCTCGGTAGATCGGGAGAGATCGGCGTCCAGGTCGTGATAGTGGAATGGGGCCGTAACTAAAATGGAAACAGTGTACCTAAAGTGCAAACGGCGTAGTTAAAGCGGGAACGACACGTACTAAGAACGTAGTAAGGACCCGCTTTCATTACAGTAAAAGAGGGAAGCGCGTAGTGAGAGCGACTAAGCCCCCATTCCACTGTTACGATCTGGATGCCGATCTTTCCCGATCTATCAAGTCCGCGGAGGGCGGCAAAAGCGTACAGGGATCGTTTTTTAATCAGTGCATCGTGGCGGCAGCGTTGTGAAAACGCAGAAGAATCGGGTAGTTGTTCCGATCGGCAAGAAATATTGAACATTTTCCAAACTTCATCCCGATCTTCCCGATCAAAATTCATCGTAAAGCGAGCGGAAAGAACGTAACTACAACGTAAACACAGCGGAGAGATCGTAGTAAGGTCTTTCTCAGCGCTGTAACAGCAGCACCAGAACGGGACGTTGTGGTCCACTGTGGTCCCGCTGCTGCCCCACTCTTCCCCATCTAATGATGACTTTCCCGTTGTAACCGCTCTTAAGGCCCTGTCACATAGCGAACATCTATTTTTTGGAAAGGTCCAGATACGCTCAAATACGCTCGAATTATCAGCCAAAATCTGGTTCTAAACGAACCAACGAGCGTATCAGACGTATGCATAACGAATGAGGAGCGTGAGATTGCCGTATTACTAGCGTTCGAAGTAACGAATGATGCATGCGTAGCGTCCATCCGACGAATGGTGAGCGTATAAAACGAATGACCAGAGAATGCCCCACGTACATGCATAGAGATATTCGCAGCCGCTGCATAACGTCACGGACATGAAACACGCTGCTTGTACGCTAAAGGCCTCCACACACCGGATCCGACATTCGACAAAACGACACGACAAGACGACATGAACGACTTTTTAAAAATCGCTCTCTATGCAAATCGTATAGCATCGTGCACACTGCCACGACACCATTACCGACTGTCGTGCACGACGTTTTTAGCCGTTTCAGAAAATCGCTCTGTGAGCGATTTTTGCCAGCACGACACACGACTCTTAGGCCATTAACCAATCAGTGTGGAGGATTTGCGATGACGTCACATTTCTCCTACTTCAGTTTTAGTTTCAGTTTTATTTTTTTCTCATTTCCAACAAAACAGTAGACAAAATCCATCATAAATACAGTTATAACAATTGAAATGTAATAAAGAAACATGTAACACAATATATATATATATATATATTCATCTAAATTATAAATTTGAAACTTAATATGGATCATGAGATATTTGTGGCTGAAAATAACATGCTGGAAATGGAGAGGTCCACTGTGAAGCTGTGCTTGTAAGTCGTGGACCCCTCAAATCAAATTATTCATTAATATTAAATTACATAATTAAAATAATGATAGTGGCCAAAAGAGGGGAAGAAAAATGTGAAATAAATAATAACATGATGCATGAAATGAGTAATTTACGAAGAATAACGATGAGAGACGATGAGGAGAACATATCTGCATGTGGACTAAAATAAGAAAATGTTTCACAGGTGATGTATAACGAATATGAAGTAAACGCGCAAAGGAAATGGATCAAAGTGTATGACTGGTTGAGAAGTGGTGACGAGTTCTTCGGATACCAACAATAATAGCAATGACAGTAATAATAGAGATAATAATGTTAATGATATTGTATATATAATATATATATATTGTATATATAATATATATATAATAATAGTAATCATGATACTAATAAAAATAATCATGATAATAGTGATAATATTGACAATAAAAGAAGGGACAATCTAAGTACAACAAGGAGAGCTAGGTTTTATACGTAGCCAATAAAAATGTCTTAAGTTTTCTTTTGAAGACTGCGAGTGAGGGGGAGTTTTTCAAATCTATGCGCAAAGTATTCCAAAATTTAGGACCTTCAAAAATGAATGTATTTTGTGCTGAAAGTGTTTTTAGTAAAGGTAAATGAAATTCTTCAGACTGTCTAGTGGGATATTTATGAATAGTTTGATTCTTTATAAACATGTCATGAAAAACTAAGGGAAGGGCACCAGAATTGAATTTATACATAAATTCTCCAAGATGAAACAAGTAGAGATCGTTTACTTTGAGAATATTATGTTCAAGGAAAAGTGGATCTGAGTGGGCACAAAACGGAGCATTGCAGATTATACGAATTACTTTTTTTTGTAATAATATAATTTTTTCTAACAGAGTTTGATGAGTGTTTCCCCAAAGCAAAAGTCCATAATTTAGGTAGGGTAAAACAAGAGAATAATAAAGAATAAGCAAAGATGGTTGTGGAAGATGTGATTTTAGTCTGTTAATGATACCAATATTTCGAGAGATTGTTTTGCAAATATTTTCGATATGTAATTTCCAGGAGAGCTTGCTATCAACCAAAACACCTAAAAATTTTGTATGAGAAACCTGCTTAAGTGGGGTATTGTCAAACATAATTTGAGTCGGTAATGAAGCTAAGGAGTTACTAAATAATATGTAATTCGTCTTCAAAAGATTTAATGACAGTTTATTGGTTCTTATCCATTCTAAAACATTTTGCAACTCTGCATTGACGACATCAACAAGAACATTTGGATCTCTGTGTGAAAAAAATAAGTTAGTGTCATCTGCAAATAAAATGAATGACAGTGAATTGGACGATTTATGAAAATCATTTATATAAAGAATAAACAACAAAGGGCCTAAAAGACTCCCTTGCGGAACACCACAAGTAATATTTCTAAAATCAGATTCTTGCTCATTTAAATAAACAAATTGTTTTCTGTTAGAGAGGTAACTCCTGAACCACTCCAAGGCCTTTCCACGGACACCGATATGATTGAGTTTATAAAGTAAAATGTCATGATTTATCGTACCGAAGGCCTTGGAGAAGTCCAGGAATATACCAACTGTGTGAGAAGAAGAGTCAATTGAATGGGCAACCTTTTCTACAAAAGTCATTAAAGCGTGAACAGTACTATGTTTCTCCCTAAAACCAAATTGGAAGTTTGAAAAGATATTATTTTTCTTCAAGAAAGTTATCATTCGAGTGAACACTATTTTTTCTAAAATTTTGGAAAAAGAAGACAATAACGAGATTGGCCGATAGTTACCTACTTCAAGTGCGTCACCCTTCTTAAATAATGGTATGACTTTAGCAAGTTTCATGGAATTAGGAAATTCACCATGCAGCAGTGATAAATTAAAGATATGGACCAATGGATCTACAATGTAAGGAATAATGGCCTTTAAAATAACGTTACTGATTCCGTCAAAGCCGGAACTTTTTTATTTTGTAAGTTGGAAACAATGTTTGTGACTTCTTGTCTATTCTTAGGAAAAAAGAAAATAGAACTTGGATTAGCAGGACCTAAAAAGTCAGTAAAACACCTGTCAGAAGGGGGAATATTTTTAGCCAGATCGTTACCAATTGAGGAAAAGTAATTATTGAAAATATTCGCTATATATTTTGGATCTTCAACAATTTCATTATTATTCCTGATTCTATTTATTTCAGAAACTCCTTTAGTTAAGTTCATCGCCTGTTTGATGATTTTCCATGTGTTTTGGGTATCGTGTTTGAACATTTCCAAACGATTTACAAAATATTTTCTTTTTTCTAAACGAATGATATTGATTAATGTGTTTTTATAGGACGTATACTTAAATTTTGCTTTCTCAGTACCTTTTAATTTGTATTTACAAAAAAGATTATTTTTTCGATTAATTGAGCGTAGAATAGATTTTGAAATCCAAGGAAGTTTGGGTGTTTTTTTATAATTTGTTTTGATTTTTTGTTTCGGCATAACTATGTCCAGCTGATTGCTTAATATTTGGGAAAAAGCTTCATATGAATTATTTATGTTTTCATTTATATAAACACTCGACCAATCATAATTTTCCAAATTAATACCAAGACGTGCCAATCTTTCGGCGTTAACTTTACGTCTGAATAGTGAGGAACTATTGGTATTTATAGGTTGTCCCAGTGGATAGTGCATTGCAATAGGGTAGTGATCAGTAATGTCCGAAATTATTATATAAGAATAAGGATGTGGAATTACATTTGAAAATATATTATCAATTAAAGTAGCAGATGTACTTGAAACGCGCGTTGGTTTGGAAACTAGTGGCAGACAAGAGGCCGATAAAATCAACTCAAGAAGTTCTTGAGAAACATTGTTGAGTTCATGGTTCAATAAGTCTATATTAAAATCTCCCATCAGAAAAAAATCTTTATTGTCAAAATTAATATCTCTTAATAAATCTGAAAAATATTGTAAAAATTCTTGAGTACTAGAGCTAGGGGATCTATAAATAACACCGGCGATGATATTCTTATTTCCAGGAATCAAAATTTCAATGAAGAGGGATTCAATAATGTTGTTGCAAACAGAAATTTCATTCAAAATAGTATAGTTAAGTGATTTGCGAACGTAGAGAGCAACACCACCACCAACTTTATTTTTTCTATTTTTATTGATGAACTCATAATCCTTTATATGAAATGGGTGGTTTAAATCGTGATTTAACCAAGTTTCCGTAAGGCCGATCAGAGAAAGTGGGTTTGACATGGGCTTATCTATAAGTGAAAGAAGGTCATCAAAATGTCGATTCAAACTTCTGATATTTAGGTGAAGTAAGGAAAATGTATTTAATTCAAATTCTTTCAAGACACGGGAAAACTGATTGACGGTTATGTAATTAGTAATTCCTCGTTGGGCTGGGTCATCGAAATCAAAATCAAACTCCAAGTTTACAGATGAAGAGTTCATGCTATCTCTGATAAGATTGTCATATAAATTAGTAGAGGTAAGAGAGGCATCATTAAATTGAATAGGTCGATGTAACTCGAAGAAATCGTCATCACTAAGCCTATGGAAAGGCAATGATTGTCTATCAAAGGAATCAGACATCGTCATAGATTAAAAAGTATTTTCTCATTACAGATATTTGGCGATTAAAAGAAATCATGTCTAAAATGGCGCTATCAGCAAGATATAGAGGATGTGGGGAATGAACAACGTCCACATGAAGTAAGATTGGAGACGAGTAGATGGATAACAAATGCAAATGGAAGAAAGTGGTGATAAGGAACAAAAAACGGTTGGATAAATGAACACACGATGATGATGATGATGAAGATGATGATGATGATGATGATAATGATGACGATGATGATGAATAAGAAAAGAGATACAAACACAGAGTCTCTGATGGCACAACAAACTTAGGGCAATCTAAAGGCTGGAACATCATAGGAAAAAATAATCAGCATTAGAGCTAATAACAAAAACTTGTATATTGAGGAATTTTGATAGAATAGAGGTATAAATCATCGGATATACTTGTAACAAATTCATTCTAATGAGGAAAAAAATGGCAATAATTTCTACAAAGTAGCAAATACTACTATACTGATAAAACAACCCTTATTTAGATAACTTGGAAGATATTTCATTCGCACCACTAAGGACAAACGAAAAAGGATAAACATACAAACAGATTGAGGATGTATTCTTCATTCAAATAAGTTTACGCGTACATGAACGTAAGTCAAAAAATAAAAAGCCAACTCCTCCCCCCCCCAAAAAAAAAAGAACACATAGGGCTATCCGCACAGAAAATATAGAAGTGTTACTTACAATACGTACACTGTGACCTTATAGAAAGAAACAATCATTTTGTAATGAACGAGTGCCAGAATAATCCAACATTTACTCGTGGCAAGTATTTTGTTTTGTGGGATAAACACGACTGTATGAACATGATAAGATTCTGGAATGTGATCGAAGTAAGCATTTTGTAATATAAGAAGACATGCGCTACTCAGTTATCATGACAGTGGATCAATGATAATACAAAAAATCATTGTTGAGAATAAACGATTGAAAAAAATAATAATTTGACGGCATTTGTGTTTAACCGAATTAAGAACTGTCCATCTGACTAAGCTGTTAAAATACATCTTCTCGATACTAATCGTTGAAAAAGAAGAAAATTGAGTCAAAACAAATCAGCGTGACATAACTGCTTTACTAATGTTTTGTTCACATCAAGATAAAATTAGGTTTACTAAGAGTAGCCTGGGCCAGATATGTTTACCAGGCCAGCAGTATGAATGAAATTTATCCATAGAAACGATTTTACATTTGAAGGCACATGTGCTTTAAAAAAAAAATAAAACACTTCAGCAATAGGAATTTAATGAACCACTTTCGCAATGTGTTGATTTTCTTTTCTTTTCTTTTTTTACTTCGTTTAAGGACGTTCCACAGTTAAAATGAAATCCATGTCATTTTCTCCAAATTTTGCATAGAGTTACTTTGGTACCTATGTAGGTCAAAAATGAAAAAAATAATATAGGTTCATGTGCTTATTTTTTTTCTACGGGGCTTTGAAGTTGCCATAATTGGATGACAGATAAAATGACGCAATCAAGAGATTTAGGCCTCTTTTAGACCTCACGATTTCGACAAACGAGTATAAATCACTTTTACTCTGTCAAAACCCCATCAAACTTCATCAAATCCTCCAGATTTGTAGCGAAATGTATGACAAAGGTGTAAAGACTGTTAAAACTGGGCCATCTGTACTTCTCTCTAAACTAGCAGCGCCCTCATGTGGCGAAAATGGTGCCAAAAAGGACAAAAAACATATCTTAGGGGGCTGGGAATCTACAGGAAAAATAAAAAGTACAGATTAAGCTGCACTTTATTCAAAATCCATGTCATTTTCATGAAAATTTGCAAAATGGTAGAGGAATGCCTACTAAAGGGGTAGACACATTAAAAAAGTGGGGTCCATGTGCTCGTTTTCATGCTGTCGGCGCCCTAATGGCTGCGTATCGGTTTGAAAAACCCCCTAAAACGCGCCAAAAGCATGCAAAAGACTTAGAATCCAATCTAAAATACGGCAGGTTCAGTTTTATGGCCCAAAACATTCAAACCCATGTTATATTCGTCTCTCTCTCTAGAACTGCAGAGGAAAGTATACTGAAGAGATTGAAACATTTATAAAGTGGGGTCCATGTGCCTGTTTTTGAAATATCGTCGCCCTCGTAGTTGCGAATCGGCTTGAAAACCACAAAAAAAAAAAAAAAACGCGCCAAAAACATGCAAAGGGTTGAGAATGTGATCCAAAATACGGCCGATTCAATTTTATGGCCCCAAACAGTCAAAACCCATGTCATATCCTTCTTTCTCTCTAGAATTGTAGAGTAAAGTATACTGAAGAGTTTTAAACATTAAAAAAGTGGGGTCCATGTGCTCGTTTTCAAGCTGTCGACGTCCTAACGGCTGCGAATCGGCTTGAAAATCACCAAAACGCGCCCAAAACAGTCATGCAAAGGGCTGAGAATCTGATCCAAAATACGGCTGATTCAATTTCATGGCCCCAAACAGTCAAAACCCATGTCATATTCGTCTTTCTCTCTAGAATTGTAGAGGAAAGTATACTGAAGAGATTGAAACATTAAAAAAGTGGGGTCCATGTGCTCGTTTTCAAGCTGTCGGCGTCCTAACGGCTGCGAATCGGCTTGAAAATCACCAAAACGCGCCGAAAACAGTTATGCAAAGGGCTGAGAATCTGATCCAAAATACGGCCGATTCAATTTTATGGCCCCAAACATTCAAAACCCATGTCATATTCGTCTTTCTCTCTAGAATTGTAGAGGAGAGTATACTGAAGAGATTAAAACATTTAGAAAGTGGGGTCCATGTGCTTGTTTTTGAAATATCGTCGCCCTAATAGTTGCGAATCGGCTTAAAAACTACAAAAAAGCGCCAAAAAACATGCAAAATATTGAGAATCTCATCAAAAATACGGCCGATTCAATTTTATGGTCGCACGCATTCAAAACCCATGCCGTATTTGTTCTTCTCTCTAGAATTGTAGAGGAAAGTTTACTGAAGAGATTAGAGCATTAAAAAAGTGGGGTCCATGTGCTTGTTTTTTAACTATCGTCGCCCTAATAGTTGCGAATCGGCTAGAAAACCACAAAACGCGCCAAAAACATGCAAAAAAGCTGAGAATCTATAATGAAAACGAAAGTTGGTCAAATGACTAAAAAGATTAATCACTCACTATGTCTTACTTGACTAAGAAATAATAATTAGTCATTTGTTTTTAAACTGAATAATATTAATTAGTCAATCAAATTATGTCTTATTTGAGTAATCCTCGAAATAATTGCATGAGAAAGAATTGGTCCGTAAATAGTCCTACACTGTAATCAGTTAGTCTTACATTAGTCTTCCATTAGTCTTTAGACAATGATGACATGACGTGGTGCTGAGGTAAGCTGTCAGTCATGGGAACTAATTTCACACATGCATATTCAAACTTTATATATACTTTTTAAAACAATGGCTGTTCTTGACACCCTGAATGATTGTCATAGGCTTGACTGACATAGCAACAAGTAGTGTTGATTCCAAATTATTTTTGTAGTTAATAGACACGTTTCCTGACATATTCAATTTTGTGCATACCTTTCAATCACTGGTTGTTGTTGATAACCGGAAAGCTTGCCAAAGGCTTTCAAGACAGAGCAACAAGATTAGTAATGTTACCCAAGTAGGCAAGTACTATAGTGTTTGTTCATTACTGACAGGTTTAAAGAATATCTCCTTAGTTTATAGTGCAGACGTCCGGTCAAGGTTTTCCTGAGATTATATAAACACTTTTCATTGGCTTCTCAATTAAACACAGGAATAATGCCTGCAGAAGTAGGTAAAAATATCCCATCAGGTATGCAGTATTCAGTTTTCTGAGAGTAGGGCCTCCATAAGAGGGGGTTTTCCCACTAAAGAAAGCACACGAATTGCGAATCGCTAGCAATATTCCCCCGATTCACATTACATTTCATTACACAATGCTATTGCTATTTGAACATAATCACTGTGACCACCAAATTTGCCATGAGGCAACCTAACCAACTGTATTGGTTGCCTGGCTGGCAACCAAGGAAAAAAGTGAAGTGAGAGCCCTGTGAATCTTTACTAAAGCTTTAGACAGGCTTTACAATCAATTGTAATTGTTACCATATACATGCATCGGGAAGAATGTAAATCTAGTCAATTTTGTAAACCAAAACCAGCGAGAGCTAGCTGCTGCGCTCCAGGCCGGCCAGTTCGGCAGGCTCGGTGCTGCATCTGCGCTGTGATGCACTGTGAACAATCAGCTGACGCGCACAGCTGATCAATCAGCTGTGCGCGTGACGTTTTAACCTGCGCGGTAGGGATGCGCAGAAACATAACTGTGGAACGTCCTTAATTGATGGCAAGAAACTTTCTTCTTCATGTAGACCAATCTCTATGGGATTTTACGTGTAAATAATTTTATCGCACCGCACAAAAACTCTCATAGAGCTACACACAAATACAGTCCAAGTTTTCATCCAGCCAGCTAGCTGCATGCAGCTAGCTGGCTGATAACAGTTTTGTCTGATTTTGTCCTGATGCTTTGGTTTGAAAGGTTGCTGGAAATTTCTCTGTGGTAAGTTTAATATAGACTGATGATATTAACTGTTAGAATCTCGATCTGTTATTGTTAACGTTTGTGTTACTAACTTTTTAGTTGCTAAATAGATCTAGGCCTAACGTTAGTGTTAGTGAACAAAATAAATCTAGATCTAACTTACTTATTGAACTTACTTATGGATACTTATGAATGCTTCTGAACACAGGCTCAAGCCTCTATATTCAGATCTAAATTCTGACGTCTTTTTAGGTTGGCGGATCATGACCAGGTGGGTCGGCATCGAAGTGAAACTTTACTGGTTCATTTCTCCAGAATCAAGTCCGTTTTCGAAGCTGTGGACACTGGGTGCATTCATTCTCATAAAAAGAATTTCTACGTTTCACTCAGTGAGACTGAACTTGGGATAGTCTAGACTATACATTTTTTTATTATGACCTCTGGTAAGCTGTTACTAGATTAACACTATTAAAGTTAAGAATTACGGTTGACTTTTAAGTTAGGTCTAGACCTAACTTTAGTTTAGATCTAACTTGGATAGACCTGGCTTACATGTAGATCTAGACCTAGATCTAGATCTATATGTTGTTAAGCTAACGTTAGATAAGAAGTTCAGTCTGGGTTGAGACTATTTTAGTCTTGGAGCGTTCACTGTTGACATTGTTTAGGTTAAGCCTAACAGTAACAGTTAGGCTGGAACTTTGTAGACCTCGCTATCTCAACCTCACTTAAACCGAACTTCTTAGTTAGCCTAACACAGGGTCTCTCCAAGTTAGATCTAAAGTTAGACCTAACGTTAGATATTTGGGTAAATTAGAGTCTACTCCTTTGTGTGATCTCCTGCTCCTCATAACGTTAGAGTGGACTCTGACTAGGGTTAGGACCGGGGGGGGGGGGGGGGGACTCGCATATAGATTCTAATATGTGTGGCCTTTAAGGCCCCCTTTTCACACCTTGCCAGACGTTCCAAAGCATATCTTTTTCATTGACCAACCCGTTCCTATAGTACGCAGTTGAAATATCTCATTCTTGGTATTGCTCGTTCTGTAAGCCAGAAAATCATTTAACAGTTAGATCCCGTTCCCAAAGGGTTCCCAAGACCCCCATTTGGATAGAGTCTAGGGCCATTTACATGTAGAGGTCTAGTTCTTAAGCCCCTCAGTTCTTAATCTTATAAGGGTATGGTTTCATGATTTTGGGGCCACACACCCCTACCCTTTCCAAATGTGAGTGCCCCCCCCCCCCCGGGGGGGGGGGGGGGGGGGGCACAGGGTTAGGTTAGGATTTAGGCCGTATTAGTATTACTAGGGTCTATAATAGTTAGGCGCCCTAGGGACAAGGGACGAGTAACTCTTCCCTACTAACATAACATAACGTTAGCAGTAATAGTTAGGGTTAGAGATCGGGGGAGGGGGGTTACAAAAATACAAAATGAATTCTTTCCACCATTTATCAATCAGTTTGCTAAATAAGCCTATAAACTTAAAATATACATGTAGAGCACCTGGAGTTAGCAGTGGAGTTAGCAGTGTTTATCATTTTTAGAGAAACGGAGAGGAAGGGAAGACAAGTCTGCAAAATTAGAAACATGTCCATGAGTAAGACATAGCACAACGGAACATTTTTTTTGGGGGAGGAGGATTATAGAGAGTCTCTGTGACTACATGTATGTTAGACAAAGTGTTCCATGGAAGTAAAACTCTGGCATTTTGAATAAATAATCAGTATTTTTCTCTTGGTATGTCATTGTTAATTGGGAGAGTCTAACATGACTAGACGGGGGGGGGGGGGGGTGATTTATTTTGTTATCCTTTGTTTTGTCAACTTTCTCCCCATCTTTTGTATTGATGAAATTTTCTATTGATATGCAGGTGCCCTCTATATTTTTTGCAGCACGAGGTCTTTTACAGTAAGAATCTGTCTACAAAGACACACCTGTAAGCCAAGATTCAAGAGGTGGCCAGCAAACCTGACACATCTGGTAATTATTTAAAAAATTTTTACTTCTTCTTCCTTCAACTCTGAACTTATAGATTCCAGTGTTTTAGATAGGAAATGAGAAAGTGATAACCAACTTTTGACACTTTTATAGGTATATTTATACACAGCCACTAGCTACACCCCCATAAAAACAACATTCTTTTTTTTTTTTTTGTATGTGTAAATATCAAGGCAAGCGCATGCATTTTCCTGGTAAGGTTGTTTTGCTACTAGATTAATTCTGTAACGATTATCACCATTCCTTCATTGATTTAATTATTCACGTTTTTTTTCTTTCATTATTGACAGCAATAGTATTATTGTCATAATTATTCAAATCATTACTGTCATTTTTCTTATTTTTCATTCATTTGATTTTTTATTTTTGTTTCTTGTCCTGACCAAAGAATATCCTATTGCCAAATCTTCTTAAATAAATTGTAAATACAGTATCCTTTTCCTTTCTTTAATTTACATTAGAAGGTGCTAAATGTATCAGGAGATGAGCCATTTAAGATCAAGACTGTTCGAAGAGATGCAGCTACATGAGAAAGAAGGATGGAAAGTATGAAATTGAAGTGGTGCCAACCCCTTGGAAAAAACTTAATGATGTACCAGTGGTCTTCATTTCACGTGTATGCAACATGTATGAGAGTAAGTTAAACTCTAAAAACAAATCAGTCAAAATGACTAGATGACTAGTCAGCTGGGTGCAACTGATATATCTAGTCATAAAAGTTACTACTTTCTCGTCAAAATACTACTAAAAAATAGTCACAAATGACTGAAATATAGTAAAAAAAAATAATAATAATTTAAAAAAAACGACTAGTATTTTAGTTGCACCCAGCTGACCCTTTTATTTATTCATTTTTGACTGATTTTTTTAAAGAGTGTATTTTCAGTTTTATTTGTAATTTACTATATAGCACAGAATGATTATTTTACCCGGCATCCCCTTTTTGGAAGCGGACTTTGTAAAGAAGTTTTTGAATATCTTATAAATCATTTGAGTTAGTTTATGGGGAAAATCATTCATATTTCAATCTCTTAAGAACTCAAAAAATATTACCTGACTATATGAAAGCTTGTCTTGGTTATGGAAAATTATTCTGATTATGAAAACATAACCGAATGATCATAAAGGATGGCTGATACATGTAGATACTTGCCAATTCGTGCCGCTTGGCATCATATTATTTATGGGGGGGGGGGGGGGTTGTTTTTTTTTGGGTTTTTTTTAAAAGTAGATTTCAGGAACTATAATATGGTGTCAGAATTCACAGAATGATTTGCCTATTTCACAAGAGATATGTCCCAGCAATCCTGTACAAGTCAATTTGATAATTATTTTTGCCTGGTTTGAAAAAAAAAACAAAAACATGCAATGCTTGCTGATGGGCTGGTGTATTTGTGTCACTGTTTCATTTCTTTTCTTTTCTTTTTGTAGGGAGCTGTGCACATCTTCTGTGGAATGTAGAATTCGTGACCCAGTTTCAGGCTGATAGACAAAAGAGTTCTGAAGAGCTAAAGGGAGACAAAAGAAAATGCAAGTCCCCCATGTCGTATGGCAGTGTGTCTTCCCCAGTCCATTGGTATCCAACATTATCATCTGTGCCACCAACACCCATCCCATTGTCATGATGGTTCTTACATCGGCATGCCCCTTCCACAGATCAGGAATTTAAGCAGATGATCTCAAATCAGACTTCAAAAGAGGCATTTGACTATAAAATGACATTATTTTTTTCGTTTCAGCATTCTGAATTTTACCTTGGAGTTATAAGAAAAACTTTCTACAGCGGGACAAATTTTACAACACCCGAGTCTATGAAATCATGTTTCATGCCAATGTGTCACAAGTTTAATTACACGCACGAGTCCTACGGCCCACACGTTTTTTGATGTTTAATCACCTGGTTGTTATTAGTAATTAAAAATCGACTTGTTGATGTCATGCAGGGGTCGTGAAAGCAGGGGGGGGGGGGGTGCTGCAGCCCTCCTTCACTCTCAATTCAAAAAGAAAACAAACACAAAACAAAAACACCTTGTTTCTAAATTGTAAATTGGTCATTTTAATTTACAAAACCATATAACCCCAAGATCTTCAGGCTGTCAGGAAGCTACAGCCACACTTCAAAAAACGTTCTGCGGCCCCTGTCACTGGTGTACTAAGAACGGGAACTCGAATCATATATCAATAATACCTGGGATTTCTATAGCATTTTTTCCATTTTGATTAAATGTCTTTATCTTGAAATGTGTCTTATGTATGTCAGTATACAGGTTACTTTATGTTGTATTATTTTTATTCATTTATGCACCTTACTATGCCCAAAGACACATTTAGTGTATTTTATATGACAATAGATTATCTTGAAATCTTGAAATGTTACTGATATTTAATTCAAGGACTGCATATTTTTCAAGTTGCTCTTTTTCTCGGAACAAAATATCCCCATAGTTTTTCAGGACTTAATTGTTAAGATCTTGCTTCCCTTGAATTTCATGCAGATAATAAAATGCCAGTAAGAAAATGTATTCATTGCTCATTTGATATTGTTTGACAGTCACTTGGGTACTAATCACCCAAACAGATATTCTTCCCCTGTCTGCTCTGACCTAATCTGCTCCACAGTATAATTTTGCTTTGCTTTCCTAATTCATTGTAGCACCACATCTATAAACTGGTTACTGGCCCTGTAATTTGTTAATTGTTCTATATTTTTGCAGTTTGCTGAGTGAGGACTTTCATTTTTAAATTAAATTTTCTGTCATAGAAAAACAATATGATGTGCTTTTTGGCATAACCATTTGGCCTTTGCTGTCGATTGAGTATTGGAAGGTATATTTCGCGATGTCCGGGGGTGGAGGGGGGAGAGGATTTGGCAAGCTGTATTTTGTATAATTGCTTTGACATCATAGACCCTTTGAGGGTAAATTATTTGCACTTTAATGAAGTGTGTGTCTTTATACATCACAGTGAGTACCTAACACATACATGTCCTCTCACTGATATCATGTTTGCTTGAATAATGCATCTTGTGTGTACTCACAGCACAGCATCTCCAATTGAAGTTTGAAGATTTGTGCAGTATATTTGTCCTTGAACGATTTGAGTAGCAGTATTTAAAAAAAGGTTTTATTCTGTGAAGAATTTGTTATTATTTTAATTACAGTCATATTCATCATAACTGGACTCCTTTTAAATGAAGAGGGTTGTGAAATGAGAGAA
>JAPZVO010000107.1:0-90720 GCA_029962745.1 Echinometra lucunter
GTTTTTTTCTTGCGATAACTTATGAACTCTGTGCTGTTCAACTTAAACTTAGCTCATTTATGCATATTGGAGGGACAGTGGTCTCTGTAGATTAGGGAATCGCAAGGTCAGAGATGTCATTGTTTGTATACATGAAAATGAAAATAAACAACATAAATGTGCCATATCATTTTCAATTATGGCAATGGCATGGGCATAAATTTCGATGTGGTTGAGGATTCATAAAGTTTGTGTTATCTAAGCAGGTGCTCTTGTTCTTTATTGTATTTCTAAATTCTAATTTCTGTAGATTCAAATAATATACTGATGTCTATCGTTTTCAATTTTGCTCATAATCATAATGTGTGTGTGATAAGCCTTGTCAATGCAATTTATTATACTCAAGTGTTTGTATTATTATTATATTCTTAGTTCTGATTGAGTTTATCCTCTTAGTCTTTCCATTTTTTTTATAGACAGACAAAAGTTGCAATAACTTTCCTTCTCTATGTACCTTCACTTTTTGAAGTGTAGAAGAAAGTTTTATAATTGAGGAAAGACACATGTACTAAGTTTTGAAAATGCAATTCTGTGCAATGTTTCTGTCAGATTCATTAAATATTCTTTTTGTCTTGGCATTTGAAAATGATTCTTAACAGGTTTTTTTTTTCTGTATTTAATGGCATTGTACGATTGCTCTTATATACATGAAACTGTATGTGCCTAAAATGACAAGTGAGGAGTAAAATATCACATCTAAAGTATGTCTTTACAACGTCTTGTACTATCATGAAAGGGAGAGACAACCCTAGAAGTTTTACTGTTTCAATAAAAAGAGATGAATTTGAACAGCATTTTAAAAGCAAAATGAGCAAAATCAGTCAAAGAAAAAGAATATGTCATTTACTTATGTCTTAAAGACATTAGTTTGCACCTGCACAAGACGTAAAATAAGACGTATTTTGACGTCACTTACACACATTTACATTTTCTAATAAATTGCTATCGCCTCAGCAAATTGGCAACACTGATGACTTCATATGCTAGCACCCCTCCATTTACTTTGTACATGAAATGTCACATTCTCTTAATTTTTTTGGAAGTTACATATTTTCTCTTCCCATACTCAATTTAGGTCCTATGTTATGTAAAAAGCAATTCTTCTGAAAATACATTGACTGTGGGGGTTAGAAAATGTGTATCTTCCAAAAGAAATTGAGAAATGTGAAATTTCATGTACAGAGTGAATGGTAAAGCTACTTACGTATGATGTCATCAGTGTTGCCAATTTGTAGAGCCAAGAGTAATTTACTTTAAAATGTAAATGAGTATAAGTGACGTCAAAATACGACGTCTTATTTTACGTCTTGTGCAGGTGCAAACTGACGTCTTTAAGACATAAGTAAATGACGTAAAAAGATGTAAGACATGACGTGAAAAGACGTAAAAATGACGTGATTTTTACCGGTCTGAGAGCTCCAAGGACGTCTTAAAGACGTCTCCTTTTACCAATAAGACGTAGAAATTACGTCAAAATATGACGTTACTATGACGTCTTCCACTGTTGCAAATTGACATCTTTAAGACGTAAATCAATGACGTAAAAAAGACGTGAGAGAAGTCGTAAAAAGACGGGAAAATGACGTGAATTTTACCAGTTTGAGGGCATCTGCTTTGGTCTTAAATACGTCTCAAAGACGTCTTATTTCACCCAATACGACGTTAAAATGACGTCAGAATATGACGTCTTATTTGACGACTTGTGCTGGTGCAAAGTTTCGTCTTTAAGACGTGGTAATAAGACGTAAATAAGACGTACGGCACGACATAAATAAGACGTAAATATGACGTATTTTCTACCAGTCTCTGCTATCAGGGTCGATGGTACGGCTATGACTGGGCGTACTTTTTACATAAACACGCACAACTCCACATACCATAGTGTGTGAATTATGAACACCTAATTGCCAAATATCATGAATATGGGGTTATTCGAAATCACGCTTGGCATCCTTAATCATCCTGTTTCCATGGGCGAGTGAAGCGAACTACTGCCGAAATAGATCATTTTGGTGATGCATTTAGATTCTACCCAGAGAATTCGAGGATACTTGGGCACCTATAGCTGCAAAATAGTACTATTTTGATACCCGGACATGTTGCTGCGGGAGCAAGAGTGCTTGTTACTCAAAATTATTATCATGTACGTTTTTTGAGCGAACGTAGCGAGCGAGGGAAAAAATAATGGGAACAGAATCGTGTGTATTGCTATTCGATTCTCATGATTTTAGTAAGCAGTAGTAACGTGCATTTTATCGGCATGTTCCTTTCTCATATTTTGTATAATATAGGAATATGCGATTAATCATATTATAGGTGATTATCTCCTGAAAACTGTCATACTTTGGGTTATGTTGCGGGACTCATTCCATTTATTTTACTATAACACTTTATGAATATATCAAAGAATAGTATAACCAGGGAGTTCTGCTCTTCCACCTCCCTGGTATAACATTGGATAGAAAGACAAGATGCAAACCAATTTCCTTTCATCACCTGTTCACGAGAATAGTAATTGACTTTTAACCGGTATTTGTTGATATATTCAAATTGCGAGTAGAACAATAGTATAGCATTAGCCAGGAAGACAAGATGCAAACCACTTCCTTTCGCATTAATATAGTACAGTGGAAACTCAGTATAAAGAGATCTGATATAACAATATTCCTGATATAACAAGGTAATATTTCGGTCCCAGCTTTTTAAAGTCTTTTGTTTTTTAACCCTGATATAACGAGATTCCTGCTATAACAAGGTAATTTTGGTGGTCCCAAGGACCTCGTTATACTGAGTTTCCACTGTACTATAAAAATGAGAGCAAGCGAAGTGTACTTTTTCTTCTTTAAGTTTCCTCAACTCTTCCCCCTTTCTTTAATTTGCTCTTTTTAGGGGATCATCAGGGGCCATGCCATTTTTACGGGGAATTATGTGGGGGAGGGGGATAATACAGGCCCCCGGCGGGATATATCCCCCTTCCCAATATATATATATATATATATATATATATATATATATATATATATATATATATTGGGAGATATCTCCCTCGTGGATTACTGCTACATGATTTAGAATAGAATGCTAGTATTTCTTCATGTATTTGAGTATAGATGTAGTAATATTGTTCATGAGCAATTGAATAAATCAACAAAATAAACAAACATTAAAATCATAACATTGATAGTAATAATCGTAATAATGATAATGATAATAATGACAATGATGATAGTATTAACAGTAATGATAATAATTTCAACCTGTTTTTTTTTAAACGTGGGGTATGACTTTGCACACCACCCATAAAATTCTGAGGAGATACATCCCCATCCCCCCCCCCCGTTTTTCTACGCCCCTGTCTGATAACGCCAAATAATGTCTGTGACGATGCTGTAAGTATTGTGATCATGTCTTCAGTGACAGCTACAAAACCCCCGGTCTTCAAGTGTTTGCCTCCTTCTTTGTAACTTGTGTTGCATTTATGTACATTATAAGCGAGGTATTAATGTGAATTTCAAATTTGATATCTCATCATTATATTTCATCCTTTCTAACATCTCATTGCCCTCCATTCTAGTTTGCTTTCGTGATTTTGACTGAGAGAAATCCTTACTAAAGAAGTTAGGAATTATTTACTTCAACATGATCAATTTGCAGTTCCCCTTTTCTTTTCTTTTTTTCCTTTTTGATCTTATGTTCAATTTGCAGAACATACGTTATTTCTGTACAAAATGAAGTAATTATATGCTACTCTGTCATTATTAGCTTGTAATCATTTAGAGACAATGAGTTGAATCGAATTCTTCAAATTGACAGATTGAGAAAGTGCGAGATGCCATAGACGAGGAAATGGACAAAGCTTCTTTCATGAACGAAGCCGTTCCTACAAGATGGGTGCTCTTTGAAAATCGTATTCATCAACTTGTAGCGGAGAAGAAATTTTACCTCCCCCGATCACAGGTTAGCACTCTCCGCCTTCCCCTTATCTATTTTTTTTGATTATCATTACTATTATTTATTTGTATTTTTATTATTAATGAGTTCTTATGAATGAATTCTTATTATTAATGAGTTCGTTTATTCCTGCTAAAACTTTTAGTACTGGTATTTTTAATGGCATTGTTTATGTTCCTAGTCAGCTCAGCTCAGCTCAGTCCTAGCGATTCTCCTACACGGGCGAACTGAGTTTCCCCCTACTGAGAGAAAACACGAAGACAGGTGGCATTTGCAGAATCTGGCTCACTCCGACCAACTTTGCTTTCGCGCAGAAAGTCTGTGGCGATTGACTTGACCGGTTGGACATGCCTGCTTAAAACGCTCATTGTACATTTAGCACGCGGTTTCGGGAGCTATAAACTCCTCAGATTGAAGATTATTAGTTTTTCCCTCAACAGGCCCATTTACAGGATCCGATACGGTGTGCAATATTTTTGCTGAATTTATTTATGTTCATACTTTTAGAATATTGTCAAAATGGTCTATATTTTCAGGCTACGTAGCTCATGCCCGTATCATTCATATACACACACGCAGTACGTACGTGCACATGCATGCTGTAGGCCTGCGCCATCATGCCCACCCAAGGAGTGGTTATGAGGGACGCACTCCTCCATTTTTTTCGTGGAACCACTGTTCATCATTCATTTCATGGATTATCTTTAGGAATTTGGAGTATATAGATGCCTTTATACGCATATTTACCTGCGTTTCAACAGTTTTGAGGATATATACAGGCAGAAAAACTGCCCCTTACAAGTTACAACGTACATTAGATGATGCGAAACACATGCCACGCGTGCTAATTGGGATGGAAGTGAGACATTTTGTTTTTTGTTTTTGTTTTTTTTTTAGTGATAAAGACATGTGAACAGATAAGTTTACACATTTCATGCATCTGGACATATTTCCGAAGATATCAGGAAATTGGCTTAATTGCAGAATGCCCTACCATTTTCTAATGAAATGAATGCATGTATGCCTCCTGAAATGAGTGAAAACATGGAAAACGGGTATGGGCCAAGGGGCACTCGGTCCCAAAAGTGGTAGGTATGTGCCGCCGGCGAGACTAAAAAAGGGAGCTTTGGAACGGGCTTATTGTGAAAAGGAGGGTCTTCGGAACGGGCTTCGGAACTACAAATGTTTGTGAAAACGGGGGTCTTTGGAACGGTTCGCCTGCGTGTGAGTGCGTCTGTATCCTTATAGAACGGGCATACGTGCATGCAGCTAGCCCTGCGGCACGGGCGCCGGGTGCGCTTGCGCAGAGGCGATGGTCGGACAGTACAGCGCTATCGCTCTGCGGGCCGCTTTTCACCAAAAATGCAGCTCATGCAGCGGATCAATGCGGCCGGAACCCGCGTTTCCGTTTTACACCTTTGCCTAGGCCTTTTTCGCGAAAAAATTCTACAAGTGCTCTAGTGAAAGGGTCTAAGTCCTCAGCGCAAATAGACGATCCACTAGCACTTTTCTTTGCCTTTTCTTTCATCTATTCTCTCTGTACACGATCGCCTCGTGAGCCGTGCTGTACGTGGTAATAATGGGAGCATGCAGAGATTATATGGCTGAATCGAAACCTAGTCTTTAAAACCAGCACGTTTGATGCAATTTATCGAAAAAAAAAACTGCCTAAGCTACGGTGTAAAACGGAAACGCGCGGCGGGAACGGCGTAAAGAAAAACATGCGAATCTTTGGAACGGATTTCTTTCTTTTTTTTTTTTCTCGATAAGAAGAAATTGCTCTGCTTTGGAACGGAATTTTGAGTGTAAAAATGGGGTCTTCTCCGCGGCACATATCCACCACGCATTATATACTGAGTGCCCCCCCCCCCCGGGAATTGTTCCAGTATTTCATACGTGATGATGAACATGACAGGTGAAGTGAGCTTGGTTTGAGATGAATTACCATCCATTAGATTTTCAAAACGATATACAAACTCGGCAATTGTCTTTGTGACATTATGTACCCCCTTTTTCAATGACCACTATATACTATATTCCTGCTCTGCCTTACAAAAATGTACATTAGGACATGCGATTTCTTTCTCTCTCTCTCTTTCTTGAACTCGGGGGAATGAAAACATTTATGAACGAGTGTGATGGAGAGAAATGTCACCATGAGTACGAGATGATTAGGTTTGGGAGTTTCCATGTAATCTTTGCGAGAAGATTGCATTACGTAACTCTCTAGTCCACTGAACTAACGACTTCAGGCTGTGTGTGTGTGTGTGTGTGTGTGTGTGTGTGTAAGTATGCCTGTGATTGCGACACGGATGAAGGCTGTATGCGTCGGTAATTACGTGTGTGCAGTATATCCAAGAGTGCTAAACTCGCAAATGTCTGCAAGACGAGAATAGAGGCCCGCTGCGTGAAGCTGCTCATTCGCTCACGTAGGGGAAATGATATTTCGCCCATTTAGTGGAATTGCCAGGACAGCTAGTAGCTATTATCAAGTATGTTTACGACTACTTCTATTACTACCATGGCTACTAATACTTCTTCTAATTCTAGTATTACCACTACTATTTTCACTCAAGCTAAAAGATGAATTACAGCAGCTAGGGATTGAGGATGACGAAGCTGAAGCAGCCCTTGCCATGTTCCATCATTTTGGCAAAATTGTATACTACAAAGACATGGGCATTGTTGTCCTTGATCCTCAATGGCTGAATGGTGTCATAATCAAAGTCATCGCTGTTGTAGATGAGGAAAGGGTAGGTTCTGTACGCGGAGGGATATGTCTTATTGAAACCTGTAAATAATCACTTTCTGAAAAGCACCCTAAACGGGAGTATAGTGGGAGAGATTTTAATAAACATGGAAACATGCCCTAATCTCCGATCTTTATACCTTTAACAAGGATATGATTCGAGCTTTGAATCATCACCTGTGAATTTGATACCCCTTTCCCACATTTTTCCTGTGGTTCCCCGCCTGGTGCTGAAAATTAACCTTATTCCCGTTTTCGTGTACGTGGATGATGTACAGGCCTCACTGAAACTACCGTCAGGGAACGGGGATTAAGTAGGAGTGGTTTTTATACCCTAAACAGGGAACCATGTCTAACATCTCCAATACCTTTTTTAAAGGATTGTATCATCATAATTTTAAATTTGATACCCTTTTTCTAGATTTGTTCCGGCTGTTTTTGATACCCTTAACGGGATCCCCACGTTTCTCACCTTGTGTGCTGAAAAACAACCTATTTTCTATGTTTTCTTTTATGCGAGGATGATGTACAGGCCTCAATGGGACATAACCTCCAGGGTTCTTTATAGGAGACAGAAATGTCTAGAAATGAAAGTACCAACAGAGCAAAGAAATGTTATAATGTATGCCTTTCATCCAACTCCTGTTTTAAAGGGTTCCGTTAAAAAAAAAATATGTATGAATGAATAAAGCAACATAAACATCACTAAAGAGGTAGGAAGTAGAAATGTCATAGATAACAATACTAGAGATAATTACGGACCAATTAAATTGAAAAAGGACCTTGCCTAAGAGCTAGATTGTGAAGAGAGTAATAGAGTATCCGGGGTCAGATGAAGTGTTTTGCTGCACTAAGTTGGGTTTTCACAATAATCATCTTCTGTTTTCGAATGTTCATCCTTATGTCATACATTCATTCATATGCACCTCTGGATGTATGCCCTTGCATAGACCAATTTCACCTCCGATCTATCGGCGACGCCATTGCTGCGGTGGGCAAGCGCGCTGACCGCGATTGGCTCTGTGTACAAAATGAATGTAAGATATGAGATATGCCCTAATACTGTTCCATTTACTTTATTCTAGATCAATAAAATAAAGCATGAATACATGGGTACATGAGGTAAGACAATGGCCATATCTGACAGATGAAGGTATGATGTATTTTTGTACTTTCGATAGTTTTTCAAGTTTGTTTTGTCAGTATAAGTTCGATTGCAGCATAGAAGCCGTAGTAAACGGGAGCCCTCAATCTTACCCTGTTTACAAAGTCATGTTTTCACTCATTAAATTTTACGCCAAAGTACAAAATGATAATGTTTCTTGACTTCAAACCTGTGTAGGGAGTATACGGCTTCTCACAAAAACAGGCTTCACGAGTCAAAAGCGAGTGAATTTCGCACTCAGTTTCCAATTTTTAAACTTTTTCCAATTCTTGTGGCATTCGAGCACCGCACAGCTGTGACCTGAACTTCCCTGACAATTTCTCATTGCAAATATTAAAAGAAATCTGCATATATTGGTCAAAATAGACAAAAAAATCGAACGAATGTACATAACGCGCTATTGACTTGTGTACTATAAAAGGAGCGCCCACCGCAGTATGTCGACCTGTGTCGAACAGTCTGCTGCCCTCTTACGTTGTGAAATTGGTCTACACCGACTAAATGGACTAAAAAAGCCAAATACCAATTTTCCAAAATAAATATATAAATAAATACATATATATATTAGCGGGGGGATATTCATCTGACAAGGTCGTGTTTCATAAATACTCCCATCTCAAGAGGAAAATACAAGAACCACTGAACGTTTTGATGAATTTTCTCAAAGGCGAAAACAGTTAATGTGTCAATTCTCATATTGTACTTATCAAAACCAATTATATGCAGAAGAGTGCACTCAGTGATGAATGGGCGAACCTAGAGAAGCGAGGTGTTCTGACGGAAAAACTGATTGACCATGTCTGGAGAGTGGATGGCGAGTTGAAGGATGAGCTGTTAAGGATTATGGAACGATTTGATCTAATTTGTGATATCAAGAAGGTATCTTCCTTTACAAGAAGAGAGACAAAGAGAACAGGATGGATAAGACACTATGGACTTAATCCTCCTCTTCCTTTCCCCAAAATTTATCAACTTTTCCAAATTTTGAAATTTCATTTGTCTCTGTCTTATTTAAGATAGTACAGGTCATTTCTTATTACCGGTTATAAAATGTGCGAACGCCTGACGGCCGATCTCGAATCATTTCAGAGTAAAGGAAAGCGCCAAAAACGCAAAACTACAGTTCATGGAATGGCATCTCTGCCAAGAAATATGTTATTTTTTTTCTTTTAAAGGTAGATAAATTCATGTAACTTCTAAAATTTATGTCATTCAGTTTCATATACAATATCAAGAGGTGTTTATTTATTAGCTATTTAGTACAATTGCAATTTTACAAAATATCTCAGAGACAACAGTAGTACATTATTTTATTTCACATTAGTGATCGATAGAGGACAAACAAAATGACACATACATAATTATACAGTATATAAGGCCTAATGTAATGATTATACTCATTTAGGGCCAACTAGTATATTGATAAGTAGAGGTTATTTGAGTATTGTGGAAAAGGAAAAAGAATGTCGTAATGCACAGTGAGTTACTACAGCGTATGATCGGCGACTATGCGGAAAATATTAGTTGGGGAGTAGAGAAAGGAAGACAGATAGACAAAGATGTGTATGTATCCATGGTAATTTAGAAAGAATGTGAAGGGTGACAAAATTGAGGAAAGGGATTTATTATCTAAAAAAAAAATAAAAGAATAGTAAGAAAAAATACCGTTGTCATTTGTTTTGCAGGGATCCGCCAAGGAACCCCAGAGAGCAAAGGATGCTGCGAGTGTTGGCCATATGGAGCGTTCGTTCTTTGTTCCCTGTCTTGCCGAAGCGCGCTTGCATGACAGAGAGGTAAAGAGAGAGCATGAAAACTTCTCCTTCCTCATAGATTTCCACGGCTTTCTTCCAGGTATGTCTCTGTAAGGGATGTGATACACTTGTGTATTGGTCACTTCGTTAACATAAACAAACTAAACGCAAGAAAAATAAGTCCCCCCCCCCCCCAAAAAAAAAAAAAAAAAAAAAAAAAAAAATCTCTTTAATATTTAAATAAGGATTTTTTAGGTCATCTTAAAACATAAACTTGTAGCTATACTTCTCAGCTACCTTTCATAAGAAGTTCGGGGGAAATCATTTTAGTTAGTGTGCAGGCCCTAAATACAAAATGCTATTTTTTTTTAAGTTCACAAGCCTAATGTCTTTGTTCTAATGCTATCGGAACAAATTTCAATTTTCCAGCGTATAGAAGGGATGCAATATGTGCTTTTTAACAAACTAAACAGTTGAGTGATGACAAGGTGAAAAATTCAGACTGCAGTTCTGCCATCCTTCCCGTGGTGAATTTTATCTGTTTTGGACGGGTGTTTCCTAGTGTTTCAAATGATAACTATAAATTCACTGTTGAATGAACACATAATCACAAAACATCAGCAGGTTGAAATTATGGTAAGTATTGCTTTATTTCTGTGCACTAAAAATCCCATGAATCAAATGTGTTAATATGTTCTTATGACAGGTGTACATGTATCAATGATCCCATGACATTTGATTTATAATCCACGCTTCCATGAGCAAATGGGATTCCGTGGACTAAAATTCAGTTGCTTACTTTGGTTAACTATCACACGTTTTCCGAGGGAGTTGGTCTAATTTTAATTTCATGGAAATCCTGATGTGTTACAAATGCACGGTTGAATGAACACATAAAAAAGAGGTGAGCAAATTATGCAAATGAGAATATTGCAACGAGCCTGTCTATTATCGCAAGAGGGCGACAAACAAATTTCATTAAATCTTTTAATTATACTATGTCCGAGCGGTCTATCTTTTTTTTTTTTTTGGTCAAGTATGGCACTGTTCCGTTTCCAACTTCGCTACATTAGAAAAGACATGGATTCGTTTTAATCAAAGTCTATGATTGAAATTATGACTGTGTAGATGTTATAAATGGAACACTGAAGATAAATTACATATAAGAAAAGACACATGATTTTAGGTTCAACTGAAAAACAAAAATTCAATCTTTATCAACATTTGTACAATCAATTATGAATATCGCCACTGTTACATCCGTAATAGTAACTTAGTCAAATATCAAATAAATAACTCTGCTAATATCACTTCTAATTCATATCCAAACGTTATCCAAAGTTCCTTACAGATCTTTATGCCTATAGAACAGTTTTTTTTTTAATAATTGTCTTTCAGTTATCACAAGGCCGATTTAATACATGAAATACATTGCAGTATTTCATAAATTCATAAGTCTTTAATATATCAAAGAACAATATCGCAGACTTTTCTATCATCCAAACCTATTCTTAGCTTTGAATGCCAAATAGAATGAATCTTATAAAATCCTTTTATGTTATAGCAAGGCCGAATTATTACAGGTTCATTTCGTTCTCCGATAATCTAATCTAAGTTCTTACCGCAGAGCTATAAGTTATGTTCTAAGTTAGTTAAGTGGGACAGAGGGAGTTGTTTGGAGAGAGTTGTTGTCGGGGCCGTGAGTTCTGTGGAAGTGAGCCCTAATTGACTTGGTTGTTGTTGCTGATTCATGTTGAATGGCGATCAGTCAGTCTTGACTATTATTACCAACTAAGTTAGCTTTATTTTTGCTGTTGTTATTATTATTATTATTATTATTATTTCTTTTAAATAGCTTTGGTATTTTAAGGATAAGCTCTATTGGCATCTCTTCTTTTTTCCTATATATATTTTACTATGAATTATTATTATTTATTTATTATTATTATTATTACTATTTTTTAAATGATAAAGTAGTATCATGCCAGTTTGGGGAATGCGCTTATATATATATATATATATATATATATATATATATATATATAATTATGCGCATAATGTGTACGTGGGGGAAAACTACTACGTACATACTACTACGCGCATCTTCCAGTGCACGTCGTGACACCAAGCTTAACGATAAAATGTTACAAAATTCATTGTTATTCATCAGTAAATTCGTTATACAACTAAAGACACATCTTAAACATTGCATAAATGAATATTACAACGACATAAATAATTATCAATTTAGAAATCGAAACAATCTTTTCACAATAAGCAATTTAAACTTGTAATTCTTGCTTCTGATGGATCGTATTTACCTGCTACGTCATACGCGAGTGCGCGTATGACAAAACTCACTGCACTGTACACTGTATGAAGCTTTGTTCCTATTACCGACCACTTAACAATTTCCCATTCCATAACAGAAAACATTCTCAATAAAATGGCTCGAAATGTTTTTTGACATATAGAGAAAATATTCCTTAATAAAGTCCACAGACTTTGAAGTCGTGAATCTACGACAGTTTGCAATGGCCATCAGAACAAATAGCCTTGCAATTTTTTTGAACAAAAAGGATGGTGTCTTATTACCGACCTTACGATTCGTCCATGAAAATTATTCAAAATTTAGATAACAATGAGCCATATTTGAAATCAAACGCAATTCTAAATGATGCCGGAGATGTTAATTACCAACATTTGTATAGTTTACAGATAAAATATAACTTCGAAAATGTATTTCTAAAGGTACTTTTCTATGGTAGACATTTTTGATCTCCTGCTTTCCGTGTAAAAACTGCACAATTTGTGGACGCGCCTGTGGAGATTGCGTAGTTAAGACGCATTGTAGATGCCCAAAGTTGACCCTAAGCGTCTTTGAATACCATTACAAAATCCACATTATCTTTTCATCTAAAATTGTCTGGACACTAAAATTCCAGAGATTTACCTTAAATATATTCCGATTGTAGTCGCACCTTCCATAATCAAGCGCATCGCGGTATCGTCGCACAAAGGCCGGATGTGCGTGCATTACATTTTCTGTTATAAGCGCGCAATCGAGCGTGATATACGTCTGTTGCTCCGGGTGACAAGCGCAAGTAAGTCAATATGCAAAATACGATGACCCTGCGTGATAAACGTCTTCGTAGCTTCGTAATTCCAAAAAATAAACAGCATTTTATGGAGAGGTTGGTAATATGACGGGACGGTATTATGTACACTGATCATACTTTGCATTAAGCTTCACAACTTCACTTCGTTTTCGTTACATATCTCGACATCTGTACAAACTAGCATTCTTCAAGAATATTCATCCTCAGAATAATTCTATATTCTAAGGAATTCTCGTAATTGATTTCATCATAAATGTCATTTGGATTCAATATTGGAATATAAATTCGAGAATATCGGAGTAGCTAACTCAGCTAGTTGACGTATACCTACCTAGAGTGCGAACTCTACTGTGTATAGGTAAGCTAACGTTATAACAGCGCTGTGTATAAATGATAGAGAGAGAGACGGGATCGGCTCGTTACAATATTAAAGATTTAGGGCATTGTCCTTACTTTTTCAGTTACTTATAGTAACTTCTTGACTGCTTGCAGATATGACTGTTATGTAACATTTCATGAGATAACTCACTTTAGAATGAACATAAATCTTCAGTTCATTCTGAAATGCCGATTTCACTTCCGTTGAATATTGATTTCCTCATACCCCTACTGAAAAAATGTTATTTAGCTTATTTTCAGTACGCAAAAATGAAGCAGTACTTAACTTCATAATTTGAAAATAGAGATATTTTATCTTATTGTGTGTTCATTCAACCGTTAAGTATTAGGTATCATTAATTTGCAAGAGTCGCAAACAGCCTTCCAAAACATTCTCATTAAGTCATATTTACCAAGATGTCAAAACCAGCCCCCCCCCCCCCCCCTCTAAGCTCCCCCATAAGCTTTAATCCATTAGAAGCCGAAATAAGCCCCAATTAATAATTCATGAGCTGTCATGAATTATGCATTTTGTAAGATGCTCCCCTTCACACAACGTACCCAGATGACAAACTGTACGCGAAGCGAGACAATGCAGACATCAGCGCAAGAGGAAAGGTCAAATCGCGTAATATATGTATGTATTGTAATTTTATTCACACGTTGCGCGCTGGCCGCGCAAGGGTGTAGCAAATCAACTTCGGCCATTCTGATGCGCCAGTCAACGCACTAAAACTGTTATCGATCATCAAAAAAAAAAAAATAATAATAATAATAACAGTATGGGGGCGGAGCTGTTACTAGCTACATTTTGGAAACCACCCTTCTCACAAAAACAGTCGTTTTGCCTATTTTCGTACAGAGCAGTTCGTAGGAACATGGGCAAAACGGCTGATTTTTACTAGCCGTACGGGCCCCGGAGTGATATGTGAAAGCCCCTTACTTACCTAACACCTGACTCAGACTGGGTACCCAACAGCTATATTTAAAAAAAAAAAAAAAAAAACATTTTCTACATGAAGGTCTAAACCCTCAAATGAAAAATAATATAGTACTATTTCTTTCTAACTGTACTTCAGTCTTTGTGTACACATATTTAATTTAAAATCCACTTTCATTCATTATCAAATGCAAGCATCTGTTTATTTCTTTGTTCACTCTTGTTTTACCGGCTAATGAAAGCACTCTGATTGTAGAATCTTTCACAGATCTTACTATTAAAAATACTTCTTTTCAAGATATCCACTCTTTTTTCACTCAGCATGCTTGTTCACTTTCTTTCTCTTGTAGTTTTGCTAGAGTAATTTACATTTGACACTTCACTATCTTTTCACCTTCTCAAGCCTTCTCACTTTCGGTTTACCTTCATGACCGTACGCAAATAGGGTGAAGTCCCCCCCCCCCCCCAAGGGAATTTTTCACCCCCATATGTTTTCTCAGTTTCTCTCTTTTGAAAAATACCCTAAATTACAGCCAGATCATTCTATTTTAATTCTAAAAATGCACAAACTCTTACTCGGTCAATTTGTTCCCTCGCTTGCACGTTTCCTCAAAACTCAACAAATTCTGGCCCCTCTCCAGGAAAAAATTCGTGATATGGCCTTATTTACCTTCAACAGCTCTTCACATTACACATGGAGGTACAGAGTATTACCCCCCCCCCCCCCCAGGATACTTTCTTAAGGGATATTACTTTTGGTAAACAATATTTCTTAAAATGCCATTAAAAAAAGTTAATCTTCCAGTGAGTGTTCAGTGCATGTAGGGGGTCGAAAATAAAAATAGGACATTCAGTCATTTGCGGATAGTAAACTTTTAGTAGAATAATAATTTAATGATTCAACACATTTTAACTTCAAAAATACAAAACTGAAGTTACCTCGATGTAACATTTGCAGGCATCTTGCCAATCCTCATAGAATTCTAGGGGCTAATGAACAATGATGATTTCCTACATTCTTTGATTTAGATTCCTATAAAGAAAATGAATGTATAAGCCTTTCTTCTCTATTTTAAATTTGAGATGGTAGTTGACATTTTGTCCATTTCATTATATACGTGTATGACTCATGCATGATTAGTTGACTTTAATCATTGAAAAAAATAAAGCCCTAAATATTCACTACGTACGTTTCATTTAATTTGATATTCAATGGGGCATTTAGTGATAAATGTTATGTTAAAATCAACTCTTTAAAAATCTTTGCTATTATTTGATTCTGAAGAAAGCATTTTCAGGGAGTAAATGTCTGCAGTCACCGTCAGGCTGAAATCTAGGCGACAGGAAGGATGAGCCAAAGTCATAATCCAGAACTCTGTGGAGAAAAATAAATAAATAATATATTACATGCATTTAATAAGGATTAGTCACACAACATTCAGACACTTGCAAGAAGGACTAAAATGTGCACGATAGGAGTATGCAAGTGAGAAAATCCAGCTACACAAATTTTGTCCTATACCGACATCTTAGAATTTCATATTTCTGGTTGTCCAACTGTAGCATACATGATTCATACAAGATATAAAATACTTAAGAAAACTTACGCTCATACACAGTAATTCAGTAATACTTGGTAATGCAAGGGACTTCGAGTCACCAAAAACATTAAACGGGTCAGATTATACACTGCATGACGTAATGTTACCAAGATCTAGTAAATGTAAATACATTTAACCCATAGACCACCCTATGAAATAATTAAAGTACTTTGGTATAACTAGAAAATCAGAAATGACAGTAAATCGCATGTATGACTGCTTACACCAAATGTGGTCAATGATAGTTAAGGGGATTGGTTACTTATAGCAGCAAACTTACTCTCAAATTATTATTCTTATTATTATTTATTTGGCACTTTCAGAAATCAAGAAACAAACAAAGGTAACATACAAAGTGAGTGAATACAATAATTTCATAGACCCCTGTGCACCAAGCCAGGTAGCCTGGGTAAGGAACAGGTCAACTAAATGGCCATGGCCCACAGGCCTTCCTTCCCACACCTGACCAAGTGCACAGAGATCTTAACATTCAGTATAAATACATAACATAAATAATATAACATTAAAACAACAGATAAATTACATAAAGTGATAAAAAGAATAATGACACATTTAAGTTAAGTGAAGCGAAGATGAAAACCAGGAGAGTGAGAAAAGAGAAAAGAAAGAAGTAAAGAAAGAGCAGTGTGTATATAATGAAGAATGCAAGAAAAATAACAAGACCAGGATCATGATTAAGATGCCATTATTTGCAAACGTAGTTATGGGTCATGATATTGTAAGTATGTTCTAATGTATCGACATTTTTTTTTTTTTGGGGGGGGGGCTGCATTTGAGTTAAAAAACAATAACAAAAGGAAGTAATCTACATATATGTAGATGCATGTGCAATATGGATTCAAATACTTAATTGTTCATTCCAACAAGTACCAAAGTCCTTAAGCCCCGGGGCTTCAAGTGACTTTTAGAATTTCCTTTTTCAGGATATGGAGAATATGTTTAATGTTCCCTGAGACGAATTCCACTCTGCATTCTGAAGGCAAGCCTTCCCAGACTATAGGAAATCTGTGAATAGCAGTCTGGTGTAGCCTCTCTGTTCTCGCCTTTAGATGAACAAACCTGACATCTTCTCCCGAGTGTCTCACTCGTATTGCAATATTATCTCCCGCTACATCGCATAGAATTAGACCATACAAGAATTTGACAAAGAAAGATATCATCAAGAAAATCCTTCTAGATTTTAGAGTGTGCCATTTCAGAAGCTGGAGACGCTCATTATATGGCATCTCTTGACGTCTTTGTCTGAGTATTATTCGGGTTGCCCGTCGTTGAACATGTTCCAGCATGTCGATATGTGTTTGAGTGTAAACCATCCAAGCTGGCACACCATAATCAAGGATGGGCAACACGAGCGATTTGTATAGAGCCAGAAGAGCTTGAGAAGAGATGCCAGCAGACATACGTGATATGAAACCGAGCAGACGATTACACTTCGAAAATACATAATTCACATGGTCATCCCAGTTCAACTGGGAATTGAGAAATACTCCTAAGTACTTAATGCAGCTGACCTGTTCAATGACCACATTATCAATTATATAAAGTTCACATTATCAATTATATAAATGTTCAAGTCATACATCTCTTCTTTGTTCCCCTCAGGATTTGTAGATTCTAGTTTGCAGCAATCATCCGCTATGGCATAATACTACATTAAAAAGAAATTTTAAAAATATGACCAAAATGGAGTCTCTACATAGCTAAATAGCCTACTGCATATGTTTAAATGATATAACATTCGTAGACATGAATGCTTTGAAATTGGGGAGCACTGATACAAATTTACATTATATTCACGATATAGCACAAGGCACATGGGAGCTTAAATCTAAATAAGAATTTGCATTCATAACTAAAAGTAACTGAATTTTTTCAGTTTCAATTGAGAACCAATACAATGAAAATTAGTGTGCCGACCTGCTTACACACTAGCTAATTTTGCAAGAAATGTTGTCTATTAATGTGCATTAGGTGGCACTCTCAAGTACAAAGAATATCTAGGAAGTCTCTCCATGTCAACACAGACAAATTTTCTACATTGGAGAGGGAAAATATTTACATGTGCAATGAAACATACTCTACATTTTGTAGTCGGAGGTATGAATTCATGTTACAAGTGTCCTGGAAGAGTTGGTTGTTAGTTGTTACTTGTCACTTTACAGGATTTTCTGCTTCATCCTGGACTTGGAATGACATGTAGTGGACATGTTGTGACCACAGGTTGTGACATTCATCAGTAGAATTATTTCAGCCTTCCAATATTCGACTGTGGGAACAAAACAAAAAAAATTAATAAATAAATAAAATTAATTTAAAAATCGATATCATTATACAAGTTGTAATTCATTTCTGATAGAGATACTTACATAGAAATATACATGTAGTATTTATAGTTCTTTCAACTTTTACTTATCTTTTCATGGTGTATCCAAAATTTTAGATTTCCTTCATGCAGAAATAGAAAAGCTTACCACTGAGTTACAAACATGTACATAATATGTCTGTAATCCACCCCCGTAATAAAAATGTTTCAGCTCTGCCACCGAAATAGAACAGGACTATTGTAGAATATCATTAACCAGACTAAAGGAACAATACACGTAATAAACCAGAGACTGAATAGCCCCCCCCCCCCCTGCCCAAATTCATAAATACATAAATAGGTAAATAAAATAATAAACATAAATGATTACAAAAACCAAGAATAAAACTGAATAAATCAAATAAATGGAATGGCATTCATACAGTAACAACTACGTTCATAAGGTGGTAGGGTGAGAGGGCTGACAGTGTGTCCGGATCTACTCAAGATTTTAAGAGACTTTCAGACCAGAGGTTTAACCCTTTGACCGAGACTTTTAAACTGAAAAATGTGGTCGTACTTAGCTAGATTCAACATAGACATAAAAATGGTCATTCAATAATTGTTTCAACTTCAAATGTTAGGAGTTTACAAGAGCAACAAGATGACAAAAGCATCAACCGGGACTGTCGGCGTAGGCGTAGCATTTTAAATGTATACTTTCAAGCCTGCAGTGAGTCCAACTAAAGTTACACATAGCCTATCAAATAATCACAGTCTACGCTCTACTGGAGTCCCTCAAATTCATTAAGAAACAAAAGTGTTCTGGAAATTTTTGTTGTTACCTGTAACTTCAAATGATCCTCTGCTTCACCTGGGGTCTATATTACATGTAGTCATCTTCATCACTCGAATTTTTCCAGCCTTCCAGTTCCAAGATATCCTTCTGTGGGAAGAAACAATTCAAAATTAAGAAATCATTATTACAAGGTAGATAGTAACATTTAGCAACAGTGGTATTTTCTATCTTCAGAAGAGGTGGGGTGAGAATGAGAAGTTGAATAACTTGATTCAACTTCCAACAAGTGTGTCCAGATCTACTCATATTTTTTTTACAGAATTTCTGACAAGTTATAACTGATTAGGCCTACTGTTAGATCTTGTACAACTGTTAGATCTTGTAAACTGATGAATGTGGACAGTAGCTAGACTAAAGGTCACTCAATAATTGTTTAAACTTCAAATGTTAATGGTTCACAAGAGTTAAAAACAGTGGCAAAATTAATCGGGGTCGTCGACATAACAGAGACAGTGTTGATTGTGTGCTCTCAATCGATCCAGCCTGTACTGCAGTGTCAGCGAGTCCAAGTATAAAGTAGACAATCTCTCTAGTCTACACAAATAGAGGTCTAGGTCTAGTAATAATCTAATGAATTCTGCTAGTGTGTTCACTCACAAAAGTCAATTCTAGGTCTAAATTTGATTTTTCATGACGCCAAACTTCTGATTTGAACAATTTTAGACATCAAAACTGTTCAAGCACGGTCAACCAGAATTATCATAGTATGGTCCCCGGCAGTAGCCCGGGGAAGCTGCCTCGAGTACATGGTGCAAGAACGACACCCGCGGTCAATCTACCCCATGACGATAAAAACCAAACTGTAAGTTCGAGATTATATTGTTTCTAGATCTTTCGGAAATAGCTGTTCACAATTATTTCAGATTGTAGAGTAAGTATTGTAGATCAAGAAGAATAGCCAACTATTTTTGTAACATATGCCTAATTTCCGATATTTAATCATAATTGCAGTGTTACGTACGTTTTCTCTGTGAAGTAGAAACCTCTCACTTGGTGCGAGTAAGCACGTCATTCATGAACATGCATAACTGTGACGTAATAAGGTCAAATGAATAAACAAATTTCTAGAACGATATTATCGAACCAAATGCATATTCATGGTGCTATAATCCAATCAAGGGTGCTTATTTCGGTTCATGAATATTAATTGGGGCTTATTTTCGGCTTCTAATGGATGAAAGCTGGGCGGAGCTTAACCCCATTGGCGTAATGCTTTCCGCGCGTGCTGCTTTCTGTCTAGCTATATATTTAAAACGTCTTTGGTCAAAACCGTAGTTTGTGCAATGTTCACCTTATGCTCACTTAGCTGTGAAATTTGGTGCACAAGTCATCTGGAGTGTTTTGTAGTAAGCACCTTTAACGCTGAAAAATTGAAAGTTCATATTTTTTTTTCAATTTCATATCACTGAATCACAGTTATGACATTAGGCTTGTGAACTTTAAAAAGTGACCATTTTCCATTAAGGGCCTGATCACTGAAGCGTGACTGAAGGATTCCCCCTGAATTTCAAGTGAAAGGCAGCTGAGAAGTATACATGTTGCTACATTTTTCTGGATTCAGATGTCCTCAAAGGTTACTATTAAAAATTTGCAGAGATTTCTTTTTATTATTTGAGGAAACTTTTTTTTTGTTTTGTGTGTGTGTGTGTGTTTGAGTTTGTGTGTGGTTAATTAAAACAGCTTTAATTCTGTCCAAGGGGTTTAGACCTGGAAAAAATGAAAGTACACTTTTGTTAAATTGTTATTATTGTTCTATGCTAGTTATGCTATTTAATTTAATTGCATTACTTAATAGAATTAGTGTCATAACTGAATTCCTCGACACGGAAAGCCCTTGAAAAATTGTATTAGGCAATGTTTTTAAGGCTTCTGGGATTAAGATTGGCAACATATAACATATTGCACATATGCTAAAAATATGATTATGCCAATTAGGCTATGAAAAAGAAAATGCCCAAGGTTGCCAAGGAGGCAACCCAAATGAATTTGCTTCAATACCCATCTAGTACAAGCATCCAGTAAAAACCTTACACTTAACATCTTTTTCAGGACATTTACATGGTATATGGTACCGTCCAATGTCAATTAGCTCTTTAGGCTATTTAATACAATTGTATTTCTTCAAAATAAAAAAAAAGCGTGGGTGTGAGGGTACTGTAAATGAATCTCTCGTCATAGAAACCTTTTGAAAATTCATATCATCCACGTTTTCATGATACCTGAATTACGCTTAGTAGCATATTACATCTTCCATATTATAATTATAAAATAATGCACAGATGTGAATGTGTTAGTGGCGATGCAGCGCACTCGAGGGTATTTACAATGTGCTTTAGCATAATATTGTGAATACCCGAGATGCCTGCATCGCCATTAACATCACGAATTTAAATCTGTGCATTATTTGTTTTATAAAACGGGTCGGAAGAATGACTTTGTAGTGGAATATTTGTTAAAACTCCTCCAAATTTCCTCGGAGCGCAGAGAGAGACAACATTTGCTTTCTATTATTACATCACAAGCGTAGCCAGTGTGATGAGTAAGCGCATCAAAATCCTTGACAATGAAAATGGTAGTGACAATGACAATGACAATGACAATGACGATGTGATTTTTATTTCCTCATGTCACCCGAAATGGGTGTTGGAGAAAATCATAAGTTTACATTTAGAATGAGATCAATAACTGGAATATTTACATATTTATATACAGATTTTACACTAATTTAGATTCAGTAACAACTAACATTAAATATTTAAATATACGAAAAAAATGAATAAATAAATGAATACATAAATTAACAAAAAGTTAGTCATTCACAAGAATTAAATAAATATTTTCACAAGGTCCGACAATTTTAGTATACATGTACTTGCACAAACTAACGTATTACATTAAATCCAAAAAATAACAAACAAAAAAAATTAAACAAAGCATTTAAAATGATAATAAACAGTGCATGCTATACAATCATGACTTTCGTATGATTATTGTATTTACTATGATACAATTATGTACGAATCGAATTAACTTGTCTACTTAGAACTGAAGTGAAATATTATAATCCTACAAAATGTTGCTAAATTCATTAAATCTTTGACATTACCAATATTAAATGATTCATTCATCTTCAACGTGTTAGGCCTGTTTCTTAAAAATCTTTTTCAGGTATTTTCTTCTTTCATTGTTGAAAACAGAACATTCAAACAAATAATGATATGCATCACAAATTTTCTTTGAATTACAAGTTGTACAATAACGGTCTGATCTATTTATTCTGTTAAATCTTCCATTTACAACGGGAAGTCGGTGATTTCCACACCTAGACTTTGTTAAGGTACTTCTTAATGGGTCTGGTATCTTTAAGATATATGATACTAACTTCAAGTCAGTTTTAAAGATACGATAATTAATACAAATTGGTCTCTCGTTTCCCGCCATTTTTGTAGAAGTATGTCGCTAAGTTTCAACTTGATATTTATTTTAAACCAATTCTTATCCACTTTCCCATATTCATACCACAAGTTCGACATCCCCAGAGAATAAGAATTTGTTTAATTTTGAGAATCCACGGTGAAGAATATATGTCTGAATCACTTAGTATATTGAGGATGTTACAAGCAATTGTCGAAAGCCTGAATTCCTTTCCTGATATGGTTCTCATCCAGAAGCTCAGCATCCTTTCTTGTACTATTTTACATAGATCAGATCTCCCCAGCTCACCCAACAGTGCTGCACAAAAAATGCACGGCTGGAAGGTTGCGTAGAATTAAAGCATGAAGGTGCTTTCACACATGATGCGGCAGTGTGGTAACACACTGTGGCGCCACGCTGTTTCGTCTTCACACATGCTAATGAATGCGCATTAACGCGTCAACTCTAAATAAGAGAGCATATTGTCAAAACTTGCGCAAGCAATCTCATGGCAACAATTTTTGCGCTAATTTTTTAGAAATTTGATTGGTGCGCATTTTTTGTGTATCTAGGCAGCAAAGAAAAAAAAGTGTGTCCTGCCTCGGCGACATTTTCTTTTGTCGCCCTATACCCCAGAGGCTTGTACACAAAAAGTGTGATGACACAGCGTTTTATCCTACTGTCGCATCATGTGTGAAAGCACCTTGAACATGTAACATGCATACTCACTCGCTATTGGCTACATCCTTGAACCCGTTTTATAAATGCTAATAATAATGATAATAATAATGATTACATTTAAAGAGCGCTGTATACGAACGTTTCTAAGCGCACAGTAGCCTTTTTTTTTTTAGCATGATCGGATGATTATTCCAATTATACTACTAATAATAATTGCCCACGGTTGCCTAGGTGGCAACCAAACTAAATTATACTTCAATACCCATCTATATAGAACACGAATCAACAACAACAAAAAAGAGAACTTGTACTTAACAACTTTTCCACGTCATGTACATGGAATATGGTACCGTCTACTGGGCTCGCAAACTATGTAGTGAAACGCTACTGTATACATTTGTATTATTTCCCGGCACATTTTATGTTAACGTCAATTTTCATCCCTTTGTTTTTTTTTTTCATTAAATTTTTTCTCTCTTTAAAGTACATATTCAAAGAAAATCACAAATATGGCAAATAATGTATCACTAGAAACTGGAAAGTTAACGAATAGCAATCGTATCAATTTAAAGTCAACTAAGTATCAGGTAATTAAAAAATGATATAAATAAAACTACCTCCCAGCATCTGTGATATACGAGTGAACGAGTGAACAATGAGGATGTTTCAGTGACGTCAATAGATGGACCTATCTTGTCCTTGCAGACGACGTCCCACAAAGAATGAACACAACTGCAGTGCAGTTATTTCTAAAAATTATAAAGAATGGTGCCAAGTAAAAATGTCAGAGGTAAAAAATGTTAGAGGTAAAAATGTCAGAGGCATGTCATAATTGAAAACGTTTAAGAAAATATGTTACATGTACAAATATTGAATTATAGAAATTATGGGAGGCGCGAGATATTCGAATATTGATACTGTAAACATACCGTGTATACGTGTGTTTACTTGAATGCACTTGTCTTAGCCGTTTGATATAACAGAAATAACAGTAATGGTGTTAGCGGAGAAAACGTTCTCGTTCTGGTATGGGCGCATTGCCTAACAGTGTTTTGTTTCTCTGCTTTGTAACGCTCTTGCGTCAGTTCCTTGGCATCTTCCGGAAAAGACCAAAATCGTATCCGGACACCTACCCCCTGGACATCCACCCCCGGAAAACCACCCCTAGGGTAACTCCCCTCTAGGACAACTACCCCCTATGACAACTACCCCCTATAGGACGATTATACCCTCCCCCCCCCCCCCGTGACAGATACCCTCTAGGATGATTACCCCCAGCTAATCACCACTAGGGCAACTGCCCTTTAGGACAAGTACCCCCCCCCCCTCCGGGCACCCCTAGACAACTACCCCCTAGGACAACCACTCTCAAGGACAACTACCCCCCCCCCCCCCCGTCAACTACCCCCAGACAATTCCCCCCTAGGAAAATCACCCTCTAGGACAACTACCCTCCGGACAACTACCCCCAGACAACTACCCCCTAAGATAACCACCCTCAAAGACAACTACTCCCCCCCCCCCCCCTACAACTACCCCACGGACAACTACCCCCTAGGGCAACCACCCTTTAGGACAACTATATCCCCGGACAACTCTCGGACAAGTACCCCCTGGACAAGAACCCCCAAACAACTACCCTTAGGGCAACCACCCTCTAAGGCAACTAACCCCACCCCCCCCCCCCGACAACTACCCCCAGACAAATACCCCTGGACAAGTAATCCCAAATAATTATTCCCTTGGGCAACCACTCTATAGGGCAGATACTTCACCCCCCCCCCCACACACACACACACACACGCACGCAACTACTTCATAGTGTCCTGGTCTAAACTGCGGCCCATTTGGCATAAACAGGTTTTTATTTTTATCCTGAATGAATATATTTCATTTCTTCTTTTTTGTTTCTATTTGCTTGTTCGCTTCACCCGCTATAACTGTTATAATATCTCGGTTCTATGTTTGGTTTTGAAAACATATGAGAAAAATAGGATAAGAATCATTAATCATATAATATTAAATGAGAATGGGTAGTTTTGATTAGTCCAACCTCAATTAAGCGTACAAGTGAGGTAAGCAGGCATATGGATAGAGTGGATGAGGCTGCGGTTGCTCCCCCCCCCCCTCCACACACACACAAACAAATGGAGAAAATATTAAGAATCACAATTTTATTGAGGAACCCCCACTTCACGTTTAAGTAAAGAAATGCTTCCTGTGTAAGTTTTATATCTTACCTAACATTTTACGAATAAATTATAGGTTTCCTGAAATCAAATGTATTTTTCCTATCTCTCTACTCGTTCGAAAAAAAAAAAGAAACTGGAAGGTTGATATTCCAATTTCAGAAATATTTCTGGCCCATGGATACAAATAATTAAGAACCCGGACCCAAGGACAACCATCCTCTAGGTCATCTCTTTGACAACTACCACCTATCAAAGGACAATAATTTAAGGTAATTATCAATCAGAAAACAACCAAAATACTCTAATCCATGGCATGTAGGTCAACTATTCCCCTTAACAGTAACAACTCGCAGATACTCGACGGCATTTAAACTGATTGCATATAGAGGGGGGAGGGGGGGTGGGGGTGGGAGTGGTGACCAACAAACATTAAGGATACAATAAGTATCCGGAGGAGGGGTGTCTACCTCCAATGGTAAGAACCTTTTGGAAATTTGGTAATAAATAGAAGAATTTTTGGGTGCATTATAATGTTAAAATTCACCACACCGGGTGAAAAATCATATTATTGTAATTGAATGTGTCTATACCCTTCAGCACCGGCTGGAGTGGGGGGGGGGGGGGGGTAGATATACCCCAGTATTACATTTTTAAGATTATTGTTATTATTATCATTGTCAATATTACATCATTATTTATATATATATATATATATATATATATATATATATATACATTATATAAATACATATATATTTCATTTCCAGGTGAGATATAACAAAGATAAGATCATAAAGAACATATTTGTAAAGCCGATACTAAACACAACAAAAAAGTAACTCCCCCCTAATTCAAAATAGCATAACTTTTTAATGAAGAAGTTTTGTGGAAAATAATTTGGCAGGAGTGTTCCTACACTTAACTTCTGCTTGAAAATCAGATTGATCTGTCAAGTAAAGCTTGAGTGAGCAGACATTAAAGGCAAAAATGTTACTTTTCAAAAGTGACAAGAGTCATTTTGGGGGGGTTTCTGAAACAAGCTTTTTCTGGTGTTGTTTAAGTGCTCTTTATGTTTTTTTCTAGTTTGTGCCATAGTTGAGTGACAAAACTTTTAACGATGAAGCAAGAAATGCTAAAAAAAATGCTGTTTAATGCCGGAAAAACGACTACTCGGGATTTTCACATAATGCTGACACTTGGTGGTTGATGCTATTTTTTTTTCCACAAACTGAATGGATTTTGTAGATTCAGGGGGGCTGAACATCATTTTCCGTAAAAAAAAAATAAAAACGGTGTTCACCCAACTGTGATAAACATGACAAGTGTCAGGGATACCCATGACTGGGTCAAACTATGAAAGAATTCAAATTCGCCAAAGGGCCGTTCGAGTGACTACACATACACAGTTGGCCTAGAGACAGTAGTATTTCGTAATCACTCCATTTATACCAGGGGCGTAGACAGCGGGGGGATGAGGGGTATGCATCCCCCCACCTCATAAGGGGTGGGATGACATGTACAATCATCCTCCCCCCCCCCCAGGTTTTAGGGAAGGATGTTTGCTTACGAACTGAATTAGCATGTTTAAAAATGATAGGAACAACAATAATACTAATAATAATTAGTAATGTATCATCATTATTATTATTATGCTTATGATAATAATGATAGTTAGCATCATCATCGTTAATTTGACTGAAATTACGATTACTATCATAACTATATCGATCATTATTCTGATTTATGTAGTCATTTATATTACTTTAGGGTAATTTCGCCCCGTCACAGTTTTTCTGAAGTGGTGTTACAACAACAAAAAACAAAAACAAAAACATAAATAGCGTGATGCAAATATGCAATAATGTATGTCAGTCCATATTCTATATTCGTTTGTCACGGTGCGTATAATCTTCTTTTTATGTCTGTGCATTTGGGTGTATTTTTTTACTGAAAATTTTCACAAAATTCAACAAAAGTATGCACCAAATCCTTCAATTTCATTTTTAAAAATGCAAAATTGCCCCCATGACAAGCTCGGTCGCTTCGCTCTCTCGCTTTCGAAGTTTTTCAAACATGTTTACACATCTTGCCCCCCCCCCCCCGGGAAAAAAATTTCTGCGTACGGCCCTGTATGGGTGTGCGTGTGCGTGATCCTCGATATCTCGTGAACGGCAAATCATCCCCCTAGGTTTAAGAACCTGTCTACGCAACTGATTTATACAGTATCAATTTTTAACCCTTACATTGCCATCCACATATCCCCTGTGCCAGATTCATTGCAGGGCTGTGTAATACGCATGAGTGAGCATGCTACTATACGTGCATTTGGCATTTCTGTGCAGATCACTGTAGGGAGCTTTGGCAGCTTAAGGGTTAATACCTTGTGCTCTCCATAATTTCTAATTCAATATTCTACTTGTAATATGTTCACTTCGGCATTTTTAGAGCTGACATTTTTACCTCTGTCATGTTTACCTCTGACATTTTTACCTCTGACATTTTTCCTCTGACATTTTTACCTCTGACATTTTTTCCTCTGACATTTTTACCTCTGACAATTTTTACACCGAACCTAAAGAATTTAGTGTGTTCAAACGGGTCCATATTTCACACAAGTCTAAAATGGAAATGAAACGAATTCTGATTACTGAAATATTTTGTTTGTAAATATACAGGATAAGGATTAATGAATAATCAAACAAACCACACTTTCAAATTGAAAAGCCTGCTGAATGATTGCAAGGACGGCATTTATCTCTCTTTCAACGCCGAACGCATGCAGCTGAAAAAGCAATGGCGCCTGTTTTGTTCTACAAGCATTACTGATTCATTTATTCTTTTAAACGTTTCATTTTCCATTTCTAATAAACCCATGTAAGGGGTTTAGAATAACGCTAGTGAAGTGAGAGAAATAAATGAAGAGAAGATGACAAAACAGGCATTGAAATTGTGTGAGATGTTATGGTACATCGTCTGCTTGTGCAATTAACGTCCTACCTTTGACGTCGCACATCTCAGCGGATTTCGAGAGCTATTTAGGTGCTATGTCGGGGCTGTATTTTGGCAATTTGTAATTGATAATAATTACTTCGAATGTTTCAAATTGTTGAATTCTGATAAACTTGTCAGGTCTAAGCTTCACCTACGCAATAATGAAAATTAAGTCAGTTTCAAAAAAATAATGAATATCTGCTTTAACAGAAGATGAATGACTCAACTAAGTAGATAACATTCATATATCATATTAGCCAGGCAACTAATTATGTATTGATAAAAAACGCAATGATGCAACGAAAAAAGGGACAATTTACTATGATCTACACATCCTACCGTCATCAATCGTACTAATATAATAGAAATTGCTTGCTGTTACGTTGGTTAACTACCTCTAACAGTTGGATTTGTTCACCGCCTGTTCGTGCACATTGCTCGCTGGACGATTGGGAAAGGTTCGCACATGCCTCGCTTCCGCACAGAGGAAATGACATTCTATGTGGACGAACGACATCAGTTGTTAATGAAAGCAATCGACGGAAAAGAAATGAAGGTGAGCAAAAAGAGGGCTATCAAAGCTCTTCCTAAATTCAGTCGAAAAACAATGTGTACCAGTACCATCACTTGAAGCAGGAAACCAAGAGCTCGGATTTTCATGTAACGAGTTTATTTTCTGAGATGGAAACGCTAAAGTTTCAAAGTAAGTGAAAGTCGTATCTTTATTGAATAGCCTTCTTTGTAGTTATGAAATCTGTAACGAGGGAGAGAGAATTCCCATCGAATCAAAGCCAACATGGAATGAATGTCCGATACTCAGAAACATATGAACAATTTATAAAAACAATACACAAATGAAAAACCATATAATACTGCAGGAAATTTGACAGAAATAAGAAAGCCCTGAGTGTGCATGTCCGGCTCTTTGCGATTTTTTGTCTCGCCCACCGGAGGTGAAGGCGAGACTAAGGGATCCAAATGTCGTCCGTCCGTCGTCCGTCCGTCGTCCGTCCGTCCGTCCGTCACAAACGTTATGAAAGATAACTTGGCAACCGTGACTCACTTTTCAACCAAACTTGGGTTGTAGATGCACTAAGGGGACCTGCATGTTATGGTCCAGTCAGAGGTCACATGGTAAGGTCAAAGGTCATTTCAGGTCAAACGTTAAAGTTTACGTGCAAGACTCTCTTATGACACAAAACTCTGCAACCGTGACTCACTTTTCAACCAAACTTGGGTTGTAGATGCCCTAAGCGGACCTGCATGTTATGCTCTAGTCAGAGGTCACATGGTAAGGTCAAAGGTCATTTTAGGTCAAACGTTAAAATTTACGTGCAAGACTCTCTTATGACACAAAACTCTGCAACTGTGTGACACTGTTCAATCAAACTTGGGTTGCAGATGCACTAAGGGGACCTGCATCTTATTGTCCAGTCAGAGGTCACATGGTAAGGTCAAAGGTCATTTCAGGTCAAATGTTAAAGTTGACGTGCAAGACTCTCTTATCACACATAACTTTGCAACCGTGACTCACTTTTCAACCAAACTTGGGTTGTAGATGCACTGAGGGGACCTGCATGTTATGGTCCAGTCAGAGGTCACATGGTAAGGTCAAAGGTCATTTCAGGTCAAACGTTGAAGTTTACGTGCAAGACTCTCTTATGACTCAAAACTCTGCAACCGTGTGACACTTATCTATCAAACTTGGGTTGTCGATGCACTGAGGGGACCTGCATGTTATGGTCCAGTCATAGGTCACATGGTAAGGTCAAAGGTCATTTCAGGTCAAACATTAAAGTTTACGTGCAAGACTCTCTTATGACACAAAACTCTGCAACCATGTGACACTTATCTATCAAACTTGGGTTGTAGATGCACTAAGGGGACCTGCATGTTATGGTCCAGTCAGAGGTCACATGGTCAGGTCAAAGGTCATTACATGTCAAAATATTACTAGTACACCTCCAACATAATAAGCAAATGGTCATACATTATTCTTGTATGAAGTGTGAAGTCTTATTACTAAACAAAAACAAATGCTGTGAATAATATGATTTGTGATCCGCGTCCATGTCGTGGGTGCCGGGCAACATTTTGCACTTGAAAGAATAGTACAACTATACATAAATACTCGGTGCAAAGTGGCTGAGCGATCACAATGTTTTGTCTTCTCTTCAGTTTTATGCATGCTTTTTATTGTTAATGTTACATTCAGTATTCAATTTCCATAAAAGGTTTTACTCACTAATTCTTCTTCAACAAATTTTGGTCTTTTGTTTCTCTCCCACAAATTCAATTTACATGCATACCATATTACAATTATTATGTTCAGCATTCAAATCTGGTGTTCTCATCAATTTCAGGCATGCTTTTTACTAATTATTAACAAAATGCTGCCTTTAACCTCTATCTAATTAGTCAATTTACCCCTGACAGGTTATCCGCGTCTATCTTGCGGGTGCCAGGCAACATTTTGCACTTGAAAGAATATTAAAACTATACATAAATACTCAGTGCAAAGTGGCTGAGGGATCAGTTTTCTGTTCTCTTCAATTTTATGCATGCTTTTTTTTTTCCTGTGGCAGTATTCAATATACCATAAAAGATTTTACTCACTAACCCTTCTTCTTAACAAAACATAACTGTTCTCGTATTTCTTTTCTCTAAATTATAAGCTCATTATCACACTACATCATCTGCAGCCCTCAGCTACACTACAACCACAAACACTTTTCAACTCCACACATGTAAAATATCAATCATACAATGTTACTCATATCAGAGGGATGAGAGTAGAAGCAGGGAAAGTACATGCACGTGAAAATGCAGTACCATTTCATAAAAAACCCTTCTCATATTTTATCAAATGTTATTCCATCCCAGTTATTTCACAATGAGCTTTCGATACAGTTCTGTTGTGTGCCATCACAGATCGCGATATTTCTAGTTATTTTCACAAGTGGGCGAGACACAACATCGCAAACGCCTTGTTTTAATCAACAAGTATTGCTATTAGGAAGTAAAATTCATGACAATCAAAATACAAAATCACATGTAGGCAACTGTCGAAGTATAAATCTCATATTTTTATACGTTTTTTATATGTTTTATTGATTTCAATGATTACAAACAAACAAATTAGGCGACAATTACATAAGATAAACAAATAAAAAATAACAGCAAAATAACATCATAGGAATAAATTTAGCAATACAAAGCAGTAAAATCTCCTTCAAATAGGCTAATTATTTCATATAAGTGGTAAATTTGCAAATCAATAACAACCGACGGTGCTAACAGAAGCATTACATCAATTAATATATTATGTAGATGTATAACTTTATAAATCAAACTTCCATTTCTTAAAATGGATCTGAAGTTTCCCTCTTTTCTTAGCTACAAAATATTCTGTCTCTTTTTGAGTTTTCATAAATTTCTTAAAAGATACAAATTCTGGCTTGGTATTTTTGAATTTGCATAGAAAGATGAAATATTTCAGGGACAGAAACAAAAAGCACAGTAATTTGTCAGAGGGTACACCAAACAATTTCTTGAAATTATCCAATGTAAAGTTATTATCATGTTTTGAACGAACTATTTGGAGTAAATCTTGCCAAAGAGGGGTTACAACATTGCAATCACAAAACAGAAGAGTAATAGTTTCAGGCATTGTTTCACAAAAGCTACAGTTTGGGGAATCTTTTCTCTTTATCTTAAACAAAAAGTCATTAAGAGCAATCGATTTGTGAAAAATCTTGAAGTAAAAAGAACGCAAACGAGTATTAATTGAACACATGAAATTAGCATTATGAACATGATTCCAATTTAAATCCTGTGCAACAGTTACCGTTTTCTTCCAAAAATCATACCTTTCATCAGGGGCACAAGAATCTCTGAATACAAGATATGCATACTTGGGAATTTTCCTGGTTTGAATAAGCTTATCAATAATCAAACCAACAGCATCATTGTCAGAGTCTTCAAAATTGACAGAATCTAACCAAGTGCCAGGTATATTTTTCAACAGAAAGGTATATTTCCTTCTATCCTTATGAGAAACGTCAAAATGTAGCATTAATTCTTCAAATAATTTGTGTCAAGGGATTGGTGGGTTCAATAAATCTGATACCTTGTAGACATTTTTTTGCATACCATTCATCATAGTAAACGTATTGTTTTGATTTTGATCGTATCTTTTTATTAAACCATAATGACTGACAAATCCCAATTTCTGAAAAGTTCTTCACCAAAATGTCTTTGCAGGCACCCTCTCTAAAAACATACCAAGTTCGGAGTGAATCTGCCAACTGAGTATTCTTTAAAGTATTCAGTATAGATTCGGGGGCATGAGAAGCCCACAAAATATCTAAGTTATCATGAAATTTTTTTAAAAATATTAATTCAATTTTTATCCACATACTATCATAATTCTAGTCTAACAAGCATTTAACCCATGTCATCTTCTGAGCAAGGGCATAAGAATAAGGATCAATCATTCGAAGACCGCACTGGTCATAATCATTGCACATTAATCTTCTTTTCACCCTGTCCTTACCACCACTCCATTTTCATACGTTTTTAATGATAACTACAGTTTTTCAGCAGGAGGAGCTGAAGGTTGATAGGACTGGGGGAAAAATAGGCCTAGGTAAATTTGTGGTCACTCTTTATCGGGAAATCAAGAGAACGCTGATTTTGAGTAGCCTTTGGAAAAATCCTGTTATTCTAAGAATTTTTATACTTTATACATGTATATCAAATTATATGCCAGGTGACTATGATGACTGTGGAGACCTCATCGGATATAGAACCATCGCTGATGACGGAGGTAATTTTATTTTACTTTGTTCTAGTTTATTTCAGTTTTCAGGCGGACTTGTCATTGCAGATGAGTTCTACTCAAATGTTCATTTGCTTTCACAATCACCCATCGTCAGTCTTAATAAAACGTTTTCACCTTTCTTCAAAAGAACATTATACGGTAAGAAAAAAAACACAGTGAACTCATTCATGAATTCAGGAATAAATTTTAACCTCATTGTTTTTTAATACATATTCCTCAACTTCTTTAAGGGAATAAAAAACAATTTGACTTTATATGTCAATTGCTATTGGAAAGAGCCTCTCAGATACAAACGGGGAAAGTGTTCGCATACTGTGCTCGCCAGGCAAATGATGGTCGTGAAAACTTGGGGCGCTGCATCCTTCCCCAACCCCCAACAGTATGTTCAGATTTTATCGTTTGCATGTGACTGTTTCATCCATTTCGTTGACGATATATAGCGCTTTAAAATTAATCTTATCCTTATCGTCACGGGTTATCTAAAACCCAGGCCCTTCGTTCTGCCCTAGAGTGGGGATTTAAATCTCACAACCCGAAGTTATTTTTTTCCAAATTCCCTCCCAAAAATTACTAATAGAAAATAGAAAATTATTCAACATATTATGACCTCTTTGTGGTATCCAAACTCCAGTATTTTATTTTATCTGATTGTCAGGAACACATACATCTTGACCTGTTGACAACTGAATCCGAAATCGGAATCGGAAATACACATCTGGGACGCAGAGACAATCATTTTATCGTCTCGGTGGATTCGCTCGGCTAGCAACCTTTTTCTTATTTTTTAAATCGATGTCTAATTGATTTAAAATGCTGTTAATCATACGTCAGTTCACTCACAATTGGAAAGAAACTTTTTTCTCACTGCTGTTCATGCTTAAATGAAAGAAGTCCGATGATTGCATAGTACACCTATGAGCAATTGCAAATCTATTATTGAATCATTTTTCTTTCTTTTTTTTTTAGTTCTTGGAAGAACTACAAATAGCATTGTATGAAGTGAAGGCAAGATGGGCAAGGCGGATCAGGTACACGATTGGGTTGAGATGCAAGAATTGCCTGAAGCACAACTACCAATATCCAAAGACCGTACCTCTTCAAGAATACTTGCAAAAGAACCCGGTGGTTTGTGAAGATTGTGATGAAAGAATAGACACCATTAGTGTGCGCCAAATTTTCGGTAAGTGAAATTAAACAATTTTGCTACACTTTCAATACCGGCTTATCAATACCTCGGTGCAATCATTATTTGAATACAGAATTCTTTCGTCCCCGTTGGCGTAAATTTAATACTGTTTTGGTCGTGAAAGAACATTTTCATAAAAGTGGTTAAAATGAAAGAATGTCCACCTTGAATAAAAGAGATACAAGCGTGAGATCATGTGATATTTCAACCCTGATTTTCAGTGAATTTCAGTATAAATACATCATTATTTGAAATTAAGGCAATATAATGGTTGCACTCTGCCCCATGCTAAATCTACCACCGACCGCTCCCCGCATCACCTAGCTTCATTGCACTTCTCTTCGGGTTTATACGTGTCCAGGCCTCTGTGTGTGTGTGTGTGACTTTACGTCGCTGACCCAAGATGAAAAAAAGTAGATAAATACTCCGTTGACAAAACTTTTCATCGATATTTCGCCCTTAGGGCTTCTTCAGGCTATATGTGTATATATATGTGTGTGTGTGTGTGTGTGTGGGTGTGGGTGTGTGTGTAAATTCTTACAAGCCTTAGAACTATGACAGAAAAGAACGAAATACTGTGACTGGTGTATTACAATAATGTAATATCTGAAGAATTTTTGTTTAAATCTGTGGCAACAAAAGTTAAGCACACCCTCAAATGTATCCTCACTTTTGTTGGATACTATACAGTGTATCCCAGAAAAAAACGAAACCGAGATGTACCGATGTTTATTCATATCTTAATCACAAGTATGATTAATAACTAATATATATTTGTAAAGCTTTTAGACCCTCTTCTTTCATTAGATACCATTCATGTGATACATACTTCACACATGAGTGAATTAGAACAATACGAAGAATGGCTACCAAAAAGTCCTTTGCACAACCATACCTCAAATTCAAAGAGATAGATATGAAAATATATCTGTTGCTGTGATATGAAAATAATACTGCTGAATAGTTCATTTTCTCCTCTTTAATATGACTCCTAAATGGATGAAAATGAGGGGGGGGGATCACTAAGCTCTCTTCGTGTAAAGTTCATGATTTTCATGATTTATTACATGAATTTGTTTGCATTCGCTGCCTGTCCTAGCAGTGAACATAGAAGACAAAAGACTTCATGCATGGTTGATCATCAAGAAAATGGAGTTGTTAGTACAAAACCTTACAAAAAAGATCAACGTGGATTAATAATGAAGTATATTCTCATTAACATAATTCACCATGCAGTCAACAACAGATTGATCAACGAGTATTTCTAGTAACAAAATAGGAACTCTCTGGGCTCGAGAGCCTTCAGCAAGTTCCTGATGTTGCTGTCTGTTTAGCAGTGTCATGTCTTGTTCAATTTATGAATCGTTTTTATTGAAAGAAATTAATTGTTTAACCGTTGACAGCTATGCAGTGGTGTTTGACTAAATGAGATGAACAAACTACCATAACATCAACACACAAACACGCATACAGAAGGAGCGAGAGGAAGTGTGAGGGGGTGAAGAGTTAATGGTTTGGAGTCCGAGTGGGGTTAATGATGGATTGGGAAAGAGAAGGAGGTTGAGAAAGGGGTTTAACATGCAATTTATCGGTTATCGGTTATGCAGTGTTGTTTTACTAAATCTAACCATCAGATAAACAAACGACCATAACACAATACACACACCATCACACACATATAACGAGGGAGGGAGAGGAAGCTTTCGGGATCATAGAGTTTGAATTTCCGGGAGGGATTGGGGATGGGGTGGAATGGGGTGGTGATTGGCAATGAGGATGAGGAAGGCGGGATAGGAGGAGTCTCTACACGAAAGTTTTTAGATAACTGATATTCAATTTTCATTCACCTGAAGTAATGTCATGATTGTCATGCAGTTGACTTTTCCCATTTTCCGTTGATATCGTGTTCACTCAACCATGCAATTTCGAGCAAAATATCAGAATAGGTTTTAGAATGTTGATGGCGTTACACATACAGAGCTGAAATTGAATTGTGCATATGCATTAATGCCATATTCACAGGAATTTTTGCATTTCTTGCTTCATCTTTAAAGTGTGCTCACTCAACCATGACACCAATGCTTCCTCTGATCTTCCTACAACACGTGATGATACTTGTTAGTAACAATATTTCATGTCAATTCTTGCAATAAATTCAATGGATTTTGCAATTTTAGGAGGATTGAACATTGCCATTTCCCCCCTAAAACTGTGCTCACCCAATCGTGAAAGAGCGTGAAAGGTGTCAGGATAGGTGTGAGTCGATCAAACATTGAATAATAAAACAACAACAGCACTTAAACAGACACCAGAAACAAAATTTTCCAAAATCTTTTTTCACAGACCCTCATAAATGACTCTTGTGACTTTTGAAAAGTGACATTTTTGCCTTTAATGTATGTTCACTCATCCATGACTCGACGTATAAATCTCATTTTTACACAGAAGCTGGTCAATAAGTGTAGGAACATTTCTGCCAAATAATTTTCCTCAAAACCTCTTCGTTAAAAAGTTACAGCATTTTCCTTAGGGGTGAAGTAACGTTTTTGTTGTGTTTATATATACCAAATACCAAATTTTCTTCTGCAGGGTTACACGAGACATTATTCGTGTAACCCTGAAGAAGACGTGTTTGCGTCGAATACATACATACAAACATATAGAAAAAAACGACAAAGTACAGGAAGTAGCGCATTTTAGATATTTATTCTAATAAATACCAAACACGTCTTCTTCAGGGTTACACGAATAATGTCTCGTGTAACCTTGCAGAAGAAAATTTGGTATTTATAACGTTTCACGTTTGTTAAAATTCTGCTCCCTAACTGTACATAGTGTCAATGAGGGGGGGGGGGGGATGTTCAATCTACTGCTAGTTTTTTATGAAATTTAGCACATATCGCCCTGACTAACTTGGATCTTATGGATCACCAAATTAACTATCCGATGCGGCAGGGACAACGCCCTAAACCTTCATCTCATATGCATAATTTTCTCATCTCATTTGCTCCCTAAAACGTAAGAGGTCGGGATTTCGACGAAAATCATATCAGACGAACTCCCCAAGAAGACTTATCATGGTTACCCACATTAAGCAATTGAAATTTTGGTCGATAGGTGAAAGAAGAGCTTTTTCAATCCCACGTGCTCATTGAAGCGTGAACTTTCAATTAAATGCCATGGGAGGATTGATACATTTACACCGGTCAAAGAAACATGCTAAAAATGTTATCAATAAGATTTTTAGTGCACAAAAATAAGGTAATAATTACTGGATAATTACTGGTTTTCATTATGTGTTCATTCAACCGTGAATTGATAGGTATCAATTGCACAAGTTGCAAGCACCCTCATAAAACATGAATTCCTCCGCATTTGATCAAATTCACCGCGCAAAAGATGCAAAAACTGCAGTTTTTGCCATTTTCATCTCTTGCTCACTCAAGCATAAAATTTGGTGCACAACTTATTTGGCATGTTTGGTAACGAATAAAATTCATGTTGCATGCCTTCAAACGCAGAAAACTTAAAATATGTTCCGATATCACTGCATCAAAGTCATGGCACGACGCTTGTAAACTTCAAAAAATGACAATTTTGCATATTTGTCGTGTTCACTGAAGCGTGACTGAAAGGTTTGCCCTGAAATTTCCAGCAAATGTAGCTGAGAAGTGTAGCTACATGATTCTGTATTCAGATTTCATCAGAGGTTCCTGATCGAAAAAATACAGGGATATGTTTTAGGGGGAACTTATTTTTGTTTTGTGTTTATATACGCAGTCAAAAATCTGAAATTCAGGTAATATAACATCACTTATTTACAATCGAATGTTTCAGCATTGAAATATTTTCCCAAAAAAATCCATAGTTTAGGGGGTACATTTTTTATGAAATTGGGGCTATTTAAAAATATTTAAAACAGAAAGCACTCCGGTTGCATATATTTTGTATTCAAATCACCGAATTTGGAACACAAGTAAGGAAAAAACAATTTCACAAGATTTATATGTGGTAACATCTCATTTTTTAACCCCGAAAGTCGGGGCGACCGCCTATCATAATAATTTTTGTATGCATATATGCGTTCTAAAATCATAGGAAATTGTGCATCAATGTATTATTTGAAATGCAATTTTTTCTTTTTTCTTTTTTTTTATGAATGTTTCGGATTTGACGCATACTTGGAAAGAGGACATTCGCAGCCTCTCTAGTTCTCCCTTTTATGTCATCGGCCCTTTTTGCTAATTTAGGGAATAGACTAAAGAAGTCTAGATGGCTTCATTACAATCGAAAGAAGTATCAAATGCCACAAAACGTGTTACATTTTGCTAAGAAAACAGTTATCCCAATTACTCAATGAAACTAGTAGTATAGTATCCATATAAAGAAAGAAATATAGATAAAGAAGAAATAAAAGACATTTTTTAAATAGTTCTAGAATACATTCAACTTTGTAATATAGACAACGGAATTGGCATGATATGACACGCATGTAAATTAGTGCATCAGAGAATTCCGGATACTGTAAGAGATACAAGAAATTTGGCCCCAAAAGTCATGGTGGCCAGTTTACAAAATGAATGCCATAACATATTTCCTAAAATGTGCAAGATATCTGTTGGTTCTCATTTAAAGAAATGGCAGATTGATCTGTGAATGATTACTATTTCTATGTGGTATGATTCTAATGTAGTTGATACTTGTTCTTATAGTCGCAACTTGATTGTAGACTTTTGTAAAAGTCACCTTTTATATCACATCTTTGTTCCTTTTTTGTTTTTAAGGTTATCTTTAATAAAAACACAGATTTTAAAAGGTTTTCTTTAATAAAGACATAAAGATATTTAAAAAGGTTATCTGTGGATTCATCAAACTTGCAATACACGATTGCTTTACAAATCATCTTATCGTTAAGGTACCTCATCTTGAATAAGGGCCCCTTTCCATTAAAAAACACATTTATTTCAGAAACAAAGATGAGTTTCAAATTCATATTATAACCATGAAAGTTCACATCCAGTTCACATTCAATGAGAATTCTTTTCTTAGCAAAATGTAACATATCTTGTAAGATATGATACATCTTTCAATTACAATGACGTCAATCTAGACTTCTTTAGACTATTAGCCCGGTAGCCTGCGACATCTCGGCTTACCCCATTTAGCCCAGAAGATTTGAGCTCTGAAATATAGTGAGACCATGAAAGTGATTAAGGAAATGGGTGTCAGCTGGTACTAATAGGGTGGGGGTGGCCCCCTGTCCCCTCGAAAACGCCCCTCCGGCGGGTTAATTTACCCCACTGAGCCAATGGACAAAAATTACTCCAAATGGAAGAAGTCTAGGTGTACATTACAAGAATATAAAAGCTGACATTCCTGGTGGTCGGAAAAGGGCAGCTGACACCCCTCGAAAACGCCCCTCCGGCAGAAAAATTTACTCCACTGAGCCCATGGACCAAAAAGAAAAAAATTGCCACAAGATAGCAGTATGGGTGTAAATTACAAACATATAAAAGCTGACACCATAGCTGGTTGAAAAATACCAGCTGACGCCCCTCAAATATGAAAATGCCCCCCCCCCCCCCCCCCGATGTCAATATGAATAATGAATTGTTTTTGTTCTAGGCAAAGTCAAGCTGGATGTTTGTATACTGTGCCGTGGAAACTTAGAATGAACAGTTCTGATACAGCGATATTCCAAACATAACAAGCCCGTAATCTGGTCCTAGCTCTTTATATTCAAAGGATTATTTGCTGATCACTAGTTAAAGACCTCGATATATGCCTGAGTTTCTACCATGTGTAAGAGATGTTGTGCTATTATGAAATGGAGTGTTGTTTGGGTGTTAACGAATACCTGTCAGTTCATATTATTTATTTACCTATTTATCTATTTATCTATCTATTTTTTTATTTTTATTTGTTCACTCATTTATTCATTTATTCATTTATTCATTTATTTATTTATTTATTTATTTATTTATTAGTTTATTTATTTGTTTTTTTATTTATATTTCACCAGGGTTGCGCCTTCAACAAAAGTTGATCTTCCATGCATTGAGACCTGGATAAAAACACTACAAATCAACAATTGGGACAAATAAATATTAAGAAAGCAACAATAAATATACTGTAACAGTAAAATATATACGATCATAAAATGAACGGATAACAAAAAGATAAAAATTGAGAAGAACAAGAGAAGGAAAAACGGTATCACATCTAATTACATACGATTTTTCAAGGCCAGATTGAGAAAATGCCTTTATTAGAGAGAGTTTGAAATTATTCTTTTTCTTCTCCTTCTTCTTCTTCCGCCTCCTTCACTCCTGAAGATTCTTGCAGATGAGATTTACCTAATGATTAACCCTAAAACGGCCGGTTGATTGAATCAAACCCCTCCCCCCCCCCTTTGATTTTTTTTCGAGATAATTCTCAAACCGTAAAAGGTTTCGCCACGGCCTTTTAAGGCTTTTGAGCCCCGAGGCTTACGCATCGTTTGATACCAAATTTACCAAATTGAACCTATGGTTCTCGCGCAGCGCGGTATTTTACAATTGTGCGCGCGCTGAAAAGTGAATTTTTGTATATAGTATACAGTGGCGGCACCAAGGGGGGGGGGCATGGGGGGCATTTGCCTCCCCCCCCCACTCAGAAGCTTTGCCCCCTTCCCAGAAAGGACTGAAAAGAAAAATTATACAGTAATTAAGTAAGTAGATGTTGTCATAAGCATCATATTCAAGCTGTGAAGTGCTCTAAAATACCATTTTCCGCTCTTCAAAACTTCGATTGAAAACCAAAAAAGTGGTTATTTTTGGCTCGCTCGCTTCGCTCGCTCGTCATATTTTGAAATTTCTTTTCTAAAATGCGATTAAAAACAAGAAAAGTAGCCATTTTTGGCTCGGTCGCTTCGCTCGCTCGTCGTATTTCAGAATATTTATTCGAAAATGCGATTAAAAACATAAAAAGCAGTTATTTTTTGTTCGCTCGCTCGCAAAATTGATATCAAAATGTGTGTAAGTGGAAAAAAAAAATAGTCCAAAAATTCAATTATCCCCCCACTCCTCAGAGTGGATTTACGCCAGCGACTAAACTCGCGCTTCACGCTCGATTTTTCCATACACGCAAAAAAAAAATTGACTGCCCTTGCCCCCCAACATTTTCTTTTGCCCTCCATTTGCCCCCCCCCCCACTTTAAAATCCTGGTGCCACCACTGATAGTATAACACATGAAATGGCATGGTATGGGATCAGTTGTGCTTGAATCATACATTAAGGACTATGGTTATTTGCCAGACAAAAACACATAATAATATTTTCTATGTCTGAATGAATATCTGTGATTTCCAAGGTCATGGCAAAGGTCATGGTCAAGCTCAAGGTCAAGGTCCCGATATTTCAAACATAAGGACAAACAAAGAAATATATTAAAAAAATTAAAAACAACAGACAAAATAAGAAATTGATTTTGATACCAGATTTTCCTTTCAAGTACATTGTAAAGAATGCTACAAAGAATATTTACACCAAAATTGGGATTCCAGGAACTTTATTTTCTGATTTAGAGCAAAGCGTATGATTTCATGCATAAATTAGCATAGTTAATTAATATATAATGAATAAAAAAGGAAAATTTCAATTCGTGTTATAGTCTGGTAGATTACGCCTCAGGTAACGTGTGTGCCCCCCCCCAAAAAAAAAGTGGTTATTTTTGGCTCGCTCGCTTCGCTCGCTCGTCATATTTTGAAATTTCTTTTCTAAAATGCGATTAAAAACAAGAAAAGTAGCCATTTTTGGCTCGGTCGCTTGTAAAGAATGCTACAAAGAATATTTACACCAAAATTGGGATTCCAGGAACTTTATTTTCTGATTTAGAGCAAAGCGTATGATTTCATGCATAAATTAGCATAGTTAATTAATATATAATGAATAAAAAAGGAAAATTTCAATTCGTGTTATAGTCTGGTAGATTACGCCTCAGGTAACGTGTGTGCCCCCCCCCCCCCAAAAAAAGTGGTTATTTAGAGCAAAGCGTATGATTTCATGCATAAATTAGCATAGTTAATTAATATATAATGAATAAAAAAGGAAAATTTCAATTCGTGTTATAGTCTGGTAGATTACGCCTCAGGTAACGTGTGTGCCCCCCCCCAAAAAAAAGTGGTTATTTAGTTAATTAATATATAATGAATAAAAAAGGAAAATTTCAATTCGTGTTATAGTCTGGTAGATTACGCCTCAGGTAACGTGTGTGCCCCCCCCCCCCCCCCCGGCCAAAGGACAGCCAAAAAAGCCCGGCCTAGTTAGGGTTAATACCTTGGGGTAAATATTCCATAAATGGAGCCATCATAACACACTGCACTATTGTGATATTCTGTACGACATTTACCAGATCAGTACCCTGTTGAGTGTTAATATTAATGTTGCTTGGTGTCATTCTAAAACATGTGCATTTTAGGCAGCATAAAATTAAGAAGAATGTTTACACCATGAGGTAAAGAATTACAAATTCTTCTGGTAATTTGGTTTCAAATGAACAATACACATAGCTTGTGCAAAATCTAACCATTATTGGCTAGTTGGGGTAAGTGATAGTGCGGGGGGGGGGGGGTCCACTCAGTTTTTAGGGATGCCGCCTAGTGCTTTCCATCCAGCTACATGATGTCAAATTTTATTTCTGTAATGTACTGTACATCCAAAATGGTATCTAAAGCCCGGCTCACACCTTTGCGTTGTTAGCTGCGTATTGCTGCGATAGCCGAACGCAGCCTAAACGCAGCACGACGCAGCAAAACATTCGGCAGCCCTCACACTGTTGCGTATGGAGCTCGTTATAGCTCGTACATTTTTTCGAAAAATGACCGCTTACGGTCGCTTTAGGTTGCGTTTTACCTCGCTCTGGCTCGCTTTTGCTCGTAGCAGTACGATGCAATACGAAGTTTGCTCGCCACGTTGCGTGTTTACCTCGTTAGCCACTCGTTTGTTGCTCGCTAGCCGCTCGCCCTACCTCGTCTCGCCTCGACTCACTGCTCATTCACTCGCTTTACCTCGACTGCTGCTCGTTCCGCGGCGTAACAGTTCGCTCTGCTGCGTACACGTGTGGTCGTATATTGCAGCGGTGATGATCACTTTGTGGTACTAGTCATAATCGTTTGACGAATCTACAGGCAAACATCGTGATTAATTACAATAATTCACTACGATATCAAGATACGCAAGCAATCAGTAGTTAATGGAAAAGAGTGAGTTAACTGCAACTGTGCGAGGAAAAACCGCAAACGATTTACCAAATATTACTTCAGGATCAGTTATGTAAGAAAATATCAATTATAGCTTAAAATGCTATCTAAAACTATTAGTATCATATATATAAAACCCAATAATTCATGAGTAAAAATTGGGTTAGATGTCAATAAATCTTTCTGATTAGGACTGTTCAATTTAATTTTCCTTTTCAAGATCAAAATCCTTGCAGTATACACACCCTGACTTTCAAAACACATAAAAGACACAAAAACTTTATTATAGAAATTCCTATTTTTCAACTTAGAAAAGACATTTTTGGCCACGGGTAAAATAACATAATTCAAGAGGTCAGTGGCATATCTAGGGATTATTGTGCTCGGGGCAATCCCCTCTCCTTCACCCATACCAATCTGTGCCAGGGCCGGATCCAGAATTTTCGACCACCCCATAAATCCGCCCCTGTATGTAACTTTACAAGAGCCGGGGAACAAAGAGGAAAAAATACTGAAAAAAATGAGGGAGCTCTGGACGCATGCGGTATAGAGTTTTTGAATTTCGAACAATATGGTACGGTTTTCTGCTCATTCTTCCTCAAATTGGGTGCGAAATACCCCCCCCCAAAAAAAAAAAAACAAAACAAAACAAAAAACAAAAAAAAAGAGGGGGGAACCATAGTATGGGGAATCAGCTAGGCACGGAATGTTAAACTTCAAATGTAGAACCTTTGCAAATGCTTTTTATACACTAAATCCTACAAGGAGCAAAATATTTACCATGAGACTGTGAGCGAGCATCCGGAATTAATGTGTGTTTCAATGTTGGAATATTTCAAACAAAGCAATTTTCTGTGCATATACTTCACCTTATGATAGCGTAAGAAAGTTACTAGGTACAAAAACACAATTGCAAAGCCATACTGAGCTTTTAATATTTTTCTCATTTTTAGCCTCGGACCCCCCAAATCTCTATTTCCAGTGCACTTTACACTGAGAGTTTGGGCGTAAAAGTCCTTACTTTGTTTCTCCCCTCTCTCCCTTTTCCTGCTCTGTTATTTTAGTCCCCCTCCCCTCCCCCCTCCCTGACCCTTCAAGTGTTCCTGGGAATTCATGTCCCATTGTCCCTCCAATAGAGGGCCACTTTACGAGGCACAATTTTTCATTTGGACAATGTTTGAAAGGGCTTACTACTAGTATTTTCGTCATGGAGGGTGGAACTATACTCCCATCCCATTTGCATGTCAGTTTGGAAGAAACCATTCATATGTCTGTGTATTTTAAAGACCACAAGTTAATGATATGCCTTATACAGCTACAATTTCTAAGGATATATGGTGATCTTGGTTATTCTTTTTTAGGCATTGAAGTAATAGGCTGTTTTGATGCAAGGTTTACTTTGGGAAATATATACCTTTTGGTATCAAACTTATACTGATAAGAGTTAATTTATTACAGTATTAATGTGAAAATGTCCATTTGAAAATTTTGTAAAGTAACGTATGCATACAAAGATCATTTTGAAGTTGACTCGTATACACACTAAAAAAAAAAAAAAAACACCGACAAAATTTTTCTTTGTGGTCAGAATAATCATAAAACTGTTAAGTGGTAAGCAGATTACAAGAAATAAGATGTATGTTACAGAGAAATATATGCAGATACGATTATGAGAAAGAAATTAAAAGTATTGACTGTCTACAAAAGATTTTTCCTGAAGCTGAAGGGAAAGACAGTTATTATGAAGTTTGTGTGACTAGTCTATAACAATTAAAGAAAAGTAGAATTACACTCTCATCCTACGTACATGTCAGATGAGAAGAAATTGATTAGAATTGTGGTGAGCCAAAGCGAGCAAGAACGAGCTAAAATGAGCAGGAACGAGGTAAAACGAGCGAAAGACGAGCTAGACTCGCAGTTAAGATCCAAGACGAACGCAGTGCACCGAGCTACATCCGTAACGGTCCTTGTTGGTGCGAACAGCGTGCGAGGTATAGCGCAACGAGACACGCGTTGATGCGAGCTAAAGCGAGGTAAGTCGAGGTAAATCGAGCCGGTAACGCAGCTTTAGGCAGTGAAACGCAGCTCAAAGTAGCGCTGCGTTGGCCTGCGTTAAGCTGCTCGCTGTTGCTCGTCCTTGCTCGCATCAGCTGGTTGTCACTCGTCTTTGCTCGTATGGATTTTTCTCTTGCGTTCAGTTGCGGAAGTTTGAAAAAAATTCAAACTAGCGAGCTAGAACGCAATACCTCTACGTTGGTCTGCGTATTGACCTCGTATTAGCTCGTTTAATCGCGTTGCGTTGCGTTTATCTGCGTTCGGGCAATACGCAGCTGAACGCAAGCTAAAAACGCAAAGGTGTGAGCCGGGCTTAAGCCTACAGCTTGGGGGGGGGGGGGCACACCATCCAAGTTTTGAGTTTGGTTACCTGGTATTTTTCAACCAGCTATGGTTTGTTGTTGTTGTTGTTGTTGTTGAATTGGGTTTTTACAAACGTGCATCAATCAGATATGATTATTTACGTCTGGGACCGACCTTTTACGTCACCACCCGAAAGACGTGACACAGGCTCGAACCAAGATCCTCTCAGTTCAAACCAGTTTATAACTTCCACTACTGGCTAGATTACAGGCACACACCACACCGCCTAGTTTTGTCCACTTTTAATTTTTTAATGCCCAACCATACTGCTAATCTGTGCAAATTTTGGTCCTATGGGTCAGTGGGGTGATTTTTTTTTTAATATAGAATTTTAATGTTTTCTTTTGGGGGGATTTCCATGTTTGAGGGGTGTCAGCTGATATTTTCCAACCATCTATGGCGTCAGGTTTTCTATTTCATAATGTATACCCATACAGTCTTGTGCCAATTCCTGGTCCATAGGCTCAATGGGGTGAATTTTTCAGAATTTTAGATTTTATTCAATTATTTTTTTTTGGGGGGGGTGCCTTTCCGCGTTATAGGGGTGTCAGCTGGTAGTTTCTAACCAGCTGTGGTGCCATCATTTAAATTTTTGTAATGTGCACCTATATCGTACACCCATACGGCTATCTTATGGCAAATTATTGTCCAAGGGCTCAATAGGGCAAATTTCCCCCCTTTTGGGGGGGGGGGGTAGGGGGCATTTCCTTGTTTGAGGGGTGTCAGCTGGTAGTTTCTAACCAGCTATGGTGCCATCATTTAAATTTTTGTAATGTGCACCTATATCGTACACCCATACTGCTATCTTATGGCAAATTATTGTCCAAGGGCTCAATAGGGTAAATTTCCCCCTTTTGGGAAGGGGGGGGGGGGGGGTTGGGGGCATTTCCTTGTTTGAGGGGTGTCAGCTAGTATGTTCCAACTAGTCATTGTATCAGCTGTTAGATTTTTGTAATGTACACCCCTACTGCTATCTTGTGGCAAATTTTAATTGATGGGCTCAGTGGGGTAAATTTTTCCGCAAAATGGAGGGGGCCATTTCCACTATTATTTGAGGGGATGTCAGCTGGTATTTTCCAACCAGCTATTGTGTCAGCATTTATATTTTTGTAATGTACGCCCATACTGCTATTTGTGGCAAATTCTGGTCCATGGGCTCAGCAGGGTAATTTTTTTCCTCCGGAGGGGGCGTTTTTGAGGGGGCGTCAGCTGCCCCTTTCCGACCACCTGGAATGTCAGAGTGTTAGAGTAATTTTTGTACATGGACTCAGTAGGATAAATTAACCCGCCGGAGGGGCGTTTTCGAGAGGGCCCAGGGGCCTCCCCCACCCTATTGGTACCAGCTGACACCCATTTCCTTAATCAACCTCATGGGCTAAATACATTTCAGGGCTCATACTTTCTGGGTTAAGTGGGGTAAGCCGAGATGTCGCAGGCTCCCAGACTATTGGCAAAAAGGGCCCATCACCAAAAGAAAAAAAGAAAAGAAAAAAAGAAAAATGTGGCTGCGAATATCCTCTTTCCAAGTATGGGTCAAATTCAAAACATTCACTAAAAGGAAAACAATTTGCATTCGAAATTGTGCATTGAGCACAATTTGCTTTGATTTTAGAATGTATATGTATACAAAAATTATAATGATGGCCAGCCGCCCCGGCCTTTTAGAGGCAGTAAATGAGATGTCTCCATACATGAAACTTGTGTAATGTTTTTACTCTACCTGTGTATGATTTTTTTTTTGTCTTTTGTATTACAAATAGATGTAATCTTTGTGATTTTTTCTTTTAAATATATAAATATATTTTTGTTAATAGCCCCCATTTTATCAAAATGGAGCCTGAAACTATGGGTTTTTATTTTTTAAAAAATCAGTGCTGAGACATTCGATCATAAATAAGTGATGTTGTATTGCCTGAATTTCACTTTTCCCCCTTATATTTTCACCTGTGTATAATTATAGAAGAAAAGAAAAACTTACGGTGACCATTTTTAAAGATGCCCCCCCCCCCCCACGGCCCTGAAAGGCAGAATCTGAGATGTCTCCACATCTACACTTTGTGATAGCATCTTAATCTACCTGTGGTCTAGATTTGGTACTTTTATTCCATGATAGATGTAAACTGGAGGTTATTTCGGGTTTTTTTCCTCTTAAATAGCCCCGTTTTATGAATCTGAGCCCTAAATCATATTGTTTTATAAAACATTCAGCCCTGAAGCATCAGAATATGGATCAATGATGCAACCTGAAATTAACTTGTCACATTTCATTTGGGCTGTGTTAACAGAAAACAATGCCCCCATCCCAACATTTTTATTAAAATGCCCCCAGGGCCCCCCAAGGGCAGAATCTGAGATGTTTCAACATCTAAATCTTGCTATAGTGTATTAATCTACCTGTTTGCCGAATCTGGTGCTTTTTAGATGTAAACTAGTGGTTATTTTCGAATTTTTTGAATGTCCCCTTTTAATAAATTGAGCCCTGAATTGTGTTTTCAGAAATGTTTATGTCCTGAAACATTCGAATATGAATTACTGATGTCTTATTACCTTAAATTTACTTTTCACAGTAGATTTTGACAGTTTATAAAGAAAAAATGCCCCCATGTGACCATTTTTAAAGATGGCCCTCACTGCCCTCATGGGCAGAATTTGAGATGTCCCCTCCTCTGAATTTGTTTATATTTCATGTATCTACATTTGTGTTAAATTTGGTTCCATTAACCCAAAGTGCACAATCCAGGTATATTTTATCACTATGCCGTTCAACTATAGTTTATATTTTAAACCAAGCAGCATCCCTCAAATGTTCCTTTTTTTCACCCATATTTACTTAACAGAAGGGAGGAACAGCGCGTCTGTGACTACTTTAGGTACGTAATTACTATCATTATCCTTATTATCATTATCATTCTTATTAGCAGTAGTATATTGTTGTTATTATTATCATTGTTGTTGTTGTTGTTATTTTTATTATTGTTATTATCATTATAATAATTATTCTTATTATTAGTAGTATTCTGAAAAAACAGGATCCAGTCCATGTAATCTTGAGAGACTTTGCTTTAACAAAAAACACTAGGTTCTATTAAGCGCAACTATATTTGTTTTACTGTCCAGGTGTTTTCCTCATGAGTCTCGCTGTTCCCAATATAGCTGCCTTCTGCAGGTCGTAGACTTAAAGACTCGTTGAGATCTTGTTGATGAGACGCTCGATTCCCTTTGTCACCATGCCTGTTTGTCCGGTGATTACAGGGGTCACCTCTGCTTTGGCATTCCACATTCTCTTTTATTTCTTTATTTCTACCCTCATGTCTTGGTATTCAAGCCGATTGTCTCTTTCCTTCACCGCAGTATTGATGTCATGAGGAATTGAAACTTCAGTGATGTTAATGTTCTCTATTGATGATTTCTGGCTTGTTGCAGTTGATGGTTCTGTCTGCCATTGTTCCAATCGTGCTTTAATTGGCTGTGGTAATATCGTTTGCGGCCGGTGATCCCAAGGATGGTCACATGTATCATTTCCACAATCAGGTAGTATTTGCCAGTGGATATGTCTAGCAGTAGCATCATGTCGGTTGATATACTCTGTTTGGGCTAAGGTTGGGCATCCTGATACTAGATGCATCGGCATTTCAGGTTCCTTACCATACATCCTGCATGTATCATCCACATTTGATCTGAGGATTGATTTCCCTGATTATTTGATCTTGTATAGCAAATATAAAGCCCTCTGGTTCACCTTTGAAGCCAGCAGACTTCAACCACCTAATTCTCATCCACAAACTGCCGATGTGACTGCTTGTCATGATGGCCATGCAAGTGTTTCGACTGCATTTTCCCTTGCAGTTCTCGTTCTAAGGAATTTTTTCAGTTTGACTTTATCATTCTCACCATATGGTAGTGTCACCTGATGTTTTTCCAGTATCTTCGCAGCTCGATCACAACAGGAGTATCTGGTTTTCGTCACGGTCATGGGACACACTTGTTAGAATGTCAGGAGGGTTTGATATTTAGCTTGCCAGACGTACTGCCTCCATATTCCAAACCATCTCGATTTTCGGCAGCCCTCTTCCTCCGGGTTACGAGGGAGATACAGCCTTCAATAACTGCTCTCGGGTGATATGGTCTGTGCATCGTTAGTTGTTTTCTAGTAATACATGCAGTTCACATATATCCGATAATATCCAGCTTACGATGCCAAAGCTGTATCTTAAGCCAGGAGTTGCAAGTGTGTTGATTGCCTCGATCATGTTCTTGGCATTGAGAACAGATTTCAGGATTTATCTCAGCCTTCGTTTGTACTCTGACTTTGTTTTCTCTTTCATCTTATTATGGTTGATAATATTCTTAACCATACCAAGATACCTGTAGGTCGATTCATTCACTTCCTGGATTGAACCTTCGTCGTCCGGCAGAGTCATGTTGCCCGCTTCTACCTTGCGTCCTGGACGTGGAGTAATCTTGGCACAATTTTGTTCATACCAAACTTTATCTTGATGTCGTCGCTGATTTGCTTGATAATTGTTACCAATTTATTGAGTTCTTCATCGCTCTTTGATTTGATATCATCCATATACACCAAGTGGTTTACTGTTGCTGAAACATCATTTCCTCTGTATCTGTACCCATAGTGTGTATATTGTAGGAGAGAACAAACTGGATTAACTTCACTCTTACGGTGCCAAGGGGTTTTGCTTGTTCCCAAATTCTACCAAATCATGAACAATGTTTGCTTTTCAAATGCCCGCAAGTCTTCAACAGTAATTTCTATACAGATAAGATGGCCACAAAAGTTGTAGAATATTTATTAACCTTAGATATTTTGTATACTAATTTTATCCTCTAAACTTTGACATATTTTCATGACCATATCCATTATTCTAAGTGGAGTAATGGTCGGTTACAAATTTAAAGGCACATACTTGCCATCGGGACTGTAGGAGTTACGAGCCAAACAAACAGACGAGGAGACAGTGAATCTCCTTGAAATATGTCTCTCCTGATTCTTGCTTCTTCTACTGATATCGAGCATACATCGGCTGCTGGGGTCACAGAGGTCTTCCATAAACCCATACTTTCAGATGTGCACTTTATGATCTTTGGATTGATACGATATATTTTCAGCACTTCGATGATCCAGCTGTGGGTACACTATGGAAAGCTTTCTTGTAATCTATCCATGCCATCGATAGATTGTCTTCTCTCTGTCTAGCATTCCCAGCAATGGCATTGCTCGTCATCAGGTGATCATTGCACTCTTCCTTCCCTTTGCAACATCCTTTCTGAGTAACCCCCATGATTATGATGATGGTGATGATTATTGTTATGGTTTTTATTGTTATTATTATCATTATTACGATTATTATTATTGTTATTGTTATCCTTGTTATTATTATTGTTATTACTATCATTATTATTATTATTATTATTATTATTATCATTAATAGTATCATTATTATTATCGGTATCACGTTTGGTAAAGAAAACAACAACAAAAAAAGAGGCACAGAAAGTGGTAAAATACTAAAAGAGTTGCATGAATGCCGGGAAAAGAAAAGAATTGACTAACATTAATAATATTAGGTCAAACGGAGAGGATTACAGATTATTTATATCATAATAAACACAAAAAAGTAACTCCCCCCTAACTCAAAATAGCATAACTTTTTAACGAAAAAGTTTTGAGCAAAATAATTTGGTAGGAGTGTTTCTTCACTTATTGACTTACTTCTGTGTGAAAATGAAATTGATCCGTCAACTCATGCATGAGCGAGCAAACATTAAAGGCAAAAAATGTCACTTTTCAAAAGTCACAAGAGTCATTTTGGGGCTCTGTGAAACAAACCTGTGGCGAATTTGAATTCTTCAATCGTTTGATCCAGTCATGCCTATCCCTGACACTCTTGATGTTTATCACAGTTGGGTGAACACAGTTTTTTTGAGAAAATGATGTTCAGCCCTCCTAAATCTGCAAAATCCATTCAGTTTGTAGAAAAAAAACTGGCATCGACCAACATGAGTCAGCACATTATGTGAAAATACCAGGTATTCGTTTTTCCGGCATTAAACAGTAAATTTTCAGCATTTCTTGCTCCATCAATTTTCTCACTCAACCATGGCACAACCTCGAAAAACATCAACAACACTCAAAAAAAACGTCAGAAAAATCTTGTTTAACAAACCCCCAAAATTACTCCTGTGACTTTTGAAAAGTGACATTATTGCCTTTAATGTCTACTCACTCATGCATGACTTGACAGATCAATCTCATTTTCAAACAAAAGTTAGTCAATAAGTGTAGGAACACTCCTGCCAAACTATTTTCCTAAAAACGTCTTTGTTAAAAAGTTATGCTATTTTGAATTTGAATTGAGTTACTTTTTTGTTGTGTTTAGTAGCATTTGTAATCAGGAGCGTCGCTAGACTTTTTTCAGTGGGGGTGTAGAGGCCAGATTGCCGACAAATAATGCCACCGATTAGCTATGACAAACGTCGATAAATTCAATCGTATAAAGCCCATAAAGCATGTACAATTGTGTGCCTCTATCATATTTTCCTTCTAAATTATATTTGTTCACCTCAATTGCCGAATGTGTTTGTTTTCCGAAAACATCCTGTATCTAAATATGATATGAGCGAGCGCATCGAGCAAGGAAAAAAAAAAAAACTCTCTTTCGTAGAAGTGATAGTTCTTCATCAGACTACATGATTGGCTATTATATTTGGTCACCTCTCTCATTCATTCTCTTTCAAAGGTCATCCTAAATATTAAACGAGCGTGCGCAGCAAGCAAGGAAAAGATATATATAGTCGTTTTCACGGTATAAGTGATAATTCTTCCAAATACCCGATGGAATTAACTATGAGATATTATATATGTACATTAGGTCACCTCGCTTGCCTAATTCGTTTGCTTTCCCAAACCATCAAGTATGTAAATTCAATATGAGCGAGCGCAGCGAGCGAGGGAAAAAATTCTGTATATTCTTTATTTTTTTTAATTGTGGAAGTGATAATTCTTCATCAAACTGCACGATGGGCCTACAAAATATCTAAATTATATATTTAGTCACCTCTCATGCCTAATTAATCCGCTTTCAAAGAATATCCTGGTTCTAAGTATTACACAAGCGAGCGCAGCGAGCGAGGAAAAAAGTGTATATTCTCTTTTTCATGGTGATAATTCTCCATCAAAATACACGATGGAACTATGGGATTTCTGTTTTGTCGTGTTCATTTGGTCCCCTCGCTTGCCGAATTCGTTTGCTCTCCCCAATCCATCTTGCATATGAATATTATTACGAGCGAGCGTAGCGAACGAGGAAACATGCATGTATACTCCTTTTTCATTGTGGAAGTGAAAGTTTTTCATCAAAATACACGATGGGCATTTAAGATATCTATTTTGATACATTTGGTAACCTCTCTTCCCTAATTGGTTTGCTTTTAAAGACCATCCTGTATCTTAATATACGAGCGAGCGCAGCGAGCGACGAAAAAAATATATATACTCTTTTGGGTAGAATTGATAATTCTTCATCAAAATACTTGCGGGCCTAAAGACATCTAAATTCTTTATTTGGTCATCTTCCTTGCCAAATATGTTTCATTTCCGAAAACATCCTGTATCTAGATATAGCGAGCGAGGAATGATATGCACTCTCTTTCGTGGTACCAGTGTTATTTCGTTGTCAAAATACACAGGCAAATAAGCGGAATATGACTCGATTTGGACACCTTACTCCTCTTTTCTTTTTCCCTCCTTCCTCTTCACTCTCCTTTTCTCTCTCTCTCTCTCTCTCTCTCTCTTTCTCTCTCTCTTCTCTCTCTGCCGACAAGAGTTTTGAAGGGGGGTGTCACACACCCTACACCCTTCTTTAGCGACGCCTCTGTTTATAATATATCTTAATATATAGTCATGTTGCCCTTCTACCTTGCGTCCTGGACGTGGAGTAATCTTGGCACAATTTTGTTCATACCAAACTATATATATGTCTTAAGAAGGATTTTTTTCTTTTTTTCTGTAAATGTCCCTTTATATTTTCATTGTCTTGAGTCACAGAATAAAATATAATATCGTAAACCTGTAGATAAAACTGTATAATATTATTGTTAAGTATCACCCGTGCTCACAAAAATACTCAGAGCCTATTTCGTCAAATGTATAGGATAGAGGCTAACGGCTGCCCAGTGATTTGGGTGTTAATTTTACGCGTAGTTTTTTTTTTTTTTTTTTTTTTTTTTTGCTGGGGTTTTTTTGGTTATAAATAGGTTAATTTCTAGAAATACTGCGCACTGATCGGTTGTATGATTTATCATTTCCTTGCTATTCTTTTTGTTGTTATTTTGTTGTGTTTTTTTTTTTGAGGGGGGGTGCCTTTTTTGTTGGTTTTTGCTTTTTCATGTTTTTTTCGTATACAGCCTCCAATGTACTTTCCGATGTCTACTTCATCGGTTTGGCCGAAAAAATTGGATCTGAGTGGCACGGCCTCGGAATCAGACTGGGGATCTCCGGCCCAGAACTTGAGCGCATCACCGAGGAGAAGAGAGATGTCGAACGCCGAACCCTCACCATACTTCAGCGATGGCGGGATAGGTCGTCAGATAGTGACAGACTAAAAGTGCACAAGCTTTGTGACGCATTGGCTGGTTGCAGGAGAGTCGATCTGTCAGATCGCGTGAGATCTGATGCCACTTCCGTTCAGAAATCTAGAATTGTTTCTGCTAGGAATAGGATTAAGGCTCGATGTTCTTTCCTTTAACTTTATGATATCTTACATGCCTACCTAGTCCTCTGCCTGAATTATTAGTTAATTGTGGTTGCAGGAGAGTCGATCTGTCAGATCGCGTGAGATCTGATGCCACTTTCGTTCAGAAATCTAGAAATGCTTCTACTAGGAATAGGATTCAGGCTCGATGTTCTTTCCTTTAACTTTATGATATCTTACATGCCTACCTAGTCGTCTGCCTGAATTGTTAGTTTGCACATGTGTTCTCATACGATTACACTCGGGGGACAAACGAGTGTCCATGACTGTGCAGTTTTATTACGACATTTAAAGTTTTAAATGCATGGCACAGCACGTTGTGTCATATAAAAAAAAATGTATATATTGTCATGATTGTCGGAGCTAATTTCAAGCATACTTCCCTCAAATATACTTGTTGATCGTAAAATAATGTCATTTTTAATGATGGCGTAATTCTGAGAAAATTCATGGAGTCATTCTGAATAAATTTAAGCTGTTTTGTTTTATCATTTTGATTGATTAGATTATTCAAAGGGGAAACTTAATGTAACTACCAAATTGGTTTTTCAATTACAATATTAATGTAAAGAAACGCAGTTACCGGCACATATAAATTCATATTAAACGAATAAATGATGTTATATACCTTTAAGAAATCGTGTAAATTAGCTCGTAAACAAGATTTAGAATCCGTGCTTTTGTATACGAACATCATGATAGCCTTCATATTTTGGTGGTGGTTGCTGATTCTTGTGTGCGTGTTTTTCCCCTTGTTTATATTTTCGATGTTGGTCAGCAGTAAAGTTTTTACATGTATACGTGGATGCTGTATCATGTATGCTAAAGTTTGCCTGACGGATATACATACTGTAGTATAGTTATGTTGGAAAACTTTGTAAATTAATCAAGAATTCTCCCTTGGATAGTTTGTATTACTACTGTAGGTTTCAAGAGCTTGTCAAGAATTACCTAAATATATCAATGGGAGTTTGATCTTACAAAGCTACGTAGCGTAGAAGTATATTCGTGAATGTCTCTATGATCATTGTTTGCACAAGTCTTATTAAATTTAGATCTTTTGATAGTTTCCTCGTTATACGTTTTTAGATAGTAGTACTTACAGTTGTTATCTTCAACCATTTTTACATTTGTAAATAATACCACCATTGTATGTAATAGAAAAGGCCATCATTTTTATACCTCACTCATTAAATATCAATGAAAAGTTTGGAATTATGATCTGAAAAGTATATTTTCTTATCATATACTTTATGTTTTAACAACTTCAATTCCAAATATCTCAAATATATAAAAATGGATGTGTCAAGGTTTTAATCAAAATTTCTACATGCATATATATTCTATCTTTTCTACAGTTAGGGATATTTTGTGTTCATGGTGGTAGTGCGATACTTTGAATGTTAATAGTTGGTCGACGTTTCCTTAGTTGTGCCTTATATAGGAAAGTACTGATAATATACATGTAGTATATGAACAGTTCGGTTCCAAAAGGTACTACATCCATAAATCCAATTTCTATGAAAAACATTATTTTTTTTCAGCAATGTCAGTTTGGAATGATACTTTCGATGATTGTACTACTGCATGAAACAAAAGTAAAACCACTCTTTAAAAAAATCTAAGTCCATAGATTTATTTATAATCAATAATTCATTTTTTTTTTGGGGGGGGGGGGCTGGATGTAGTACCTTTGGAAACGAAACGGGTGTAGTACTTTTTGGGACCGTAATTTCCCATACTGTACAATTGCATTTGTGCTAAATCTCAAGGTAATGTCCCTTTCACGTTAAAAGGCGACTAATATCTGCAATGATTTCATGATTAATCCAGATATAAAAATAAATGTTCATATACTAGTTGTCGAGTAAGGTTGGAATTGCAGAAGAATTTGCAAAAGTTTAGTCATATAAAATATTTGGATCAATGAAGAGTTCGGTTCCAAAAGGTACTACATCCATTAATCCAAGTTCTGAGAAAGAACATTATTTTTAATCATCATAGCAATATCAGTTTAGAATGATACTTTCGCAATAGTAATCATCATAGCAATATCAGTTTAGAATGATACTTTCGCAATAGTAAAACCACTCCTTAAAAAATCTAAGTCCGCAAATTTATTCATAATTAATTGATCATTCTTTTATTTGGATGAAAGAAGTCTTTTTTTTGAACCGAACTAAAATGGATGTAGTACCTTTTGGAACCGAAATGATTTATAATTTCCAATAGGAAATTCAGCTTTTAGCTAGTATTAGTGTATAAAGCTACTGAAAATGAGTACATTAATGCAAAAAAAAAAATCAATTTTGATAAAAAATGGATGTAATACCTTTTGGAGCCGAGCTCTCCGTATGTCTAACCTATTTTCGCGTTTTGAAAAGAAAAAGAGAAGAAAGAAAAGAAATTGGTGCTACCATAATACAAACAAAATTTCCTTGGAGGGTGAGATGAACAGTGACAGTTGGATTTGAATGAAATGATTAAATGTCTTCCATAATAACTGCTGGTTACTTTTATCGCACACTTGGTATGCTTGTCATGCTTATAAAATGGCTGCATGTGAATCACAAACCCATTTGGTTCACTTAGTACTTTATAATGTTTAGCGGCTATATGGTTACATGCATGGTGATCATGGTGATAACGAGATTTATTAACAAACTTGTATTCATGTGGATTTGACACTGAAAGGTCAAGTTTTGATATGGATAGAATAGCCAAGTAATTACTCTATGGTCACGATGGCTTCATAATTTTTTGTAAGGCAATGATTGCTTTGTTACAAGTACAGAAAGGTTGTGTATACGTACCCGGGGATTGTGTACCGTTTTTTATTGCTACACCTCATTGTAAGCCAAATATGTACATTGCCTCTTTATAATTTTCAATAAATTCTCTCGATTCTTTAGAAAGGCATGCATGAGCCCATTCAGTTCGCACCTTCGTTTTTGCACATCTTTAATATAACCATGCAACGTTCTATAATGTAAGTGGAATGCGACAAAAAGAACACGTGTCATATAACTTTTGCATTTCAGCTTCATTTTTATGTGCGATTCCGAACATGTCTTCCCGTAATCTTATTCTATAATACGGATATTAACAAGTATTTGTATTTCATACATAGCAGATGGCAGTTGCTTGGGATGGTAATCAAGGTAATGTAACAAAAATGCAACAGCATGCGCATTTATTATTGGTATATATTGGAAGCTATAAAGTAAAACTTATTTCTAATCAACTTGAATTTATTGTTCTTATGATCTTACTTTATAGACCAATCTGACGGGAATTATCCAACGCGTGATGGCAGCAGACTACCGCCATTACTGCAAGTGTCCTGCTGTACACACTACAGTTATCACTGGAGTGTAATTTAAATTTGGTCTATTTCGTGATATTTTCTGTATTTTAGGGCGACATATTCAGATTCCTTTATCGTTTTTGTAATGAGCAATAAGCGGGGACGTTCAAGTTCCACCTGTGCGGTGCACAAAGGCCACAATAATTAGAAAAAGCTTCAAAAATGGAAGTCTGCCGAGTGAAATTCACTCGCCTATAATGGCTCTTGAGGACTACTCGTTTGTGAAGCCATATCTGATATGCTCCCTTCCTGACCGTATGGAAGATCAACAAATTCGTCGCTAGTCATTGATGAATCCCAACATTTTTGATACTGTGGAGAAAATGTTGGTACCACGATGATAAAAGATTACATGGCAAAACTAGATAATGTTCCTTGGGTTGGGTATTGCCAAAAATCAAGATAATAATCGAGCACTGATGGGGCTTATCTGCCAATTTTCAGCCAAGTCTGCCGCTAATTCCCAGTACATCCGATGAACTTCGTAGGAAAGTCACGAATGATGACTGAATTTGAGTAATTCATATTAAAGTATGGGATATATTTTTTGTGGAATTAGATTAATGAAGAGCATAAACATATCTAATCTTTAATTGCTTTAGGATGTGCTTGATCATACTTTGATTGAAATATCGCGGTCTCCCTCCCCCCCCCCCCTCTCTCTCTCTCTCTTTCTCAACACACACACATACAACGTACTAGCAACACGAAGCGATCTCCCCGTTAAAAAACCCATTAGCGAGTCTCAGTCATCAACAAAGTTTTAATAACACACTGTTGAAAAACGTCTATTTTATTTATTTTTATTCACGTGCCTTGAAAATGCCACCTTTCAATAAATCCCGAATTGCTTGTAAAGTGAATGAGTGCGCAGACGTGGGAAGCTTCCTTTTCAAGTGTCAAATCGACTCCACACCACCGCCTTTTCTTGTGGAAATGACGTTGTTCTGACTTGAATTTTCATGAGATTTTCGGCACATTTAGCATGGTTAGTCTCTAGGATATGATGATGAAAATGAGGCAAGCCATTAGATGAATACAAAAAGGAAAGGCTTTCCAGTTACAAGTGAAATGTTGAGTGCGCACACATAGGGCCCTCCATCAGTGTCAATGGCGCTAAATAAGCTTAATTAATGATGCCGTGCGGGGATTATGCAGTGATAGCGTCGCCAACAGAGGGCCAAATACATCAATCGCTCGTTTGATTGGTCTATATCGGAAGGAAATAACCAAATATCTGTATTAGTTTCATAATTTAAGTTTAATAAGTTTTTCAGAAGACTGTTTATAAAGTGAAAAAGAAAAACAACGTTATTACCGAGTGGCAATTTACATGATTTAGTAGCATAATTAAAGTGTATAAGTAAATATAATGAATGCTGATTTCGTCAGAAAATTGTTTTCAAAATGAAAACGAAAATCATGCATTGACATAGATTACCGACTGGCAGAACCTAATACACAATCGCGGTAATGTGTTCTAAAGACCAGGAATAGTAAAAAAAAAAAAAAAAAAAAAAAAAAAAAAAACACACACACACACACATTGTCTTGAGTGTAAATGTTGATGTCAGTATTTTATACGCTGTACACAGATTTATTCATAATCAGATAATTATACGGAGTAGGTCTGCACTTGTATGGTATACGAAAATCATATTATAATTTGTTACATGCATGCTATATACACATCATCTTTGTTCTTATTCTTCTTGTTGTAGTGCTCTATTGAATAAAATAATGCCGGAAAGGACTTCGGTATTATAAGATTTTGTTCCCTGTCTAAAAATAGTTCAGGTTTTATTTCTAGTTGTCACCATCTACTGAAATTCTTGGAACTGAAATTTATTTGGGGTGTAACAATCTTTCAATCGAATTTAATCTAAGCACCTTGCGAAAAGGTTGTGCAATTTTACTACGGAATGGAGAGTGATTGTTTGTCAGTGAATTGTTTTCGATTCATGGTTAGATGAATTTGCCTTTCCATTAATAATTTTAATTGCAGAAAAAGTGGAACGATTATGGTAAAATCCTAAGCATGCATGTTGATTTTCATTGATAGTTGCAAAAAATAATAATAATGACAAAAAGGGAAGTTAGATATAAAGAGGAAGGAAAGGAGGAAGAGAAAAAGAAGCGATACCATTGTGAGTGAACAAAAATCTTAACTTATTGAAAATTTCTGTTTCCTTTAAAACTCAATTCTGAACGCAATATAATACATATTTCCAAAAAAAAAGTATATATCTTAGCCCGTATTCGGTACCATTTTGTGTTACCATTTTTGTGTGGTATGTAATTACGCTGGCTTTTTTTCCCCTATCATTTTCAAGAGTGTGTGAGTGGGCGGTGTCTGTGTGGATGCGCATGTGTAACTGTATGTGTGTTTTTTATATGACGTGTCACGTTTGGTTTTGCTTGGGATAGGTTTGAGCGTTATTTAGACCGAATTTATGCCCCTGTTCAAAAGGTTTTGTTTTAACATCACACAAGGCGTATATTAACACATATTAATTTTTACTCTCTTGTAAGCAATGGCTCTTGTTCATCCAAGCTCATACCACATAAAATGGTACCAAATGATGCTGGATGAGCTCGGGGAATTAGAATTTTTTCAAAATATATTTATAAAAATTTTGCGTTCACAGCTGAGTTTTGAATAAGTGTAGACTTTTTTTTACCCATATGGTATAGAGAAGGAAACGAAACAAAATAGAAAAAAATGAAAAGAGAATGGAAACGAGAGAGGAGAAAGAGAGAATAAGAAAGACAAAAGAAGAGAGCAAAACTTTCTTATCTTTTGGTCACAGCCAGTAGCTGATTTGAGAAAGATTTACAACATTAAAAACATAATTGTACACATTGCGAAAGCATGCAAAATTCTCCCGTTTGAGATAAATTGAGAAAATGTTTTATTGCATGAAAATATAGCATTTATGAAATAAATGAATATGGGAGTTATGCTCGGTAACAATTCAAGTGATAGCTAAATTGAACACGCTAAGGAGGTTTTTTATTTAATAAAAACAGAAAACAAATGAAAACACGCTCACAATTCGACTCTGAACACCATACAAGATAGTCATGGGAAGTCGATATGATGACGATATCTTTTGAAAAAAAAATCGAAAGATATCATCATGATCATTAAAATGTGGTTTTTCCTGAAATATCTTAACTAAAGTGCAATATAAGAGAAAAAATGAAACAATGAAAGAATTGTTATCATAAGCATTCGAAACAAATTGGAAAGCTCAAGGAAATTTAAAGTTGCCTTGTGCACTCAGCAGGTCTTTGCCAAGAAGAAGAAATGGAGAGAGTGCATGGGGGGATAGAAAATGAGAAAGGAGAGATGATGAGTGGAGAGTGAATTTTTTCATGTTTTCCCCACACTAATCAAGTAGGCCTACTATCAAATCAAAACTGTTGTAAACGTATACCCTTTTCCGCTGATTTTTGCAATTTTCATACCCTTTTCACTTCACGCGCTTACATCGCCCGCTCTTGCTCTCTCTAAAAAAAGAGTGAACGCGTTCACTCTTTTTTAGAGAGAGTGAAAAACAACCCTTTACGCGTATTTGTGTAAGAGCATGGTGTGCACCTTGTAATGGCAGTGCCCCCCCCCCGGGCGGGCACTGATAGCATGATGTAGGGCCCCTGAAAAGCTTCTGTTATCATGTACAACCATCCCTTCCCTCCCTCGTTTATAACTCTTGACGTATTTAGCACCAGTTAACGATTTGAATTAAAACTCAAATTCATTGAAAGAGAATCCCGCAGTAACACAGGACTTATCAGTAAAAAAAAAAAAAATATATATATATATATATATATATATATAATTGTGAGGAACATCCTTAAAAATTTTCAAAAAAGAAAAAATAGAGAAATGTTGTATCAACTTTCCTCTTTTCACTGTGCATAACTTCTTATAAACACAACAAAAAAAGTAACTCCCCCCTAATTCAAAATAGCATAACTTTTTAACGAAGACGTTTTTAGAAAAATAATTTGGCAGGAGTGTTCCTACACTTATTGACTAACTTCTGTTTGAAAATGAGATTGATCTGTCAGGTCATGCATGTGTGAGCAGACATTAAAGGCAAAAATGTCACTTTTCAAAAGTCACAAGAGTCATTTTGGGGGGTTTGTGAAACAAGATTTTTCTGGCGTTTTTTTTTTTTAGGGTTGTTAATGTTTTTCGAGGTTGTGCCACGGTTGAGTGACAAAATTGCGAACGATGAAGCAATAATTACTGAAAACTTACTTTTTAATGCCGGAAAAAACGAATACTTGGTAGTTTCACATAATGCGCTGACTCATGTTGGTTGATGCCAGTTTTTTTTCCACAAACTGAATGGATTTTGTAGATTTAGGAGTGCTGAACATCATTTTTCTCAAAAAAACTGTGTTCATCCAACTGTGATAAACATGAAAACTGTCAGGGATAGGCATGACTGGATCAAACAATGGAAGAATTCAAATTCGCCACAGGTTTGTTTCACAGAGCCCCCAAATGACTATTGTGACTTTTGAAAAGTGACATTTTTGCCTTTAATGTTTGCTCACTCATGCATGAATTGACGGATCAATCTCATTTCCACACAGAAGTAAGTCAATAAGTGAAGAAACACTCCTGCCAAATTATTTTGCTCAAAACGTTTTCGTTAAAAAGTTATGCTACTTTGAATTAGGGGGGGGGGTACTTTTTTGTTGTGTTTATTTAATAAATTTATATAGTGAGTTTGTGCATTTTCCTCTAATCTGTGGTTATTCAATTTCAATTCGAACAATTTCCAATTATTCAAATAAACAGCAAAATAATGAAATTAAAAAATGTTTTTCTTGGTATTGATAACAAAATATGACATAATATACAATCATCGTAATTACATAAATAATTATGTCTATGTATATTTCCATAGCCATCTTTCCAATGCAACTTATGAGATTTAGATTGTACGTTTCCCCTATCCTGTAGTTATGTCAGAGTATATTTTTCGTAACCTCATTTTAATCTTATTAATTAATTATTCTGTATTTTAATTCTATGTATGTTTTCATTACATTTGTTGGTACATACATGTAATAGTATAGTTTACGGAAAACATTATTCATAGACAAAACATAGAATAATTACATAATTATCAAACTTGAATTTTAAAAGTATACATGTTTTTGTTTTCAAATTCATTCCACTTCTTTAAATTTTGCTTGAAGTGATTTCCACTTGCCAGAGTTATACAAATATGTTTTTTTAACACAAAGCTCAAATACCAAACAAAACAAAAAGAAAGAAACTGAAAATACAAGAACAAGGCTGTGAATATCTACAAGTTCTGGGCCCTGTTTCATAAAACTTTTTATCAATAACACTTAAGTTGCAATAACTGTTATAAACACTGAAATCATTGCATCTGATTGGCTGAGAGCAAATTTATCATAGAAATGTGGCAGTTGTTACTGCATGATAACAAGATTTATGAAACGGGGCCCTGTTCTGTTTTACAGGATGATGCTGGTGATGGTGATGATGATGGAAATGAAGATCACTGGCGCGCGTACGGGCTGCTCCCGCGACCCCTTCCAGTTTCACGACCAACGTTTTGGTTTTCTTTGAATTATTGCTTGCCCCTCTTTGTCACTGTCGATGCATAGAGTTTTATGACCCTTTTTCCCCTGGTATTCTTCATTTTCCTTGAAGACATCATTATTATTTTTATTTATTTATTCTATTTTTTTTTTTTTTTTGCTTGTCAGCAGCTGCACCCCTGTTATTCCCCCCTCCCAATAAAAAAAACCCACTAAATATTTGGCTCATTATACCACTGATGAAGAGTGATAATTATTGTTATTAGTTCGGTATTACAGCCTTATCATAATTGTTATTTCTGTCATGGTTTTTATTATTATTATTACTATTATTTATTATTATTATTATTATTATTATTATTATTATTATTATTATCATTATTATTATTATTATCATTATTATTATTATCATTATTATTGCTGTTGTTGTTATTATTATTATCAATACTGTCACGGCCCTGTTAAGAACCAATGGAAAATTAGCTAAGGAAAACTTAGGATTAAGACGCAACAAACAGGCTTTAAGACTTTGACTTTAGTTTAAGTATTTTAATCAATTCATAATCCTTTTCTTGCATTCATTAGCAATACCCAAAACTCATATACATACCATATTGCATAGAGCGAAATCAATATTGTTTCTTTCACACTCTATGATGTAAGAAAAGCAATAATGCAATTACTCATATTACCTACGAACCGGTAGAACAATAATTAACCTTAATATGTCTGACACTAGCACGGACTCATTAAACAGACATCCACACACTCATTCCACTCATGCAAGCAGGGAAAACAAATAAATATTCGAAAAAACCTGAGGGTATATCAGTTCGCGGTAGTACGAAACTGCGAACAAAAAGTCACTAAGGCTGTGTAGTCAACTGAAGATGCCTGCACGATGCGACGATGTCGGTGTCACAGTCGACGACTCACGACGACCACTGGCGACGACCTATCAACGATGACCACTGGCGACGACTCGCCATGACCACTGACGTCTGACCCTCAGATCAGTCGGTTTATGAAGATACTGTCGGGTGGACTCCAAGGGAGAGCAGTTCAATCCCGTAATTAAAACTCACCGCATGTGAGTTTTCCTAACTAAATAATACGACGATTACATACAACGGGTGCCATGTTCGACATCGTTCAGTACAGGCATGCAGACTCTGGCTAGCAAACGAAAAATAACAGCTTGTTCATGCTGGCAAAACTGAACAGGACACAACTCAATTCAACCAAGGCAGAAAACGTAATGCCCGTTTCACTATACGAAACCACTAACAGCCTTGCCCGACCCAGCACTACGGGCGTGGCTCATGACCTTCACCCTTATTTCCTGTCTTAATTCATGCACTCACAGATTACTCTAAGATTACGTTTAGTCAGTAAGAACAGAAAACGCTAACACTGAATGGCTTATACACCTGCTTATCAATTAGCATACATTGCCATAGGCAAGCGGTACGTAGAGAAAAAACACTATTCATTGGAAAAGATGCCAGCTCTAGCGATCGCCTTATAGGCACGCTACACACTTGTTATAATTTTAAAGACGCTCAATCTTGAAACTAGGATACACCAATAAACAATTTTATTTTGGAAACGAGCAACTCTTCGAAGTAACTGGGGAAAATAAATATAAATGTTAATTTTTAACGTTTACCTGTGACAATAACCATTGTTATTATTATTATTACTATTATTACTATTATTATTATCATTATTATTATTATTAGTAGTAGTATTATTATTATTACTATTGATATTATTAATATTACTAGGCCTATTGTTGTTGTTTTTGTTCTCGTTTTTATTTTTTCGTCTTATCGTTATCATTATCATGCTCGTTGTGATTATTATCATCATTATCATTAACATTGTTGTTATCATCAATGATGTTTTTTTTTTCCTCATTATCATTATTGTCAATACAATCATTAGGCCAAATATCATTTTCATATGTCTGTCGTAATCACATTATGATCAGCGCATTATGCCATCAGACAAGGCCAGGATATCTACTGATTCTTTGTATCCATGGAGTATATGAACAGAACGTACAAAATTCTCACCAATTTATCACGGAAAATAAGGAGATAATTCCAACCATGCACGCAGTTTAATATATATCTTACTGTTCTTACAAGAAACATATATGCACACACCGAAAAAAGAATTATGAATCATCGTTCGTCTTACTACGTATCCCAGAATACAATACGTAAGCACTATTACATCCGGGACATCGACATTTGTCATACACTGCGCATGCGCTCTTTGCGCAATTCATCCGAAACGAATCTGTGTATATTTCTCTGCGATCATCAAAGCGGATTTTGCAGTAAGTACCACGAACTTTATGTCCTTTCTAAAGTCCTTTATCAGCTTAGAATGATAAATCTGCCACATTGTAGTAATAATATATGCAAAATGGGCGTCATTATTTTATCAAATATAGTAGAAGTTCTAATGAAGAAAATTACGCACGAATGTAGTGGTGCACAGTTTATTTTGGGCGTCTTTCCATTGAAATTACGTGTGGCGCATATTGTTTGACTGTGTCATAGTGAATGAATGAGTCGAAACTCGAATGACTTTTTGTATGCAATCCATCGCTTAGTTATGGCATTAGCCTATACTAGACTAGGCAAGTATACTGATTTTAGACGTAAATAATGTTAACTGTTCGATCTAGATTCTGAACACAGTTTGCATGGTTTGCCGATTGATTAGCAAACCCATTGGTCATGTAGGTCAAAAGTCAAAACTTACTTAGCCTACTTAAGGTTACTTTAAGGTTGAGTTCTGGACGCAGGAACTAATGCCTCTATGTCCAGATCTTGTGATCTGGGAAGATCTCTGTTGGCCTTGATATGACTGATATGGCTGGGGGGATCTGCTCTATATTTGTATTTAAATTCAGCATTGTGCCAGAACTTATCAAAACGGCGTTTTGAATAGCGAAACTATTGCTGACGCAAACGCGAAATAGTCTGGCCTAACTTTTGAGTTAACAACAGTTAATGTTAGATCTTCTAGACCTATAGATCTATTGTTAGGTCTAATAGAGAAGAAAAGTTTTGATTTTACTTGCCAGCAATGTTCCTGAGGCTCTCAATTTTCCCCTTTCTGCTTCATGTCTGAGGAATGAACTGAAAACGGTGAATTTTAAGAAAAAAGCTTACGCTTATCGGACTCGTAGGTCGATAGCATGCAGTCGAGTAACAAAAAAAAAAAAACATGCTATCTTGATTACTTAGTTTCGGTAGATCTACAGACTTGTCACGTTTGCAGGACAAGGTCAATTCATTGACCGAGTACACAGGATGAGTGCAAACTGGAGAATATTTTTAAGCCTTAAGGACAAAAAGGACCAGAAAATTGCGACGGATGAATGTCGGTAATGCATATTTTCAGGTCGATATCATTGCTGGTGTCAGATTTTGTTCCAAAAAAATGAAGGGGTCCTAAAGCTCCACACATGCAGCAAATGCATGCAAATCTTGACACTGAAATTGACAATGTGTACCATGTGTGTATTTTACCCTGATTTGACGCGTCGCATTGCGCCTGTATACATGTGATTTGCATGGTGCGTACATGTACATGTAGGCCGTAGCTTAGGACCCGGCGTAGCTATAGAACCTCCGACCGTACACTGCAACAGTGTCAGTGCAACATATTGGCAGAGACAGCTGCTGAAACTCGAGTCAAAGCAGGTACATTGTATGTGTATGGTCGGGGGTCCTAAAGCTGCGGTCTACGCACCATACAAATCACATACACGCATTACACCCGCAATATAATGCGTTCAAATCGGGGTAAAATGCACACCGATACACACAGTCATTTTCGATATCAAGATTTGCATTCATTTATTGCATGTGCATAGCTTTAGGATCCCTTCATTTTTCCGAACAAAATTTGACACCGGCATTGATATCGACCTGAAAATGTGCATTATTGACATTCACCCGCCGTAATTTTCTCCACAAATCAACTTTTGAAAATGTGGAATCAAGATATAGAAATGAAAGAAGCATGGTGAAATAAGTTACCAGTCCATTCGCTGCCATTTATTTCGTCAGTGCTGGTGACAGCTTTCCACTCCCATAGACTTTGTACACAAAGAGAGCGCATAAGCGAGAAGAGAGGTGACAAATTTCACGATAAGGCCAAAATGAAATTAACACAAACCAATAACTTCTGTGACTTTTTAAAGTAAATTCTAAACAAATCACCTGAGGTGGTATCATGGTTCTCGCCAGTACATAACACCCATGGTTCCAATACCATGCGTAAAGGGTTTTAGACAAGGAAGAACCGTGTGTGAAATTGCTGCACTATGCGTGGCAACAAGGGTAAAAAAATATTGGAGTATATATTCCTAACAATAATGATAAATGAAACAGATTGTTTTGCTTTTTGGTAATGTATTTTTACTTTTACGCCATTAGTAGACAACTCCTGCTTAGCAAGAAGTATTTTTCATCCTTTTACTATAGCATATACTGCCGTCACACCTACATGTAACTTTAGGTGTTATTCCATAAAACTTCTGAAACTTCCACGCTTTGCGCAGAGTGGGAACCGTGTGTGGATTTTTTTTCTAGTGAGAACCCTGGGTGGTATTCTAAGCATCATTGTTTATTTTATCTTTGAAATAAAATCTGTATTCTGAGACTACTTTTTATCTTGCAATAACCAAGTCCTTGAAAAATGAATTCAGCAATTTCCATGGTTTCTGCATACCATTTAAAGCAGCATTTCAAGGACAATATTAGCAAAAATCTTAAAGTCTAAATTGATTATCTTGCAGGAATGTTGCTAGAGTATTACAGTCGATATTTATGGTATTTTGGTTAACTAATGGCGAATTCATCTAGGAAATTGGGCCTCTGAGAGATGAAATAGCCCATACCATTTTCAAAGTTTCATTTTATCTTTTTCTTCGAAGTACTGTAAGATGAGCACAAGCACAAATGCGCATTTTGTTTTTTTGTGCTGTAGATAAGCGCTCTGGAGGTAGAGACCAAGACAAAAAGGAAGATAAATTTTGTGAGATAAAACATGGTCTCAGAATACCAATTTTATTTTAAAGATGGAATGAAAAAATCTTAGAGACATGTATGACGCTCAGAATAGCATCCCAGATCTGTTCAATTTCACAATAACAATTTGTACTTTAATGCTGTTTTTCTTAGACAGTGACCCAGTCATATTGAGATCAAATTGTTTGTTGTGAGCCATCTGACTGTCTGCCTTCTGTTACCCGAGCATCTGTTTCTCTACGCTGTCCAATCAAATCACCATGTCAAACTTTGATGAACCAGCCGAGGTAAGGTCACCATTTGGTGATCCCATATTTTCTGTAAACTATCCTTTCAAGACTCGGAGATTATCATCAGGGTTTCAACTTGTTGTTTTTTTTGTGTATTTGTAGTATATTACGTACAACAATCACGATTATTGCAAAACAGTTCACTTTTCTTAATCAGGTATTTTTACCTCTCCACAAAACGCTTGAGTAGGGCCATCCCTCCGTCTTTTTTTAATCAAATGCCTTTATATAATTATGTGCATGTATTATTGTTGCTTCTAATTTTTTTCTTTAAATTTTGACAGAAATAAATAAATAACAACTTGTCTTTTTGGTAAGCTGTTGCTTGCTTGTCTGGAAGTTTCTGCAGACCCACATCGTACATGTAGCTGGCGCTTGGGCTATAGCAGCACAACAATGTGGGAGAAGGGGTTTATAAGGGGAAGTAAGGAAGCAATAGATCAATACATTATGAAATACCCTAAACCTAATGCCAATGCCGATGGTATTTTTTTTTTTATCCCAGTGATGTCATCCATGACGTAAGGAGTCACAATCATAATTCTAAAATTTGCTGAAGTTGAAGATCTAATTATGGACATCTTAAATCTGAGTAAAACTCAAAATTGAAAATTTCTATAATTTTGGTGGAAAGGGCTACTCTTGTGAAACCGGTGACGTTACTGCTGTTCAAAGGGTCCAAACTAACTCTGCCTTATATTTCCTAGAGTGCTGAGTTAACCAAGGCCAGGGTTCAAATGTTTAGGGAATTTCTGGAAAGTCAGGGAATTGGAAATTCTTTTTTCCAGAAGCAGAAAGACAGGGAAAGTCAGGGAATTTGTCAGTTTCTTCTGGAAAGTCATAGAAGAGCATTTATTCAAGATATTTTTGATGTTAATAAATTCATGCTCTGGCCAGCCCAGCATTCATGGCACTCAGATAAGCTTTGACACGTTTTTAAAAAGCATGCTTTTTACAATGTATGTAAGTTTTGCATCACATGTGGTCAATAAGTCATGAAAATTTGCATTTTTGTGCCCTGGAAAGTCATGGAAAGTCATGGAATTTTGAAAATTATAAGTGTATGAACCCTGAAGCCATATCCATGAACAGAGACTACGTATAGGCTAAGACAATCTCCCCTCTATGGGGCTGCTATAGCAACAGCGCCAGCTTCGACAAGGGTCTGATGAAACTTGCAGACCAGCAAACGAAAGTTCACCAAACCTGGGGAGCATTTCATGAAGTGTCTTGTTAGGGATTTTTACTGACAGATTTGCTCTCAGCCAATCAAATGCAAGGATTTTTGTAGCTTGTAATAGATTCATCAGCAAAAATCACTGACAAGGCACTTTATGAAAGGCTCCCCGGGTCAGATTTACTGGTGGTGAAATAAAAGAGAACTGTTTAACATCACTAATCTGATGAGCCCCTTCAACTCGTTTTAAGGTTGTACTGTTATATACCTGATTGTTGTATCAAGCTGAAATCCCTGCTCTAGCATGGTTCAGAAAAAAAAAATGTTGACTGAAATTATATTTTTATTCCAATTTATGTTCACACTTCCTGGGTGACTCCATGATACCTGGCAGTGTTTTAGACATACATCAGAGCTGCCCAAATAGTATGGAAGTTGGGAATGATTTTTACCTCTTGAAAACTCCAAAAGAGCTTGATAAAACTACAGAAAAGCACATTTGAAGAAAAAAATAGAATAATTGTACATAAAAACTACTCTTTCACAACAGACCTATGGACAAAATAGTAATTGATCATATTTTTACTTCTCATAGTGCTTTACGTTCTTTTTCTTTTCTTTGGTTTGATTTGTTTTGTTCTGCTTTTGTTTTTTAAGTAGTACATCTTTTCACTCTCTTTCTCCAGTGCCCCCTGTGTATGGAGCCATTAGAAATGGACGATGTCAATTTCTTCCCATGCACATGTGGTTATCAGGTAGGTCAATTTCACTTATTGTTGAAATGGAATGATCATTGAAAATGAAAATGCAACCTGGGCCCATAACACAAAGATTTGCAATCAAGCGCAGAGTTGTGAATCAAGACTATTGTTTCCTACGCATCTTGTTCAAAAAGGTGACCTTGGACCACTGAGAATGTTTGTTTTAAATTTGCGATGGATCACAAACCTTTGTGTTAGGGGCCCGTGAAGTTGGAAAACAGCCAAGGTACATTTCTTGTCTTTATGTATACTTTACAACAAAATGCATCAGATTTTTATCAAAAGGATGAATGTATTCATTCTTCAGACTTATCTTTAAAGGCAGAATCCAATAACTAAAAACATACAGTGTAGTCATTTGATATCTCGTACATTACGTGAAATTGTTGTTCTTCTTTTATCAGATTTGGTGTCCTGTACATTACATTATATTGTTCTCCTTTTTAAGATTTGCCGGTTCTGTTGGCATCGTATTCGTACAGATGAGAATGGTTTATGTCCAGCATGCAGGAAGGCCTACCCTGAATGCCCAGCAGACTTTAAACCACTTTCAGAGGAACAGTAAGTCTTGAGATTTGATACCAGTCTCCTAAATTCATATACCAAGCTTTAGAGAATATGTAATGAAATGCATTACATATGAACATATAATAATAAGATGGAATTTTTTCAAAGGGCTTTGAAAAGTCCATTGAAAAGACTCTCAGAAGTGGAATAAATATACAAGTAATGCACAGATGTGAGTGTGTTATTGGCGATCCAGCGCACTCGAGGGTATTTACAATGTGCGACAAGCACTCGCGCCGAGTGCTTTTGCATAATATTGTGAATACCCGAGATGCCTGCATCGCCACTAACATCACGAATTTAAATCTGTGCATTTATAAAATGGGTCAGCAGAATGACTTTGTAGTGGAATATTTGTTAAAACTCCTCCAAATTTCCTCGGATCGCGCAGGCATAGTGGCAACATTTGCTTTCTGTTATGACATCACAAGCGCAGCCAGTGTGATGCGCCCCTGAGTAAGTGCATCAAAATTCTTTTGATAGACTTCTAGAAAGAACGTGTAGTTCGTGGCGCGCGTCTCAGGTTTTTTTTTTTTTTAATATATATATTTGTATGGCGCGTCTCAGTTTTACGCGTTAGAGGTAAAGTGATGCACAAAAAATGCACAGTGCTGCACAAAAAATGCACGGCTGGAAGGTTGCATAGAATTAATGCATGAACACGTGACATGCATACGCACTCGCTATTGGCTACATCCTTGAACCCATTTTATAAATAGAGTTATTTGAAAGCATGCCATACATGCACTTGAAAACTTTTGCTCGAAGCCAGGCAGACACTGTCGTAAATCCATTTTGTTATGTTGTCAAATTATTTTGAAGTTGTATGTCCACATTTCAAACATTACACATGGTCAGGAATGACTCGCAATTCTTTGTTTTCTCTGATATGACATGAAAATGGACTTGAACTTGAATTCTATATTGATCTAAACAGTGTAAAGTGTTTTGTTGTCTCCAGAAATACATATTTATGAAACACTAAGTAAGCTGTGAAGCAGTTAATAAAATTCCGACCTTTTATTCCTGCAACGTGCTACCATAAGATTGAAAAGTAGCTCAAGCAAGCCAAAGTGGTTTGTCATAAGTACTTTTTTTTTTTATTGAAGCAGTTGTGAATAATCCATTTTTCATCATATGCTGTATGTTTATTTTCTTTTATCAAAGGTTGCATCGGATAAAGAATGAGAAAAGACAGAAAGATATTCAGCGTAAGCAGAAGATCACAGAAAACAGGAAACACCTAGCCAGTGTTAGGTAAGCTGTCAAAGCACTCTAGAAATCTTCTTGTTGACCTTATCCAAATGTGCACTTGTCAACTTGATTTTGGGGATCAGGGACCGTTTCATGAAAGTTGTCAGTCATCATTGACAGTTACCATAGTAACAGTTAGTGACCAGTGCTTCTCAGCCAATCAAAACCAAGGATTTTGCTGAACTTGTCAGTACGGACATCTTTCATGAAACGGTTCCCAGGAAAGAGCAGATATCACCCTTTGACGACCCTGTGTCCCTAGTTTGGGAAAAAAATCTGTTTATAGTAAATTTAGGAATGTCCACATTTTTGACAGTTTCTTAACCATTTCTCACTATTTCTTGACTTGCATGGTTAGCAGGTCTACAGATGGGGCAACTGTTCCAGTGTTACAGTTCAACCCGTAGTAATGGAGTGTCTCCTAGCAGTCATATTTTTTTACATTATCTTTTGATCCAGACTGCTAGGAATATAAGATCAGGCCTCGAATTTCATAAAATTTGGGTCACGGCCACTTTTTTGGGAGGGCACATATCCTCTCAGAGGGGCACATATCCTCTTAGAGGGGCACCAAGGCCAAAATGGGACCTGACCTACTCGTGCCACAGCACAATGCATAAACGCGCATTTACGCTTTGTCCACAGTAGTTCATTCATGCTTCTCACTTATAATTACGCACGGTGGCAGTATTTTAGGGGTTGAAGCCTAGCTAGAATTTAATTTTTGGGGGGCAGTAGGGGGGAATGCAAGGTGTGCAAATTAAATATTGAGCATACAAAGTGTACTCCTAGGGGGAAGGGTGCAGGGAGGGGGGAGTTTCCCCCCTCCCGCGCGAAGCGCGGAAGCTCTGAAGTTTCTTTTTCCTTCCTTGTCTGCTCCTGCTCTTCCTACGTTCTCTTATCCTTTTCTCTTCCCTCTGATGCTTTTTCTTTCTTTCAGGGGTGTGAGTGACCACAAATAAACAGAGCTGAAATCACAAAAGCTCCTATACTTTTGTACAGAGGAAGTCCCCAAAAAGCTGACATTAAGTTGAAAATCAAAACCAAAAAAAGCTGAAATCAGTTTTAAAGCTGAACTCTCACACCCTTGTTCTTTCTTTTTGCCCTTTTTTTAATTTTTTAATTTTTTTTTGGTGAGACTGCCCTCTGGCTATATGGATGAATCAAGTAATTCCATTTGAGATTATTATCATTAATTCATGTGGATAAAGCTTAAAATGAGAAATGAGAGAGGACAGAATCCTAGATCATCTTAAAGTATTTATCACTTGATGAATTGAATTGTTAATTGAGGTGTTCATTTCTTTCCTTCTCATCCCTTCTCCCCTTCCTTTCTCAAGAAAAATTTGTAACTGTTACAGGATAAGCTGGTGAAGGTGTGTGGTGCTTTGTGGAGTGAATGGAAGAAAGCAAAACTGAAAATAAAGATGGCCTCAGGCTCAGAGGCAGCACAGAAGAGAAAATGTCCCCTTCTATTATTTATTGGATTGTTGTTAATGTCATTACATAATCTTAAGCAAATGAATGTCCAGAAAATAATATTAGCATCTCATGTAAACCAAGCGAAGAAGTGGTTTACATGTTTAATTTAGTACACACTCAATGCAAGTAGGCCTAAGTAAATTTTCATCACTTCCTATACCCTAACCCAAAACAAAGTAATTTCAAAACGCAGAACTTCACAGAATTAAAGTTTCATCTTTTGGGGTTCTAATATTACTTTCTAGATATCACATATCTTCACAAAATATGTTAAAACTAATTATTTAATCAAATATCAACCCTGCAATGCCCTAAAAGCTGAAAAAATAAACTATTACCACGACTGAAAAATATTGAAATCACCAGCCCAATGAGGCAGTTTCTGCAGGATAACTCCCCCAGAGCTCGGGGAGCAATTGACTCTGAAGGAAGGCCTACAGCCCAAAGCAGCTGACTAAAAACATCGGCGGCGCGCGCTTCTTTAAATAGTAATGATGTTCAGATACCACTCAAGATAAGTTTCACTGACATTTTGAAAAATAAAATCCACACACTATATAAAAATTTTATTAAAATATCGGCACTCAAGACCAGAAATAACCTTGATAATCAGAAGTCAGGGTAGGAACCGCCAGGTCATTCACTACTTGCACTTACACATACACTACACACTACACTGCACTGGTACATGTGGGACTGAGCAGTTAATGATACTGGCCTTCTACGATCATGGCGATATCGCAAACTTCTATTAAAGGTCTCTCCTGTTGTTGAAAAAGGGTGCATTTTGTGCCAATTTGAAATATTTTGTCACAAAATAAAAAGGAAAATTCAGGGTTTTATTTTTTTTAAAATGTAGTATGAGTTTCTTAGATTGGAGGGCATCAAGGCCACTCAGAAAATTTTGTGGCCGTAAACCTTCTGATTTTGAGAAGGGCATCCCGGCCAGTGGGTGGGGCATACCGGCAAATTGCCGATGGCCGGTGGGTATTTCGAGCCCTGCAAGATATTATGCATGAGAAACAGAAAGAGTTAAAATCACACCCACCAAAAAATATTTAGTCTTGTTCTTATGCACTGAGAACAATCTCCAACGCAGAAATGCGTTTACACCTGGATAACCTTTTTTTTAGAGCTTAAGATTCTAAGAATAGAAGATATATATGAATATAATTTGAGATCGTTGATGTATCAACTGAATAGATCTGAATTACCCTAGGCTCTGGCCACTATGATTGTAAAAAAATAATGAAGTGCACAATTATCCTACTAGACAATCTTTGTTTCACTTGCCTTTGGTACAAACTCGTTTTAAGCTCAACACTCTTGTTTATACTGGACCTAAATTTTGGAATTCTTTAGGTGAATCAACAAAGCAAGCTCTAAGCTTATTTGTTTTTAAACGGAAAATGAAAGCTCTATTACTACGCAGCTACGAACTGCATCCTACCTATTAACCACTTTCTGTTCTCGTCAGGCGCGCATCACCACAAAAGTGAATCATTCGTTTATCCTCAAATTCTAAGTATCACGGTGGGCTTATCTTGACAGATTTATTTGCTTTGAGGCTAACACTACCTCGGCACCAGACTAAATAAGTAGATTGTTTGATTGTAGTTAAAGGCGAGTTACAATATCTTTCATTGTCCCTTGTAACGGTGTGTACTGGTTTATGTTTGCTAATCGTCTTGTATTCCATGGCACTCCTAGTTTCTCTCTTTCTCCTTACCTCCTTCTTCTGTATTCATCTCGCAACATCTCGATATATTCTTCTCTTCCTCCTTTTCACCTTTAAAATGTTATTCTGTACTATTTTTCTACAAGCGGGGCCTATATTTACAACCGTAGCTTTTTTTTTAGGTCTGCTAATTGGCAATTTAACAAAATTGGCTCAAAGAGTGTAGCATTATTATTTGTTCTTTTTCCCTGTCTATTGTTTCATTCAGAGTTGTTCAGAAGAATCTGGTTTTCGTTGTGGGTCTGTCACAAAGACTAGCTGACACAGAGGTAAGTCCAGCTCTTTCACAAGAGCCCTTTTTAAGAATAGGACGAGGCTTTGTGCAAATGAACCTTCAAAGTGAACGTGTTGTGCGAAAGGATGCTTCACTTGTTACAGTCACAGTCTATGCAAAATGCCTGTTTTTGCTTATTGTTAGAAAGCTGCTCACAAACCAAAAGCTGTTCGTAAAGTTACGTGTGACCTTACGAACGACTTGAATGTGAAGTGCCAAATATGATGCCCAATGTTTTTCCTGATCAGTGTTTTAACCCACAGAGGTACAGTGTCACCTTTAGGAGACGCTTTTGCAGTATCTGTTGGTCCAGAATGTTTGGCAGTACATATCATAAATGAGCACAAAGAGAAAAATGCACTGACAAATTTGAGCCCATTCCCATCGCTGTATGGTGTGGCGTTCTCGAATTAGAGCAGTTTAAGTGTAACTAATCATTAAACTCTTTACATTGGGAACGCAGTGAATAATATATAATCACTATTTCTGTGTTCAAATTGGCATTTTCTGATTCAATTTTACAATTATATTTCATTTTGGTTTATGTTATATCCATATTTATTTTTTTCAAGATATGTAAACGTGGAAAAAAATAATATGTATTGCTAATTTGATGATTGAAGATGATTAATTTAGACCTTAAGAAAGCTCTGTACTGCTATGGGTTTACAAAGTGTGATTGCATTTCCCACAATCTCAATTAAATTGTGGCAAAAATGTACTTTGCAATAATAATGTAATAATATAATAATAGTAATGTCATTCTTCGTTTGTATATTTCACCTTTAGCTGATGCGATTTATAGTGATTGAGAATCCCATTAGGTTTGCCATATTCAAGTCAATTTTAGGGTCATTCGTAAGTTTATGAACAGCTTTATGAGACACCCCTGGCTAGTTATGGATACACATAAGATTGCCAGAGTAACGGCTTCAAATGAAAGGAACAAAAAAGACATCATTTTCATGTACATATTGGCAGTCTGTAGTTACATATGTGGTGACAACATAAAATTGAGATTATAAACCTTTGGTGTTTTCTTGTGTTCCATTCTGCTAATGCCCTGGAAGCCACATTGATTGGATACGGTATTATTTGTTAATATTTTGAGAGCCATTTTCTCATTTTCCTGTTCACTCGTTTCCTTTTTCCACATGTTACTCTTTTCTTTTTTTCCTCTGTTTTACAGATCCTTAAAAAGCAAGAATACTTTGGAAAATTTGGCAAGATCCTCAAAGTAGTCATCAACCAGAACACGTCGTATGCAGGCAGTCAATCCCATGTAAGTCTAAAGGCTTGATCAGATATGATGTGTAGTAAGTGAATGGGATATGAAGCAGGGGTGGTATTCTGAACACCGTTTTAACTATCTTGTAAGTTCTGTTGTAACTAGTTTTGAAAGTCACCGACTTACAACACAGCTAAAACAGTCATTAATCAGTATTCTGAGAACTGTTTTAATGGTGTTGTAAGTCATCAAAGCCACACCCACCACAGAAATATTATCCGATAGGGAAAGTCGTTAGAGATGAGTCTTAGACAATTCAGCCAATCACTCCCAGGGGAATGGGGATGTGAAATGCATGAACTTTTTCGCGTTGTAATGAGCGCATTGTTTGCGCTTAATTTAGTTTTGATTAACTGATGCGATGAAGTGACAGAATTTTTTGTGCAAATCATCTCTGATCTTATCGCATACAATTGCCAAATTTCTCCACCCCGAGGCAAAAATTCTTTCGAAATGTTTTGGGAATATCAGCAAGGTTTATTGGATCTCTTTATCCCCCTCATTGCAACCAAACACGTAATGAGCGAGAAAAGTTGCCGCCATGACATACCACATACAAAGTTAAAACACCTCCTACCCTGTTTTATCCCATGAGCATGAATTTGTCCAGTGGAAAGGGTTAAAACAGAAGATAAAATGGTCTTCAGAATACTGTGTTACATATGGTACTTTTACGCACTTGCGCACGACTTGCGCCAGGCAAGCAAAGTAAAATGTGCAGTTAGAAAGATAAAACAAAAGTTACAACAAAAGTTACAACAGAGATAAAATGGTGTTGAGAATACCGATTTGCTAAAAACAGACTTAAAACAGAGTAAAAACAGCCTCAGAATACCACCCCCAGGAATTTAAAAGGCTGAGGCAAGAGGCATGATTTTATTAATTTGGCCATAAAAATCAGAAATCCACAGTATATAAAACATGAGCAGAAAATAATTTTTCAAATGCCTGTAATAGAGAAAGAGAAGGAAATATGAAGCGAAGAGGAGAATAGAGAAATGGTTCCCTATGGGCCAGTGTTCACAAAAGTGAAATCCTTCACTAATAATAAACAATAATATTCTGTTCTTGTATAGTGCATATCACTTTATTATCTCGCTTCTTTATGCTCTTCCAAAAGACTTTGGATATTATTACCCTGGCTTTAGCGCGGCAGCCTTTTACAGGCATTTCAAGGACTTAATTCCTGCCAGGTACCCATTTACCTCACCTGGGTCGAGTGTGGCAGATGTAGATAAATAACTTGCCAGAGGACATTAGTGCTGCGGCACCTTGTGGTTCAAAGTCTGGAGACTTATCCACTGGACCACCACACCTCTAATAAAAATTTTTCCAATCTCTCCGATGTAAAGGGCATTGGTGATTGAAGACTTGAATTGCCCAAAGGCATACGAGTCCTCACAGCAACAATGAAAAATTGTATTGTTTGTACTATTTGGTCAAGCTTAACCCATAGGCGTACAGAGTTTCTAAAGACCAAATTTATCACATTACCAAGTTATATTTTCCTCTAGCTCCATTTGTATTTTGTTTAAGGTGCTTTCACACGTGATGTGACTGTTTCGTCTTCACACGTGGTGGGACTTTGTGTCACCACATATGCTAATAAACGAGCATTAACGCATCAACTCTCAAAAACAGAGCATACTGTCAAAACTTGCGCACGCTTGCGCAAGCAATCTCGTTGCAACAATTTTCGGCACACTTTTTAGAAATTTGATTGGTGCGCATTTTTTGTTTATCTAGGCAACATAAAAAAGTATATCCTGCCTCGGAGACATTATACCCCATAGGCTTGTACACAAAAAAGTGTGCTGACACAGCGTGTTACCACACTGTCGCATCATGTGTTAAAGCACCTTTATGGTCTATCTTTTGACCTGCAGGGGCCCAGTGCAAGCGCGTATGTAACATATCAGAGGGCCGAGGATTCATTACGGGCGATTCAAGCAGTAAACAACGTCCATGTCGACGGGAGGACGCTGAAGGCATCGTTAGGAACGACGAAATACTGCAGTCATTTTCTAAGGAATTCACAATGTCCAAAGCTAGTAAGAAAAACATATTATTCTTCTTGTTATAGGATTTACATCTTGAGAATTTGATTTCAAGTACATTTGGTGTGTTCCAGTCGTATGTATTAGGAACAGTATTATTTGTGGGCAAGTGAATTTGTGTTTTGAATGCACTCCATTCATTTAAGTGGAAATGAAAGATATGCCAATAGAGTGTCCTTGAGTCATAAATATTGCAAAATCTTTGTTTCATATCTCAGAGAAAAACCTGTCTTAACCTTAACCAGGCCGGCTTTTTTTTTTTTGCTGTTCTGTGGCCGGGGGTGGGGTTGATTCAAACTCCCCCTGAGATCTCGGCCGTCGATCGCGCAAACGCCGTAAAAATTGGCACACACGTTACCCGAGGGGTAATCTACAACTATTAAAAAAAATTGAATTTTTTCTTTATATTGATTTTGTATTAATTAATTATGCTAATTTATGCATGAAATCATACTTTTTGCTCTAAATCAGAAAATAAAGCTACTAGAATCCCAATTTTTTATTTAAATATTCTTTGTAGCATTCCTTACAATGTACTTGAAAAGAAAATCTGGTATCAAAATTAATTTGTTATGTTTTCCATTGTTCTTAAAGTTTTCTTATATATTCCTTTGTTTTTCTCCATGTTCAAAAAAAAAATTGGGACCTTGATCATGACCTTGATCTTGGCCATGACCTTTGACATCATAGATATTTATTCAAACATAGAAAATATTTTGTGTATTCGTTTGGCATACATGCATGATTCATACACAACTCAACGCATACTATGCCATTTCATGTGTTATAATATAGGAAAATTCACTTTTTGGCGCGTGCACGATTGTAAAATACCACGCTGCACGAGAACCGTAGGTCCAAATTTGGTAAATTTGGTATCAAAATATGCATAAGACTCTGGGCTCAAAAGTCAAGAAAGGCCGTGGCGAAACCTTTTACGGTTTAAAAATTACCGCGAAAAAATCACCGGGGAGGGGGGTTGATTCAACCCCGGCCGTTTTAGGGTTAACTCTTATTAGCTTGGGAATATCAAGGAATGATTGGATATTAAAGACAAGTTGTGAGTTCCGGGAGGAGGTGAAACATAGTTTTTTTATGTCAGTTTTGAAGAATATCACATGTCTACTTTGCCATCTTATTTAATCATGTTATTTACATGTTTATGGTTCGATATCATGTATTATATGCATTTTTCTCATACTCCAAAACGGATCACTAAAAATAAAATTCCTCTCCTCTGTTTTCTAGGACTGTATGTATTTACATGAGCTCGGTGATGAGAATGCAAGTTTTACCAAAGAAGATATGCAGATGGGGTAAGTTTCAAATAGGTTCATTTTATTGTCCATAAAAATGAAATGGACATTTCTTGCCTTTGCATGGTTCAGCCATGAATGCAAAAGATGCAAATCAATGAGCACATATTGCTGAAAAACATAGACATGCACAATGAACATGACGGACAAAGAAGGCGAACAAAATAAACATCCCCTCATTCTACCCTTCACAATGGTTCTGGTAGTCAAAAGAACATCCCTTCACGGCTATTATCTAGAATATGTGGGACAGGTGTAACATGCATATTCACCTCGAACTACTGATTAAACATAATAGCCGTGAAGGGATGTTCTTTTGACTACCAGAACCATTGTGAAGGGTAGAATGAGGACTTGTTTATTTTTTCCGCTTCCTTTGTCTGTCATGTTCATAGTGATGTCGTGCATCAATTCATTTTCATTTTACATCTTGGTTCCTTGTTTCAAGTACTTGCAAAAAGTTTGCCGTTCTGAGAGAAAATGGTATATTTTTCTATTTCACTTTCTATAACAAACTTCTTGAATAAGGAAGTAATGGTTGGTTGGTTATTTTGACCTGATTGCTAAGAAAGCATACGTGTGTATGCTTGTTAGTAAGCAACCAGGGGACCAGCAGCTTTAAGTCCCCTACGAAGGACTGGGTAATGACAATTAATACTTAACTAAAGGGCATAGGCACATCAACATGGTTTCGAGCCCGGGTACTCCCAGTTACGAGACCACTGCTCAAATAGCTACAGCACCTCCTAAAAACTAAATAGCAATTGTTGCCAGTTTGATGAGGGAAAGATGATTAAAGACATTAGCTGACTTTGTGAGCAGCTGATTTAAAAAATTCTCAAACTAAGATGAAATATGTACATATGAAAACTTGTATTTGTACTCAAAAACCCTGAAACCAACTATAATTTGAAATGTTAGTAAGACGCGAACGACGATTTTATTATTTTGGGTCTCAGAGACGATGAATAAGAGGAGCATTTTCCATGAGGTCAAAAAAACCAAGGAGTTTCAAGAGCTGGAGTCCCAACTGGCAACAAATTTTTTCAAGCAGCTGTCCCTTTCTAAGGTTGCACAATACAATTTACAGGTGTACTGTTGCCTTTGATGTCTAGATTCGATGCCGCCAACATCATGGGAAAGCTTGAGTAATGGTTTTGTCACAAATAAAATATCGTTAATATTTCTCTTTTTATTTGAATTAACAGAGAGAAAATTGAAGAGATGATAAAATACGAGTACAAAAGCCTATCTGTGTCCAGAATTATGCGCATGTCGCATGATAGCAGTTTTAATCTGCGGAAAAAGAGTAAAATTTTACAATCCTAAAACCCGCAATTTGACACTTTTCCGTTTACTTCCTACAAACGGAAATAAAAAGTGAATATGTTGCAGTATAGTTATTTATGATGTTATATATCAGATTAGTGCCCACACATGCCCAGTCGAGTAATTTTGATTCATATTTCAGGAAATTTTGCACCATTTCCTTTCGCTTGCCTCCTGTAAACGTGAGCACTGTGTACTGCTCATATTATCAGACGAGTGGTAGCGAAAAGTAATTATCATTATAAAAGCATATTTCCCTTTGAAAATGGCCCGTAAGTTTGCAGCCAGGCAGAAAACTTTTGTCTACGTATCTGCAAGGAAGATCGAGTTAAGCACATGCCTGACATATTTTTTCCTGGTGGCATCGAACGTCACTTCAAAGGGAATGAGTTAGATGTGACTCCAGCTCTTGAAACTCCTTGAAAAAACTGTTAGCTGCACCTCTCTCCCTGTGCTGTACATGATACACACACACACACACTTACAAACCCTATCGTACTATACATTATATGCATACACACACATACACTGTTCAGGAGAGCTCTGTACACATGCACACTCCTGATGTCCAGTCTGTGCAACCGACCATTATAATTTTTTCAAACATTGATTTACATTTTTGACATCTATAAATACATTTCGTCAATATTATACTTTGAAACTTTCAGACTTGTATTTTCAAACTATAGCCCTTATGTCTATACCATTATTAAGTAGCAAATTGAGATTTTTTTTTAATTATCGCAAAGGTATCCTTTTACTTTAATTCAACTCTTTCATTATTTTCTTTCAGCAAACATCAAGAATATGAGCAGAAGCTATTGCATGACCTCCTAGGGGGAGGCAGTAGCCACAGTCCCGGGTCCTCTACGACTAACACAACAACGCACAACCACACGGCTGCCACCACAGCATCAACATCAGCCACAACTAACTCAACAAGTGCTGCAAGCAACAGTGCGAGCAATGCTGCAACGTCATCGGGAGGGGAGAGATCGAGATCGCAATCAAATACAAGGTGAGATCAGATTGATGCAATTGTGATTTTCATCGTGAAAACGCAAGAAAAGATGCTGCTTGGATCCGTTCACATATGGAATCAGATGTCCATTATACTGGAGCTGTAGTATTCAGGAGGGTTCATAAAGTTTTCTTTCTGCCAAGAGTTCAGTTTCTCAAGTTCTTTATGACTTTTAGTTTTTGGAGATGTTCTAAATGCAAATGATTTTTTGACAAATGTCTGATGCCCATGAATCTCAGTCTACAACTTTTAAGCAAATGTTCTGAGCTTCCTGTGAAGCTCCCTGCATAGTCCCCCGACATATTCTCCCTTCAGTGAAAAAGTCTTTTGTCAAAAACTGCAACATAAGTTATTGCCTATTTCTATCTCCAAAGCAGCTTGCCACATATGTGTAGTCAGGGGGGAGGTGGGGGCAGTCGCACCCCCCCCCCCCCGAAATTGCCCCCAAAAGAGCGAGAGGAGAAAAAGATAGGAAGAGCAGGAGTAGGCAAAGAACGATGACAAAGAAACATTGGAGGTCCCCCCCCCCCCCCCCGCCGAAAAGAAAAAAAAGAAAAAAATTCTACCAAAGGCACTGTCTTACCTACTAACATCTTTCCTGTGCAGTGCATGTACACAGCTAAAAATTGATTCGCTGACTGTTTTTTGTATTTTATATGCTTTCAGGAAAAAACAGCCATCACCACCCACAACACAGAAATCCCATAGTAGAGGGAGTCCAAGCATAACGACGGATTCCTGGCCATCGTTAAGTAAAACCAACGCTACAGAGGGTGGCGATGAACCAACAAACACACAAGGGGAAGAATCGCAATCTACAATAAACAGGTATGGGGGAGTTGAAGGGGTGTTGGGTACATGCCCTTAACCCTATATAGCCTGGGGGGGGGGGGGGGGGCTACGATTTTGAGTTTACGTCACCCGTGACATGGAGGTCCCGTGGTCCAGTGGTTTAAGGCGCTTGCCTGGAGACGCGAGAGTCGAGGGTTCAATCCCCGGCGCGGCACGTATGCCTGTGAGCAAGGCATTTTATTTACATTGCTCTATTATCATATATCAAATAAATGAACATGCTAAAGGCATTTGAATAGCAATGTGGGCAAGTGTTTAAGAGAAAATAATTGGTGATAATAATCTCCAAAATTGTACGGTTAATTTACCCAAAACAATCCATTTAAGACCAAAAACATTGTTCTTGACAAGGCTATACGAGGGTTTTGGGATGAGAGATGGGGGGGGGGGGGTTGTATTTAAATGCCGGAAATAATTATGTTTATATGATAAGGAAAGTAAATCAGATGTTCTCATTGCTGGATGCAGTTTTAAATACTGTTGTTAATTGAATATTGTAAAAATTATCAGTGCTGAGTAGCACCTTTGGAATATTGATAAATTAACAATTCATCACTGACATCATCTTTTCTCGTACCTTTCCACAATATTCTCCTAGCCACACGACAAAAGAAACAATATCAGATATAGTTGACAGAACAGATGCCCTGCCTCCTCTCATACCACCCTCAACCAATGGTTTGACGACAGATGTACACGAAAACTCCTCCCATCCCCACAATAGTGCAGCGCCCCCTATTGATATACCCAAGAAGAGAGTGATATCGGAGACAGGCAGTCTGCACAGCACACCCCGTGAAGCTTCACCACAGGTGAGCGTATTGGCGAATTGCCATTTGGGCTAATCCCACTTTGTCTAATCCCTGTTTGGTCTTGTCCCACGTGGTCTAATCCCATTTCGTCTATAACCAGTTTGCGAAAGCAGTTCATCAGGATGGTGAATTAAATAAGTGTTAAGTTCTTTATACACAATCCAAGAATTTTTTTAAAATGTGACAGTTACCTGTGACAGTTGCATTAACTGTCTGACATCTACGATGGCGCTATCACCTGAGCTTCACACCTGGGTGATTTCTAATCGGCGCCAAAATCATTCGCCAATTAGTCGCCGTCTGCAGAAGATGACAGCCCATCGTTGAAACTTCACAGGTAAACAAAATTCTTGGATGTGTATAAAGAACTTAACACTTATAACCAGGTTTGCCTAATAACCATTTGGTCTAATTACCGCTAATTTTGTCTCATATCCACTCGGTCTGGAACCATTAGTCTAACTCATTAGACAAAGTGGTAATAGACCAAATGGTCTTTAGACAATATGAGGAAAACTAAGTAGGCGAGGGTGGCAACTAGTGGCAATTTTTTCGTTGCTTAGTGAGATTTTGTCTGTCATAACCAGAATTTAAGGCTGGTCTCAAGTTTTTGTAAATACCAGAAAAGTATCTTCACTGTTTCAATTCATTGCCAGATGAGATGAAAGATTAAATCTTAAAACTCTTATGATTGTAAAGGATAAAAAATTTAAAAACTCATTTGTGTGGTCGTATTTTACAATCAAAATGTCCAAATTTGAGTTTTCGTTCCCCGAAAATAGTGTCTATGCAGCCTCACGCAGTGCCAGCGCACACAAAAAAAAAATGGGAATTTCATTGCCCGCATAAACACAACAAAGTGCTGTCTGTTTTACGCCCAGCTCGTTGGTGGGGGTCATAGCCTACCGTTGAGTTTATTAGTTTTATTGCATTCATCAGACATTTACATTAGAATTCACCAGACTTCATGGAAGGGATATCAAAATATCTCACACATATATCTTTTTATGCAAGACAAACAATGTGAGACTATCATTTTGCTACCAAAACTAGAGACCAACTTTAAGATCAGTGGTGCTTACTGCATTCTTTCACCTTTATTTTTTTTGAACAGGTGCAATCAATCCCTGATCTGGCCCCACCCCCAGTGACTGATACCAGGCAAGCACCCCTCCCTGGTCCCACGGGACCCCTTCCAAACCTGCCACACCCAGGTAGGGGTGCCCCATTTGGAGACATCGCACATCTCTTTGGAGGAACGGGTTTATCCCCCAGGCGAATCTTCAGAGGCACATACCGGCTGTGCCCATACCAGGCATGCCCACAGCAGAATGGTAGGTTGTGCCGATCGGGCGGCAGCAAATTATGGTGGTTGGCGGTGATGGTGGTGGTGTTGATGATGATGATGGTGATGATGGTGGTGGTGATGATGGTGATTGTGATGATGGTGATGATGGTGATGGTGATTGTGATCATAATCATGATGATGATTGTAATCAAGGCTATGGTAGTAGTCCTGGTGGTGGTGGTGATTGTGATGGTAACTATGGTGATGATGCTGGTAGTAAGATATGATGTTGCTGTGAGGAAGAGACTGTGATGGTGCTCGAGCATGTTGGTTGATAATTTGCTTGTTATTGATTATGTTGAGTTGTGGGTAATGGTAGCCAGTAGGGCTTAGTGGCAGGGATGATATTTGTGACAGTGTGATGATATTGGTCCCGTTGGTGATGAGGATGATGATGATTATGATGATAATGATGATTGTGATGCAGTGATGATGATGATTGAGTTGGAGATGTTATCGTGTTCATGATGATGATTGTGTTGGCGATGATGATTTATGATGTTGATGAGGATGATGATGATTATGATGATAATGATGGCTGTGATGCAAGTAGTGATGATAATTGTTGGTGATGTTATTGTGTTCGTGATGATGATAGTGTTGGCGATGATGATTATGATGATGAGGATGATGATGATTATGATGGTAATGATGGCTGTGATGCAGTGATGATAATTGTTGGTGATGCTATTGTGTTCATGATGATGATCGTTGTTGGCAGTGATAATTATGATGATAATTGTGATGATGATGATGATGATAGCTTGTAATGCTGCTCATCATGATCATAGACCTTACACGATGCCATCTTCCATCCTGTTTGTTCTAGAATGGAATAATAGTGGCTGGACTGCTGGCAGTGAGCTCCTACCTGTGGACAGTCACACCACTGACTGGCAGGCTGCATTCGGTTTCGCATCAGATCCGAAAGACAAACACAATGAGGATGATCTTGTAAGTTTAAGGCTTTATTAACAAGTTGAAGTTTCAGTATATCACTCATTTTCTATAAAGGCATGCCGAGTTATCCCGGGGGCTTAGTGTTCAGTGGAATTAACATTGTCACGTGTTACGTGTCAAGTATACTATTCAGAGTTCTTTCTTTCTTTGTTTTTGAAGTGAAAGTGGTTTGATTGTGCACTCATCTTCTTTGGAAGATTCTGAACAATGATTAATCAAAAATAGGAAGAAAAACATGTTTGTGCTACAAAGCTCAAAATATTATCAGTTACATTAAATTTCCCACTTCTTGTCAACGAGGGAAATAATTTGATATTCACTTCTAACGTTTACCCTTAAGAGACTTATTTGATGAGTAGCTACGAATGACAGTTTTACTTCAAGGCTCCTTAAAGTAAGCTGTTCCTTTTACAGTGCATCCTGTACCTTGCAACGTCCCTTTATATTGTTAACCCATTCACGACAGGAATTATTTAAAGCCTAATTTGATCAGCTTTTATTCTTCAAAATTGGCAACACCAACATTTTTATTTTATTGCTACATTTTATATATAAAACGTCATGTATCAGGAATGAATATAAATTGACAGAAATTATGATAAGTCAAAAAGTTGCCAATTTGCAGGGGGAAAACAGTGATTTTAAACTTTCTATCACATTGCCAATTTAAGGATTTTAATGCTTATTTTCCTTTAAAAAATTTTCAGCATCACACAACGAATATTGACGCAACCAAAATGGGCACAGTTTGTGTAGAATTTTTCGCTCTATCTGCCTCATGTATTTGGTATGATTTTTAGGGCTTTGCATCAAAAGAATTAGGCCAAACCACAAAATGTGGACCTCTGTCACGAATGGGTAACTGTGATATGTAAACTGACTGTGGAGAGCCCTGTTGTGTGGTTGCAGGGTTTCGATCCGTGGCAAGAATCCAGCCAAGGTTTAGCGGATCTCTTGGAGAAAGAGCTTCAGCTGAATCAACCGACCAAGATCACCCAGCCACCTCCTGGATTCAAAACAATCAGCCAACCGTTGTTCCCCTACATAGACATGGAAGACCAGGTAAAAAGAGAGAGAAATTAAAGTGGCATATGCAGATAGAATGACAGATAGGGAATGAGAAAATGAAGGAAGAGGGATGGAGGGACAAAGAGGAGTGAGGGGGGAAGGATAAGATGAAAAAGATTTGAGCCCTGGGGCCCGTAACACAAAGGTTTGTGGTCAATCGCAAATTTAAAACAAGCATTTTGATTGGTCCAGGGTCACCATTTGAACGAGATGCGCATGAAACAATGGTCTTTTGCTTGTTATGCTAGCATTACTTGAAATATTGAAGATGGAAAGTTTGGAAGAAATATTTGCTAGGCTATTATGGGCCTATAGCAAGAGAGGGGGAGGGAGGGAGGATGTTTGATGATGCTCCTTCCTTTGTAGGTCCTTTTCATCACTCTTTTATCAATTATAGAAATTCCCCTTATTTCTGATTTCTCGACTTGAAAGCTATCTTTGTTTCCCAAAATTTGTTCAGGGTTGTGCAACTTTTAGTTTGTTTGTTTGTTTGTTTTTACTCATCTTCTTATGTTTTGTTGTTGTTATTTTGCATGGTTAGTATAAGCTGTTTATTTATCATATTCCTTTTCCTCTTGCCTCTCTTTTTTTCTGTAAGGGGACTGTCTTGACAAGACTATTAGGGCCCCATTCATAAACTTATTATCAGTAACAAGTTGCAATAATGTATAAGCTACTGAAATCCTTCCATCTGATTGGATGAGAGCTAATTGTCATGGAAATGAGGCAGTTGTTAGTGATAACAAGTTTTATGAAACTGGACGACGGTCTTTTATGGTACTCTCAATTCCTCGAAAAATCATGGGAATTACTATGTACATGTATTCTTTTCTTTCAGATTTTAAAGGAATAAATACTTTTCATTGGAATAAATGAATTCAACATGATTTCAAGTTCACATTCATTGTTATGATCATTTTCTCATGTACAGCTGGTAGGAGTAAAATCTGCCATGGGTGCACAGCCAGTCCCCGCCTACTTCGGAAGCCCCATCTTCTGGCCAGACAGGCTCCGCCCAACCCCCTCCTCCAGCAAAATCACGTGCAAAGGTTCCCGGCCCCTCCTCGCTCATCTATGCCAGCAGCTCATTCTCCTCACAGTCCAAACCCATTAGTAAGAGCCCGCCTTATATTAAGCTTTTCTTGCTGAACAACATTAAAGGAGGAGATCCCTTTTGCAAAATCTTCGAAAATCCATACAACTTGGCAGGGTTTAGGATATGACCTTCTGATACTGTTTATTTAATCTTACGGTCATACAAAATGAAAATCTGGCTACCATCCTAGAATAAGCAAGTCAGATCAGCTCACTGGCAGAAGCGAAGCCAGCTAGCTAGCTAGCTCAGCCAGCTCGCGGCCACCACACATACCGTACATGGCAGCGCTGTACTGTATGTAACGTGAATCCTTTCGTTGTGCGCTATCTCGAAAAAAAATCTAAAATTTTGGTCTGAAATAAGTACCGATTCATCAAAAAATGTTAATTATTCAGTTGATTAGCCAGTGTACAATCCATTTTTCTTTCACAGAAGTTTTTTAATCATCATTCTCTTATAATGAACCACATATTCACACATCTGATATTTTAGAGCTGCAAAGGGATCCTCTACCTTTAAAGGCATTTGCTAACTTTGTTAGCATCCGATTTAAATTCTCAATTAAGATGAAACGTGTACGTGTACTTGTATTTGTACTCAAAATTCCTGAAATCAACCATAATTTGGAATGAAAAACTGTTAGTAAGATGCAAACCATGATTTTATTGTTTTTGGTCTCAGAGACAATAAATGAGAGGACCGTTTTGCTTGAGTTAAAAAAAACTGTTTTTTTTTGCCTCCCTCCGCGTAATACGCCAATTCACACAGCACGTTGCTGTGCCATGCACTCCTTACTTCTAGTCTGTGCCACCGACCATTATATATTTTTCAAACATTGGTTCACATTTGTAATACTGAAAAATACTTCCTGCAGATATTATTCTTGAAACTTTCAGACTGGTATTTTTACACTATAAATTTTATGGTTATCCCTTTTTCAAGTAGCAAAATGAGTTGTTTTTTTAATTATAACAATGTTACCCAGTGCCTTAAGTCTAGTGTGGACATAGTGAACTGCCTCGGTAAAGTTGTTGCAGAAAAAAACTTAACATGTGAACAACATGGGGGGGGGGGGGAACAAATTTTTTGGACACCCCCCTCCCCCCAGTCTTGTACATTAAGGACCCCTACTTGTACTTGGTAATATAAATAAGCAGATACAGAAATGTATAGTGCACTGAGGCTTTTTTGAAATTATTATTATTTTATTATTTATTTGGCACTTTCAGAAATCTAGAAACAAAGGTAACATACAGTCAGAGTGAAGGAATACAATAATTTCATAGACCCCCTGTGCACCTAACCAGGTAGCCTGGGTAAGGAACGGGTCAACTAAATTGTCATGGCCCACAGGCCTTCCTTCCCACACCTGACCGAGTGCACAAGGATCTTAGCATTCAATATAGA